>CM021102.1:807521481-807904491 GCA_007115665.2 Sequoiadendron giganteum
GATCAAAAATATCTCACTTGGTTTGCTTTTGCCAAACCCTTCATAGGAGGCCTGCTAGGGGATTTCATCACCCCTAGGGATGGCCTCAATCAAGGTTTGAATCGAGAGACACACTTCTTTGGGAGTTAAAATCTTGTCACTCTTGGCTAAGCCCCAAAGAACTTTATACCTTTGGGAAGTGAAGGTGAAGGGTGTGTTACCCCTTTCTGTTGGCTGTGTGGTAGAATTTTTCTTTCAAATTATCTCTAATCAACCTCGTGCATCCTAGCTTAAGACCTAATTGCTCATACCCACTTGACCAGTTCTAGGACTTGTTGATGTGTCTTCTTCAAGTGTGTGCTTAATCATCGCATTCATAATTTCAAATTCAAACTTGTTTATGTGTCTTACATGTGTGATTCATGTGTGTACATGTGTAATCGTTTGTTTTCAAATTTCCATATCATGCTATAAACACCAACACATAAACATATCATTCTAATCATCCTAACCATCCTTTTTCTAATCATATTCCAATCAATTTCATCCTAATCAATCCAAGTCACCCAATCTAATCATTCCACATCATCATCATCACCCTAATCCTAGGGAAGCACTTCCTAAAATGGTCATGATCCTTAACGATCTTAGTCACAAGCCTAAGGTCATACTTCAAGGATCCCCTTCACCTAATCATGAAGATAATCCAAAACCATATATCCTCCGAGATGGGTCAAAATTTTCTCCTATCTTAGGTCACCTTAATGATACTATTGACAAGGAAAATACCACCCTAAGTTTGGAATCATACACCATTCCATATACTAGTCATCCATCACCATCTAATAAAATGCCTATCTCAAAGCATACTAGTCCTACACCAACACCACCATCCAACTTCTCAAGCTCTAATCCATCAACCAAAGAATCCTTTAACGATTTTCTCCAAAGACTACTAGCACGGAATAGACCATCCCCATGTCAAGCACCCATTAATGAGCTTACCAACAGACCTTTGAATTCCATGTCTATTCTTCCAACTCCATCATGTGGTCCAAAACCTATTGATCTTATATGTCTAAGTCAAATTCCATCATTCCCTCATGTTGTTGATCATAAAGAGCAGACCAAGCCTCTTCTAGAGCCTTTAATTTCCACTCAAATCCAAGAGTTATCTCAAGAGAATTATCCTAAGCATGAAGAAATATTAACCTCTCATTCTAATGATCCCACTCATAGAATACTTAGTCCTATTCATGATGAAGCTTCCCTCTTTGATATAGATCCTACCCATGATCAAGAAGGCCATGATGATCCTCTTAGCCAACTCTATGCATTCCATGGTCAAGAGCCTATCACTTCACCTATCCATGAGCAATAAACCGCCATTGCTCCTATACACCCCCTACCTAGTCCTATCCATGATCCTGTAGTATCCACTTGTCATGTTGAGACATATGCCTCCCAAGAAAGCATAGAAGATCAAACAAATACCTTGGATCTAAGTGAACACAATGCTAATCAAAATCCTATTGATCCTTCCACATCCACCATCAACTCTATTTCAAATCCATCATATCCACTTGGTCTTTCCACCCTCATTCATGAATGTTCCTCCTTAGAACCACAATCACCATTATCCACTTCACCTTCTCCATCCAATAACAAACTCATTTCTAGTGTTCCACCTATAGTTAGTCCCATTTTCCATCGCATGCTCCAAAACATGAACTACCAAGGTAAAAGTTTGGGCCTTCATGAATAAGGTATTTTGGAGCCCATCCATGTCAAAGTCCCTCCATGCTCATTTGGCCTTGGATACTCACCCCAAGGACAACAAGCTAAATGTGTTGGTACTTCATCCATCCTAAGTCCTCTTTCCACCATAAATCCTATTATACACCTAAAACATATGTTGCCATCCCTCCTCCATCATCTTACAAATGTCAAAAGCATGTAACCATACACCTTCCAACATCAATGTTTCCACCATTGCTTCCAACTCCTAATATCCCTCCATCTAATCTACCTCCACTACTCCCAACACCCAATATCCCCATTATCCAATCCCCTTATCCACGTATCCATAAATCCTCTAAAAATCCTAATCATGACCAATCAATGAACACGTTGTCTAAACATGAAGCTTCCACTCATTCCACCATACCCATGGGATTCAAAAGAAAAAAAATTGATGCCTCTATTTATAAAGCAAAAAATTTGAAGGGTCCTCATTCCCTAGGACACAAAATCAAATAATCAAAGAAAAATCCATCCAAAAAGCAATACAAGCCCATACCTTCAAAAGAAAAGTCTAAAAACAAAATAGTTTGGGTACCTAAGAAAAAGGAAAACAAGTCAAATGAGGCATCTACATCTCAAAAATCCCAAGCATACACTTCCACCTCATATTCCCACTCTATTCAAGAATCTCATATTTCATCCCACAAGAAAAATAAAAGTCATAAAAATACTAAGTCTATGTGGATACCTAAAGAACTTCATTGCTTCCTATGCCCGCTCCACATCAAAAGATTCAATGTTTATAATAGTGTGTCCAACCATTGGTCATGGTTCCATTCCATTTCACAACAATTTCACAACAATTCCACATACCTCCATCTCCTCACCCTTCACTCATTATCCTATATATCTCCCCTATCACCTTCCTATGGTCCATGCTTTTAGTTAATCTTCTCATTCATCTCTCCTACATAATCCACCAATCCCTCCATAATCCATCATCTACCTACTCCATTTCCCTTTCATGTCATCCCTTACCAACATCTATGAGCATAATGACATTTGACATGGTCCATACGATGACATCCATCTCTAGTGGGACTATCACCTTTCATGGAACTAAACACTTGAGTCCTTCCTATCCATATTCCCCTTCTCCTATCCAAAAAAAAAAATCAAAAAAGTAAAGAGAAATCCCTTCATCCAATGGTGAAAACCTGGTAAACAGGCAACCTGGATAAGTTCCATGATGAAAACCTGGCAAATAGGTGTCATGTGTAGGTTGATCTTCTATGTAACTTTCACTTAGGGGCATGTTGTCTCATCCTACCATATCATTTTTTGTCCTATCATATCATATCTTACCATCTCCTATGGTATCATCCTTAGCCATCATACCCATATACTTATCATATTGATTCCATTCATCCTCTCTTCCTCTTTTTGATCTTGATAAAAATATAGGTCAAAATATTGAAACATGCTTTAGATATCTTTTGATATACCTCATCCTTCCAAACAAGCCATCATTATCCTAGTGTCATAAGCTTTGTCATGAAAAATTCTAAGTATTGTACCTAGAATGGGGCATGCTATTCCTCTACTACATAGTCTTTGGAGATCACATCCTTGCTCTCTTATGATGCATACATCCATTTCATTCACTATGACCTATCCTTTTTATCGATCCATCTATCATGAGCCTTCTACCCCTTATATTATTACCCACCCTTTCGTCCATCAATCTCATCTATCTCCTTGCACCTAGAATTTATTTTCCCTTGTCATTGGTACCTAGCACAAAGGCTACCTAGATTTTCATCCATTGACATTTCAAAAAATTTCAAAACAGTCTCTTGAAAAAAAATCAAAACATTTAAAAAATCCAAAAAGAATCAAAACATTTCAAAAAAAAAAATCAAACATTTAAAAAATCCAAAAGAATCAAAACATTTCAAAATAAAAAAAATCAAAACATTTCAAAAATCCAAAAAATCAAAACATTTCAAAAATCTAAAAAAATCAAAAACATTTCAAAATCCAAAAAATCAAAACATTTCAAAATCTAAAAGAATCAAATTTCAAAAATCAAAAAATCAAAACATTTCAAAAATCCAAAAGAATCAAAACATTTCAAAATCCAAAAAATCAAAATATCCCCAAAAAATACAAAAAAATGGAAAAGGGTCTGAAAAACAAAAAAATCAAATAGCCAACAAAAATCCAAACAAAAAAATCAAACCAAATCACTTCTTCCAATCAATTCAACACATCAATCCAACTTCTTCAAATCAATTTCTTCATCAAATTGTCCAATCACATCCCTTCTTCTAATCAAACCCATTCTTCTAAACAATCCAATCATTAACATCAAATCAAATCATTTCTCCATCAATCCAATCAATCTAAATCATTCCTCAATTTAATTCATCAATCATCATCCAAATCTTCAAATCAAGCATCTTCAATCATTCCAAGCAATAATCCAAATGCAAATCAATCCTTAATCCATACCAACCAAGCTAATCAATCAAGTCAAATTATCCAATCACATTTTGGTTTTGATCCTAATCTTGTTGTAAACCCAATCAATCAATCAATCATCCTTGCTTTGATCTAGGGATATATTGTTCCCTACAATGATAACACTATCATCATCATCAATCAATCAATCAATCATCCTTGTGTTGATCTAGGGATATATCATTCCTTGCAATGAAAACACTATCATCATCATCAATCAATCAATTAATCATCGGTTTATAGCTTGACAAGGGCAATACCTTGTTTGTTTTTGTATCATTTGTGCATTCTTGCTTGCTTGCTTTCTTTCTTGTGTGTGTTATCAAATTTCAATTTGCATTTGCATCAAATCCAAATCACTCCCAACTAATATTCATATCTTGTATCTAGACAAGGTTGTATTACGCTAGGGAACGAGACACATTGTCACCTTGGTCCTTTATACCTTGGCGCATAACGTCTAGTGCTATATCAAACATATGATTGCTCACTTTATTGCAGCATAGTGTGTCTTTCTTCTTTTTTATCTACTTCTTATCTTGTATCATTCATCTTATCCATCATTTATCATCTCATTCATTTTGAGAGCATATCCTTGTTTGTCCAACCCACCTATCCTCTCGAGGGGGCATCATCATCATTATCATATCCTATATCATCATCCCATTTCTTCATATCTTTTGCATCATCATATTCTTCTATCATCCCTTTCATTCATTCATCTTACTCCTCAATTCCTCGAATGGCTGGGGCATCATCTTTTTTTCCTCTATCCATACCTTAGCTTCTTTGAAATGATGTTACTTGACATAAATCTCATCATCTCAAACATCATTTCAAAGAGGGGCAAAATGTAGACACCCAAAATTGTCCATGTCATAATATTACCTAATCGATACATGACCTTGTAAGACATTTTGTAATATTTTACCCTAGGTCATTACATTATCCCACTTATCCCATTTATTCCACTTAATCATCTTCCCAATTAATTAAATAAATCTCATTTATTTAATTAATTCCCCCTTCACATGTCTCAAAATAATTCAAATTAAATATTTGAATAAATCCCTCACTTATTGTCACATTGCAACATGTGTCACATGACTACAAATCTTCACATTAATTTAAATAATTTTATTATTTAAATTATGAGATTCCCACTCACATCCTATTTTTAGCCCCATTCATTGTGCATCATAGGCATCTTTTCCTCCAAAATAAATAATAGAATCCCACTATTCCCTCACATCCTAATTTTAGCCTCATGTCATAACCCACTTAATGTGCATCATAGGCACTAAAATAAACTTTTAATCCTAGCCATACATATCACAAATTTGACTTTTAATCTTGGCCATCGAATCAAATCAGCCTTCTCCTATAAATCAAGCCTTTCACAGGCCATTTGGGAGGATCTTCTTCTAGCATCCTTACTCTGCCAAAATTTATTTCAATCTTCTTATCTATCTATCTATTTTTCTTTTATTATCTCATCTTATCATTATGTTGCAAAAATGAGCAATCAACATATCAAAATAATCAAACCTTCAAAATCTTGCATTCTCATGTAGGTGGAGAAGAGCAATGGAGATAAATCAAATCTAGCTTGGAGATCGGTTTGCATTTGCTTTGTTATTTTGATTTTCATGCTTGTTTGTACTCTATTGTGCTAGTTAGGGTTTGATATCTTGTTGTTTTAGTTTATATCTGATCTTCTAACTACATGTGTTCTGACCCCAATGAATAAATTCTGAGAGTAAATTAATGATTGCAAGAAAAACAACCACATTGATCATGAATTTACTTACTAATTTATACTTCAACACCGTTAGATTGTGGTTTTTCTCCATCAATAATATCTGATGCTCATTCTTCATCCCAGGTGCATGGCCCATCTTCAAAATCCTTACCAAGGAATTCACATGGGAAGAAAAATTCTTCATTCAATACATACCCTTCAGCCATGCAACCCTCTAGATGTGCCTTTTGTTAGACATATATTTTAAGAGTTGTCATATACCTCTCAAAGAAAAAAATCCACCTCATTGATATGACACCTGAAAATTCAATGCCATCGACTAGGTGTATAAGTAAATGGACCTGTAGGTTCATGAAACTTGTAGGGAGCTCCTTCTCAAATACACATACAATTTCTGCAATTTCCTTCTTCCACTTTGGCACTTCAAATTCGTGGATCTCTTGGAGGTCACCCACCTAATATAAGAATAGTAAATTAGTATGAACCTTTAGTCAAAAATTAAAATGCAATATAATATCTCTATGTCTCTCACACATGAAAATTTCATATGACCACATACCTTGTAAATGCTGACAATCGACTTTTGGCATTCCTTAAGTCAACTGTAAGACAAGAATCCCCCCTAATTTCCAATGACATGATATGCTATCAAACACATTTATGAAAAGGTCATTAGTAATTTTTTCTCACACAACGAAATATCAAAATATATTTAGTACTTAATCAATGTTACCAATAAATGTTAAATGATGATATTTAATACCTTCATAAAATTATGAAAATCACATGTTTTAAATCTTGTGATATGTCCATCAACTGTAAAAGCTTTAGCGAATGATGACCCATAACTAGTAGGTGTCCTTATTGAACGAATGACATTTTTGAGCTGGTCTAGCTCTTTTTTTTTTCAAAATCCATGGAGCTTCTGCATATGTTTCATTTTCCCTATTTGGCCATAAATATTTTCTATCAATTTTGGTACGTGAAAAAGAAATATCTCTCCTCGAAGACAAGGTGTCCTTCTCTTTGCTTGATATATGTCAAAATATAGAATCTGGGACATTTTTGAAGATGTGCATAGGATCTAATCAGTGAGATATTAATAGATCCTTCTAGTAAGGGAGCTCATAAAATATGGATTTCCTTTTCATTCCTTTTGGCATTTTGACTAAAAATTGTTTTGGTTCTTGAATTGAATCACCCTGATCAAAAAAATCCTCCCAAGCTTTCAATTCAGCATATTCATACTTCTTAAGCCAATCACTTGGACCCATAATCATGGGAGGGCCTCTATTTTCAACTTTTCCATCTAATTGATTCTTCAGGCAATTTCTAAACCTATGATCTAGTGGTAGAAAAACCTTTTTATTTGTGTAAATAAATTTATGTAGATCTTTAGAATACTGCCCTTGAAATTGTTTTGCACATCTTGGACATGCAAATATCCCCTTTGTTTGAAGCCCTACAATTCAACAAGTAATATTAATAACATCAAAAAAATAGTATAAAACTAAGTGTGAAAGTTGGGATGAAAATAAATTATAAGTGTAAATATGTAAATATTTTATCTTACTAGAACAAACACCAAGTCTTGGGAAATCATGAATAGTCCAACATAGCACACCATACAACATGAAGGACCTATTTGATGGAGGATGTGATATGTAATACATTCTTATGCCTTTCCATAACCGTTGCATCTCATCAATAAAAGGAACAAGATAAAAATTCATGTTTTTAACTTGATGTTTTCTTGGAAAAATGAGAGTCCACACAAGGTGCTCCTTTATAACACTCATCCATGGGGGGATATTTTATACTATCAATCCGACTGGCCAAACACTATAATTTGAGCTCAGGAAAGAGAATGGGCACACTCCATCAATTGCAAGACCAAACCTAATACTACGGGGTTCATCTTTGAATTTTCTTGGCCATTTTTCCTCTATGTGTTTCATTGCTTTGGGTTCGATCGAAATTTGTGTGAATCCATATTTACTCCTATTCCTTGCATTCCAATCCATCAATTGTGTAACTAAATTGCAACGAAACATTCGTTGAAGTCTAGGTATAATTGGCATGTGATGCAAAACCTTCTTTGGAACTGTAAAATCTTGTACATCTATATGATATCTCTTCTCTTTACATACATGGCATTATCCCTTGTTCTAATATTCATCTTTGTATAAAATGCAATCATTTTTACATGAATGAATTTTCTTATATTCAATCCTGAACTCAACAAACAACATAAATGCCTCTCTGCAAGTTGATGGAAACACATTCTCTTCAAGGAATATTTTAGTTTCTAGTGCCCTGTAAGATTGCCAGAGATTAAATCAATTGAATGTTTGACTTATGATGAACATGTTTGATATGTCAATCTATACTAGGACTGTTTATATACAATATATAGTTTTAAAATCCCCTTTACGAATTGTGTACAACAATTGACAATGGAAAGTAAGAAATAGATTTCAACTCACTTTAGTAGGGTAGTGAATCATTTGTCTGACCAAACGAATAGTGACTTGATTTCTAATAATATTAATGTGCATGCTAGTTGTGAAGTTCTACTTGCACCCGATTTGAACACAGGTGTCTTCACTGCTTGCTTGGAGTCTTTCAGGTTGTTATCATCAGAATTAGATTGGTGGTAATTACCCCTGATATCATCATTACTGTCAGCCATATGATGATTATTGTCATCATTGTTTCCATCCCCAAAGAAACTTGCAAGCATTTCATTCAATCCTTCTTTATGCATTGCATTTTCACTATCATGATCAACATCATTAAGGCTAGGCGGCATCTCATCAGTGTATGCATATCTCCTCAACTCTTCAAATTTCTCAGGTGGTAGTAATCTCTTCAAACTTTCTCTTTCCACCCTCGTATGGTTTAAAGGATGGTTTGGATCATCCCGCCCAAATCTTAATAACCTAGTTGGATCATGGGTATTAGTATGTTTTCATCAACATATTCTACCTATCAACAAACACAAGCATTATTTAATGTTTGGCAACAATTGGATAAATCATAAATGTATCAATTTCAAAGAAATATAATCAAATATGATGTAAAAAATAAAAATAAAAATTGTATGAATATATATACATCAATTGAATAATGGAACATTATTTTATAGACTACTTTTTTTATACAATAATTTAAATAAAACACAATTTTGACAACATAGTTTATAAAACACCAGTCCACACTCATTTATTATTCTTTGGTTTTCTACCCTTAGGAACATCCTTAGGGATACCTTGTTTTTCCCTTTTCTTTTGCATAGGAGTGCATTTTAAGAAGGGGTAATCAATCAATAACTCATACCCAATGGTAAGGTCCTTAACAACCTCAACCATTATCAATCTATCAACCTCTCTTTCCATATGTCTACCTTTATCATTTATAACCTCAACAAATTGACAATTCGGTCTTACATTAGGGTCCCTTCCCTTACTACTATTTATAAATCCTACAATATTTTTGTGTGTGTATGCACGCCAATCTATATACATCAGATGACCTCTATTAATTTATTTTCCACTTTCCAATTGGAGACAATGTGTATACATATTCGAATTCAGACAATATGCTGACATGCTAGGCTTATATTCTGCTAGCCTTCTCCATTCACCACTGTAATATGATGGACCATAATATGGCATTAATCTCCTAGTGGTTTGTTCTAAATTTTTTCTATGTTTAGATCCCACATGTAAATTTTGGACAATAAAGAGGCCTAGATTCGCTCCATGAATATTGGAGGGTCATATCATGAGCTGTATCCCCAAAATTGAAACACCTCGTACACTCTAGGTAGTTTTTGATCACTAGGCCAAGCACAATATAGTCAATGATCAAATGTCTCTTTGTAAATTGATCTCAAACTCAGGGGCAACTCATCATCTCCATCACATTCATTTTCATAGGGTATGTAGTCCACCTCTCCCCTGTCTTTAAGCAAATTATGCATCTTTAAACTGGTTCTTGTTATGTGACTTGTTTTCATCAATTCCTCATCTTCTGAGATGGTATATTGGCACACATTTTTGTTAGATGTATCATCTAACAAATGATCATTTCTCTCTAGGATGGAAGTCAGTGATCCGGGAAACTTTAAACCAAGAACTTTAACCTTCAAGTATCCATTGAGAAATAAATTAGTTATTTAAATAATATAAAACAATGTTTAAACGAATTAGTATACATGTTATTTATATCAAATTGGAAAATTCCTGACCACAATTCCTATTGGATTTGAATCGATTGTAGGAGGCATACTACTAACTGGAAGCTCATCATATATGTAATGTCTTTTTACAATTTCTCATTTGAATTGTTTCTTTCCACGACCTACAAAACATCCACAAACAATAATTTTCTCAAAGTATTAATCCCATGTACTATAGTCCTGGCCAACCTCTTGTTCAATGCAATCATCTGTTGTGTCTAGAAGATCCATTGTCATATCCTCTTCTACCCACTATCATTTACGTGATTTAACAGTTTTAGGTCCACGTCCACGTACATATCTTCTTCTTTTTCTAGTTGAATTCTCAGGCTCTGCATTTGCTCCAATCTCCATCTAAAATAATCAACACCATGCATTAATTTATGTCAAGATTGGATAATACATTATAAATTTCAATAATACTGTGAAAAAAGATGGACATATCAAAAAATGCCATTAGATCATTTTTTCCTAAGTTTAGTCAAAATTTGAGTACTTGATGTCCCACTTCATCCATTCTGTCCTCATTTGATATGAAACGATCTGTTGCCATGGCCTTGTGTCACCCCTATAATACACAACATATTAAATAATGTTTACTACACCAATTATATCATTTCAACGAATATGCTATCCAACACAAAACCTCACTTTTTTTCATATATTTTCTCAAAGTATTCATCCCATGTACTATAGTCCTGACCAACCTCTTGTTTAGTGCAATCATTTGTTGTGTCTGCAAGATCATTGTCATATCCTTGAACACCCATTGTCGTCTATGTGATTTAATAGGTTTAGGTCCACGTCCATGTACATATCTCCCTCTTCTGCTAGTTGAATGCTTAGGCTTTGCATTTTCTCCAATCTCCATCTAAAATAATCAACAACATGCATTAATTTATGTCAAGATTGGATAATACATTATAAATTTTAATAATATTGTGAAAAAAGATGGACGCATCACAAAATGCCAATAGATCATTTTTTCATAAGTTAAGTCAAAATTTGAGTACTTGATGTCCCACTTCAGCCGTTGTGTACTCCTCATTTGACATGACACGATCTGTTGCTATTGCCTCATCTCACCCCTATAATACTCAACATAGTAAATACTGTTTAGTACACCAATTATATCATTTCAACGAATATGCTATCCAACACAAAAAATTGATTTAAACATATATTTCACACTTGATATGACTCATCTAGTTGTATACGGGTCATTTCCGAGTTCACAAATCTAACCTCTATTAGTTTCTATGCACAAAATTGACATGGGATAAGGAATAGATAAAATAGGGAACCACGATTGCTCCCTTGGAACATATGAAGATGAAGTCATTTAGGATCAATTTATTTATCAACTTCCAAGGAAAATACATCATTTTACACTGCTAGGCGCTAAATTAGGTGCACTTTGCGCTACCTTTTGCATCCCAAATAGATTACATTTTTTGGCTGAAAGGCGGCGCTAAATTAGGTGCACTTTCCTACGCCGAGTATGGCACCGACTACTAAACCAGGAACAAAAAATTAAAACTTCACATGTCAAGAAGGAAGATATGACAAGAGAGAAAATCCATGTGAAGAAAGGGAGGACAAAAAGGGGAAAAACGATGCGAAGGAGGGCTATAAGCAAGTAGATCAGAAATTCGATTGAGTTTGCGACACCATAGGTAAGGTTACAATTTTTTTTTTTTGTTCCCACAAATATTTAACAGAACAATGAGCTCATGGTTTTGAATTGATTGTGCACACACATTCATTTTCTTTCTAATCAACGGATGCGACTTGAGCATGGGAAGTATCTGTGTCAACTCTCAATAAAACCACACTATGTGCCCTTTTTATCCCCCAAAGGTTACCATTCTATAAAGGTGCGCAAGCATTGATTTTATTACAATACATTTGTTTCATTTTGCATATATTTATATCCTTTCAAATATATTTATATTCTATATAGGTTCACAAGCAATTGATTCATACGCATTTAAATCTAGAAAGAGAGTCATTCAAGGTAAAAATTTCATACCACAAACTAGATGAAAACTTTCATACTTGACAGTGTGTACTTCATTTGCCTCCATAGACTGGACAAAAATAATTTGCCCTAGGTCACCTCAAAATCTCAAGTGATAGAGGGAAGAGAACAAAGGGAGAAAAATTTGGCCACAATGAGGTAATTCATTGTCAATTTATAGATTTGTATATGTTTCCCTTGTTTCTTTCATTTTTAATTTTTACTTTTTACTTTTTAAATTTAAAAGAAGAAATTTATTTTATATATATATATATATATAGGGACATGTGACTAACAAAGATAAAGAGGCATTGGCTTCCATATTGGGGGCAAAGGCAGTGAAAAAATTGGATGACGTGCGCTAGAAAATGCTTGCCAGATACATATAAAACCGATCTAGTGAAGCCCCTAAAACACTGTGACCAAATCAACTGTGTCAAAGGGAATCAATTGATTCCCCAAGAAGTGCTGGATTGAGAAAAAGAGTCAGGAGGAAATTAGTAACAGTAAACTCTAGGAATGTAGAACAGGGAGCAGAGGCTTCCACTATCCCACCCACTCCTGGGACACAAAATTCTTCCACCATGACATGTTTTCAATCTTGCATTGGTACCTTCAATAGAAAGATAGAATACGATGCAATTTTAGGGGAAATATGAATGACAACTGCCGGAAAACGGTTTGTTCATAGGTTGAAGGAATCATGCCTTCAACGGTTTAAAGACCATCTACATTTTCCATTCTCAAAGATACACATACACCTGCAAAAATTAGTTATCAATGACATGGAGACTGAATATGACACATATTGGTTTGTGAAGAAGGTAAAGCTATGAATGTCTCAAAATTGCAAGAGATTTCAGTGCAACCAAACAAAGAAGATAAAAAAATCCCTCCCGAGATAAGGCTAAAAAAAAGGCCACTTGATGTAAGTGTCAAAGTATGGAAAGAGCTTGTAAAAGCATATGAGAAGTCTGAAGCATGAAGGAAGTCCGATGAGGAGAGTACATAGGTATTTGAATTTTCTCATAAGATTTTTATTAAATTTATTAAATGATTTTTAAATTTTATTTGTGCATAGTTAAACTGAATTAGTATATGTTTGAGGACAAGGCCTCCAAGGCTAGGCTTCAAAAACTTCGTGCCATGCATCACAGTGGCCATAAAGTTTTACAAGCCTTGATCTATAAATTTGTAAGTATATTTAATATGTTAAATGATATTTTTTTTAATTCCCTAGGAAAAAGTAAATGATTTCATATCAATTAGTTTAACTAGTCCATGTGTCATGTTTTGACAGTGATGCAGAGCCAAGGTGGAGATCACTGACAATAATGGAAACTCAACTCTAAAACAAAGAACCCTTCTTCACTATGCAACCAATTTTTGTAGACATCAACTCACCCTCAAGGGTCTCAACCCTTCAAGTTTTCAAAAAAACTACAAAACTCCACCAAGACCCTGAAAAAGTACCTCAACATGCACATGATGAAAATTGATCCATTTAAATTCAATCTCAAGTTAGGTTCAACAAAATCTTCAAAACTCGCCTTTTAACACTAGCCTACCTTGTAGTATTGAGAAACTTGTTTTTCAGCCTTTTGTCCAAAAATTTCCAAAACACTCCACAAAAAGATTAGTTTTATAAATACCCTTTTTAAAGTTCTCTAACATATCCAGAAACCAACCTAGACTTCTTTGGGAGAAATACCTAATCCTGTACATCCACCGCTGTCCCACTAGGCCCCAATAGGTCACTTTTCCAAAGTAAGTTCCCATCAATCTTACAACCAGACAAAGGGACTACCCAGACCTTAACAAAAGGTATCCAATGGCCTAATTCATCAACTCTAAAGAGCATATCCCTTCATTTACCTACTGCTCCACAAAACCCTCATTCCACAAGCATAAAGAGTAGGGTTTATTGACCCTAATGGTTACCACACTCCTACAACCCTCCAAATTACTCAAACACATTGTAGATAGTCTAAACAAACTCAAAAGACTCACACTTGGTATTTGTACAAATTTTTTTTCCCATATCACTCATTTTCCATCATCCATTTACCCAAACTCACACCCTTCCTTTCAGGATAGTCACTTCTTACTCCCCAAAACTCTCTATAGAAACTAAAATCATAAGTCCTACCATCCTAGTACTAACTTATTATGCCCATTCCACTTAGAAATAGTTGAAACAGTTTGTGGAATGGGCTCAATACATTCTTTAAGGCCTCAAACCCTTGACATAGAAAATCAGGGAAGTCACAGTGTTTTATGGATTTCTCTCACTATAAAATGAATTAAACCCTCAAATAAAATGCAATGGATAGTAAAGACATTTACTTGAAAACACTGCTAATTTCAAATCATAACAATATTGTATGGACTCATACCAATCTAGAAAAGAAAGAAAAAATAGAGATTTTTGAGAATTTACTGAGCCTTTTTATTGATTTCTCCTTCCAATCCTCTAGCCAACATCACAAACAAGTTATTATGCCTTTTTAAAGGATTTTACCCATTAAAACAATGCCCAACTTCCTTACAACTTAAATTTAAACCTCTAATGACCGTTGGAGGCCAAAATTACACCTTTTACACAATTATTTAACATCATTACATGTTTTGCAATGTTTACTTTTTTGACCCTCATAATCACCCAACCTATTAAAAATGGTCTAATGAGACCTTATTTACTTAATAAAAATGAATTTTCAATACTACACCCACCTAGACCTCATTTGTCATTATGACATTTGATTTACAATTCTTCAAATTTCAATATATTTTGCAACTTCCTCGTTGCTTGACAATCACAAGAACTTCAAACTAAATTTGATTTCATCATAAGGTGTTGGTGCTCCTACACCATACACCCCAACTTGAAAATGTTCCTAGTCCCTTGGAACCTTTGAACCTGCAAAACAAACATGGTTAAATGCTCCTTTCTTGCACTTACTTCAGCTTGACCTTGGGCTTGTATGTGTCCATTTCTCCAATCTTCATACCTGCCTTGACACCTATTTCTATGCCTGCTTTTCCAATTTGGACCTGCACCATTATGATATGATTTTTCTCCATCCATATGCTCTTACTCTACTCTTCCACTGCAAAACAACTCATACCTAGACTGTTCTCTTTTATCTTTACCCTTGGCTTAGCTTCCATCAATAGAATCAACAAGATTAGGAAGCAACAAATGACTTCCCTCATACTATGTCTTTGAACCTTTCTCTTCACATCCATTCTCAGGTTCATTATTCTTGGAACCCTTGTCATGATAGTATATAACTAACCCACAACTAAATTCATCCACCTAGGACAACTCATTGCCCCAATCTTAGACTTGACTCTCCACAATATCTCCTTAGGAGACCACATATATTATTTATCTCTAGCCATTCCCTGGCTCTGCACTTGATCATACTTAGTCTCTTTCTCATTGAGACCCCATACTCTTTCGTCATATTCTCCTCTTTTTCACCCTTCATGGTGACTACAACCTGCACTTTCTTTTACTCAAACTCCACAACCTCTTGTACTTTCCCATGCCATTCTTCTTGGCTCACCATCTTTTCCTTGAATCTCATAAAATTCTTATCCATGTTAAGGTCTTGCATCATACATTCACCTTCCTTCATCTTTGTGTTCTTAACCTACAACATCCTTTCAAATTCATTAATTTCCTACCCCACCACTGGGCTATGAAACTCATCCAATTGACTGCCCACACCTTGCCTCTTATGTTCTTCCTCAAGGACCTCTATCCTACCAACCTTAGAAACACAACCTAACTATTCTTCACCACCTCCTATCATCATGCTTTCACATTGGTTTACCTCAACCGATCTACTCTCCTTCACTTGCCACATCCCTTGGGATTCTTTCTCAATTACCTTCACCTCATTGTCCACCTTTACCACTGTATTCCCAACATCCATACTCATTGTATTTCCAGTATTAGATTGGTTTTTGTCTTCAATCAACCTCACAAGACACCAAACTGTCCCTATCACAATTTCCACATGATCTTCAAGCCTCTTATCATCCTTCTCTTCATTATCACCCTTCGTGCCCTTATCATTCACTTGAACCCCAGTCTTTAAGACCTTTTTATCAATAGGTCTTTCATCCTCACCTTCAAACATCTACTGCACCTTGTGCTCTTGTACACTCAATGGTCAACATATCTTTTCCTCAATGTACTTGCTTTGCCATCCCTGCAAACCACTTGTACTCACCTCTTATTCCCTCTCTAATCTCTCTATCCCAATAAATTTCTTATCACAAAACTCAATCTCAATCTCACCTATCCTTGTATCTTTCACGAAGGTCCGCCTTGCATCATTTTTAGTCTTTAATGAACAAAATTTCCCCTGCTCTTTGCCTTCCACACAAATCTCAAGCTTAACTTGCATCCTCAAGGCCTCTTCCTTGTTTCTGTCTTCTTTGTATCCTAGGAAATTTTATCTTTCCTACAACAACACCCTTGTCTTGACCATTATCTTCTTCCACCAATGAGATGAAATTATAAATCTTCCCATCCTTTTTAAACTGGTACCTGTTATCCCTGCCATAGTACACAAAAAATATTTCCCAACACCATGGTTTCCCAAACATTAAATGACAAGAGTTAAATTGTACAATATCACACATTATTCTATCCTTGTATTCACCTATTTGAAATTCAACCCATGACTGCTCTTTAACCAAAAATGTGTTCTCACCATTCATCAATGAAATATAATAAGGAAAATTATGTGGAAATATTTCTAAGTTCATTTTTTCAACCATTTCAAGACCTACCAAGTTATCCAAACTAATTGAATCAACCATAACCTTTCATACCTTACCTTTGTACTTGCACTTGGTCTTGAAAATTACATTCCTCATCTGTATCTCCTTCTCATTCAAACCTCTGATAACCTTGATGTCTTTTCAACTCCAAATGCTTCTCCTTCAATCTTCAAGAGATCTACTTCCTCACTTTGATACCACTATGATGCAGAGCCAAGGTGGAGATAACTCACAATAATAGAAACTCAACTCTAAAACAAAGAACCCTTCTTCACTATGCAACCAATTTTTGTAGACATTACCTCACCCTCAAGGGTCTCAACCTTTCAAGTTTTCAAAACAACTAAAAACCTCCACCAAGACCCTAAAAAAGTCCCTCAACATGCACATGATGACAATTGATCCATTTAAATTCAATATCAAAGTCAGGTTCAACAAAATATTCAAAACTCACCTTTTAACACTAGCCTACCTTGTAGTATTGAGAAACCTAATTTTCAGCCTTTTGTCCAAAAATTTCCAAAACACTCCATAAAAATATCAATGTTATAAATACTCTTTTGCAAGTTCTCTAACATATCCAAAAACCAACCTAGACTTCTTTGGGAGAAATACTTGATCCAATACATCCACCGTTATCCCACTAGGCTCCAATAGGTCACGTTTCCAAAGTAAGTACCCCTTAATATTACAACCAAGTAAAGGTGACTACCCAGACCTAAATTATAGGTATCTAATGGAATAATTCATCAACTCTCAGGAGAATATCCCTTCATTTACCTACTGCTTCACAAAACCCTCATTCCACAAGCATAAAGAGTAGGGTTTATTGACCCTAATGGTTCCCACACCCTTATAACCCTCCAAATTCCTCAAATACATTGTAGATAGTCTACAAAAACTCAAAAGACTCACACTTGGTCTTTGTACACAACATTTTTCTCATATCACTCATTTTCCATCATCCATTTACCCAAACTCACACCCTTCCTTTCAGGACAATCACTTCTTACTCCCCCAAAATATCCATAGAAACTCAAATAATAAGTACTACCATCATAGTACTAAATTATTATGCCTATTCCACTTAGACATTGTTGAAAATTTTTGTGGAATGGGCTCAATACATTCTTTAAGGCCTCAAACCCTTGACATAGGAAATTAGGGCAGTCACAATGTTTTGTGGATTTTTATCACTATACAATGAATTAAACCCTCAAATAAAATGAAATGGATAGTAAATACATGTACCTAAAAAAATTGGTAATTTCAAATCATAACAAGACTATATGGACTCATACCAATTTGGAAAAGAAAGAAAAAATAGAGATTTTTCCTTAGAATTTACTGAGCCTTTTTATCGATTTCTCATTCCAATCCTCTAGCCAACATTACAAACAAGTTATTATGCCTTTTTAAAGGATTTTACCCATCAAACCAATGCCCAACTACCTTACAACTGAAATTCAAACCTCTAATGACCGTTGGAGGCCAAAATTACAACTTTGGCACAATTGTTTAACAACATCATTACATGTTTTGCAATGTTTGATTTTTTGACCCTCATAATCACCCAACCTATTAAAAATGGTCTAATGAGACCTTATTTACTTAAGAAACATGACTTTTCAATAATACACCCACCTAGACCTCATTTGTCATTATGACATTTGATTTACAATTCTTCAAATTTCAACATATTTTGCAACTTCCTTGTTGCTTGACAATCACAAGACCTTCAAATTAAATTTGATTTCATCACAAGGTGTTGGTGTTACTACACTAGAGAGGAGGAGAAATATGGCCGACATCAAAATAAATTTGAAAAGGAAAATTTACAAAGAAAAAAGTAGGTCGATTTTTTAATCTAGATGGAGAACGAGGTATCAATAGTTGACTTTCAGTTTCAATAACTTAGTTGGATATTGTTGTGTTAATATGTAAATTTTCATTTCTTATGTTGAGTTGTTTATTGATGCGTAGGATGAGTTCTAAAGTGCTTCTCTATTGGCCCTAGATCCCACTCAATTGTCCCATTATTTCATGTTGAGTAAAAAATAGTGTTTGCCTTAAAGGGTAGTGGGTGATATTCATGCCTAATTTTCATTGCATCTTTTAATTACTAGCCATTGTATTTTAATATCTCTTAAGTGTCCTCATTTAAGTTATGAGTTGTATCATTTGAGAAACTTAGTCTCATGTTGATTTGATTTATCTTCTTTTCTCTCAAACATGGTATCTCAAGGAGTGCTTCCTTGAATTCATGTTGCCATTCTACTAAGTGATCCACATGCATCTTTTCCATCCTTCCTCATGATGCTGCCATTATTTTAACATGAAAGAATATTTTGATGCATCTTGGTAGACATCCTATAGATCTAACACATCCTTCTAGTCTACATCACTTGGCGTAGCTAACCAACCACTTAATTTTTCCATCTAATTAAAAAAAGGTAGTAAATTCATGTCGTCCAAGTTAAAAAAAAATCCATAAATAAAGAAATTTGCAGTAAAAAACTTGCAACCTAATTTGATCAACATAGAGAAGCATGTAATACTAGACTTCTTAAAATTCAAAAGATAAATGGAATGTCCTTAAAACCAAGTAGAGCTATTCAAAAAAGCTAACTAAAAACACAAACATGCTCCCGCACAGAATGGCCTAATGGTTGGTTATCATAGAAGTCAAACTACTGAACTAACAACATTGATCAAGTTAACATATATACATCATTTGCATAAACAACTGAACCATTTATGTGCATGAATAAATAGTAAAAAGATGTATATGAACTCAATTCATCTAATTTATGCCTCTTGGCAGACATTGCTCTTGAATCTCTAATATCAAGTGCCCAAGACATCCATATAGCTTTTACCTTTCGTCACCACCTTTCCTCTTCATTGTCAGAATCATCTCCTTTTTCCTTATCTTCATTTATGGCTTTGGCTTCTAATTCATCCCATGTTTTACCTTCCCCTCCTTCAAAATATTCTTCTTATTATTCATCCTCATCTTACTCCATAAGAGATTCATCTTCTGAACCTTCCTCATCTAATTCTGATTCCTCTTCTACATCAGAGGGTTCATATCCTTGATCTGACTCTTTTGAATTATCAGAATCAAAATCACTAGCTTCCATATTAAAAAATTCCCAACCACCATCTTCAATAAATTTGTTTGGATCATCAGTATTAGTATTCAAAATTGGCCTCCAGTTCAAGTTCATTCTGCTTTCATAATAATTTATATCCATGGAGTTCAACCATTCCTTGATGCCATCAAGTGAATATTGAGGAATGGCATCAATGGAGTTCACCCATTTCCCTTAGTCACTTGAAAAATCCTTGAAAATCTGCATTGATTTTATTTTTCTTGTCCCTCTCTTGCTGTTCTTTCTCAATTTCATCAAGGACCATACATTGAACTTCTTTCCCCTTCTAAATTTTGGACCACATCCATTACCTCCACATAAAACTGGAGATCCTTGGTCTTCTTGGCTCCCACACCATGATATGGTTATGCAAATGAAAATGAAGCAAAGTAATCATCTTTCTTCCTCTTCCATGAAAACCAAGCTATCTAAATGGTATATCAAAATCTAGTTAAAAATATTTTAGATGAGGTTTCTCCCATAGCTCTCTTACTCGCTTGACAAATCCTTGAAAATCTGCATTGATTTTATTTTTCTTGTCCCTCTCTTGTTGTTATTCCTCAATTTCATCAGGATCATACATTGACCTTCTTGCCCCTCCTAAATTTTGGACCACATCCATTACCTGCAAATAAAGTTGGACATCCTTGGTCTTCTTGGTTCCCATGCCATGATATGCTTATGCAAATGAAAATGAAGCAAATTAATCATCTTTCTTCCTCTTCGATTAAAACCAAGCTCTCTAAATAGTTTATCAAACTCTAGTTGAAAATATTTTAGATGAGGCTACTCCTTTAGCTCTCTTACTCGCTTGACAAATCCTTGAAAATTTGCATTGATTTTATTTTTCCTGTCCCTCTCTTGTTGTTCTTCCTCAATTTCATCAAGATCATACATTGACCTTCTATCCCCTCCTATAGTTTGGACCACATCCATTACCTCCACATAAAACTAGACATCCTTGGTCTTCTTGGTTCTCATGCCATGATATGGTTCTACAAATGAAAATGAAGCAAAGTAATCATCTTTATTCCTCTTCCATGAAAACCAAGCTCTCAAAATGATATATCAAACTCTAGTTCAAAATATTTTAGACAAGGATGCTCCCATAGCTCTCTTAGTCACTCGAAAAATCCTTGAAAATCTGCATTGATTTTATTTTTCTTGTCCCTCTCTTGCTGTTCTTCCTCAATTTCATCAGGATCGTACATTGACCTTCTTGCCCCTCCTAAAGTTTGGACCACATCCATTACCTGTACATAAAACCGGACATCCTTGGTCTTCTTGGTTCCCACACCATGATATGGTTATGGAAATGGAAATGAAGCAAAGCAATCATCTTTCTTCCTCTTTCATGAAAACCAAGCTTTCTAAATGGTATATCAAAATCTAGTTCAAAATATTTTAGATGAGGCTGCTCACATAGCTCTCTTACTTGCTTGAAAATCCCTTGAAAATCTACATTGATTTTATTTTTCTTTTCCCTCTCTTGTTGTTCTTCCT
This sequence comes from Sequoiadendron giganteum, assembly GCA_007115665.2. Taxonomy (NCBI): domain Eukaryota; kingdom Viridiplantae; phylum Streptophyta; class Pinopsida; order Cupressales; family Cupressaceae; genus Sequoiadendron; species Sequoiadendron giganteum. The sequence goes on from CM021102.1 coordinate 807,543,210, forward strand.
CAATTTCATTAGGATCATACATTGACCTTCTTTCCCCTCCTAAAGTTTGGACCGCATCCATTACCTGTACATAAAACTGGACATCCTTGGTCTTCTTGGTTCCCACACCATGATATGGTTATGCAAATGAAAATGAAGCAAATTAATCATCTTTCTTCCTCTTCGATTAAAACCAAGCTCTCTAAATGGTATATCAAAATCTAGTTCAAAATATTTTAGATGAGGCTGATCCCATAGCTCTCTTATAACTCACTTCACAAATCCTTGAAACTTTGCATTGATTTTATTTTTCTTGTCCCTCTCTTACTGTTCTTCCTCAATTTCATCAGGATCATACATTGACCTTCTTTCCCCTCCTAAATTTTGGACCACATCCATTACGTCCACATAAAACTGGACATCCTTGGTCTTCTTGGTTCCAATGCCATGAGATGGTTATGCAGATGAAAATGAAGAAAATAAATCATCTTTCTTCCTCTTCCATGAAAACCAAGCTCTCTAAATGGTATATCAAACTCTAGTTCAAAATATTTTAGATGAGGCTACTCCCATAGCTCTTTTACTCACTCGACAAATCCTTGAAAATCTGCATTGATTTTATTTTTCCTATCCCTGTCTTTTTGTCCTTCTTCAATTTCATCAGGATCATACATTGACCTTCTTGCCCTTCCTAAAGTTTGGACCACATCCATTACCTACACATAAAATTGGACATCCTTGGTCTTCTTGGTTCCCATGCCATAATATGGTTATGCAAATGAAAATGAAGCAAAGTAATCATACTTCTTCCTCTTCCATGAAAACCAAGCTCTCTAAATGGTAAATCAAAATCTAGTTCAAAATATTTTAGATGAGGCTACTCCCATAGCTCTCTTACTCGCTTGAAAAATCCTTGAAACTTTGCATTGATTTTATATTTCCTGTCCCTCTCTTGTTGTTCTTCCTCAATTTCATCAGGATCGTACATTGACCTTCTTCCCCCTCCTAAAGTTCTGACCAAATCCATTACCTCCACATAAAACTAGACATCGTTGGTCTTCTTGGTTCCCATGCCATGATATGGTTATGCAAATAAAAATGAAGCAAAGTAATCTTTTTTCTTCCTCTTCCATGAAAAACAAGCTCTCTAAATGGTATATCAAACTCCAGTTCAAAATATTTTAGATGAGGCTGATCCAATAGCTCTCTTATAACTCACTTCACAAATCCTTGAAAATTTGCATTGATTTTATTTTTCCGGTCCTTCTCTTGCCGTCCTTCCTCAATTTCATCAAGATCATACATTGACCTTCTTGCCCCTCCTAAAGTCTGGACCACATCCATTACCTCCACATAAAAATGGAGATCCTTGATCTTCTTGGTTCCCATGCCATGATATGGTTAGGCAAATGAAAATGAAGAAAATCAATCATCTTTCTTCCTCTTCGATGAAAACCAAGCTCTCTAAATGGTATATCAAACTCCAGTTCAAAATATTTTAGACGATGCTGCTCCCATAGCTCTCTTACTTGCTTGAAAAATCCTTGAAAATTTGCATTGATTTTATTTTTCCTATCCCTGTCTTGTTTTTCTTCCTCAATTTCATCAGGATCATATGTTGACCTTCTTGCCCCTCCTAAATTTTGGACCACATTCATTACCTCCACATAAAATTGGACATCCTTGGTCTTCTTGGTTCCCACACCATAATATGATTATGCAAATGAAAATGAAGCAAAGTAATCATATTTCTTCCTATTCCATGAAAACCAAGCTCTCTAAATGGTATACCAAACTCTAGTTCAAAATATTTTAGATGAGGCTACTCCCATAGCTCTCTTACTCGCTTGACAAATCCTTGAAACTTTGCACTGATTTTATTTTTCCTTTCCCTCTCTTGCTATTCTTCCTCAATTTCATCAGGATCATACATTGACCTTCTTGCCCCTCCTAAAGTTTGGACCACATCCATTACCTCCACATAAAATTGGACATCCTTGGTCTTCTTGGTTCCCACACCATGATATGGTTATGCAAATGAAAATGAAGTAAATTAATGATATTTCTTCCTCTTCCATGAAAACCAAGCTCTCAAAATGGTATATCAAACTCTAGTTCAAAATATTTTAGATGAGGCTGCTCCCATAGCTCTCTTACTCGCTTGACAAATCCTTGAAAATCTGCATTGATTTTATTTTTCCTGTCACTCTCTTGCTGTTCTTCCTCAATTTCATTAGGATTATACATTGACCTTCTTGCCCCTCCTAAAGTCTCGACCACATCCATTACCTCCACATAAAATTGGACATCCTTGGTCTTCTTGGTTCCCACGCCATGATATGGTTATGCAAATGAAAATGAAGCAAAGTAATCATACTTCTTCCTCTTCCATGAAAACCAAGCTCTCTAAATGGTAAATCAAACTCTAGTTCAAAATATTTTAGATGAGGCTGCTCTCATAGCTCTCTTACTCACATGACAAATCCTTGAAAATCTGCATTGATTTTTATTTTCCTGTCCCTCTCTTGCTGTTCTTCCTCAATTTCATCAGGATCATACATTGAACTTCTTTCCCCTCCTAAATTTTGGACCACATCCATTACCTCTATATAAAACTGGACATCCTCTGTCTTCTTGGTTCCCACACCATTATATGGTTATGCAACCATAGTGTTAGCAAGGAGCAATGAATAATTCTGTTTTTTGGGGTTACCAGTCTACAATTGAAAATTATGAAACTCAAGTGATACATTAAAAGCCATTCCAACCTTCACAATTTTGTCATTTCTTGAATTAAAACTTAAACCAGGCTCTCGAAATTTGATCCCTATTCCTGTTCTTGTAGACTTTGTCAGATGAGGAAAAAGTTCAGGGCCATCTCTTTGAACTACCTCTATAGCTACCTTATATTAACATACATGAACATGATATGATTATATACATGAGAAGGTCACTTAAAAATAGTATAATCAAAGTACAAAATATCTTGAAGAACTATTCATGGTTATATCGGCCCATCGGAGGAATGTCATAATTCGTTCCACCGATGTTTATCTGTTGCAATGATGTGTTTACTTTTGTTGACTCTATCGGTATATCAGGGAGAGCACCTTAGGAGTCAGCCCGATAGGGTATTGCTACTTTGATACTAGGTTGTGAGCTATTTTCATCGGTCCATTGGCAGGGCTATGATTGGGGTTCCGCCGATGAAGCATTGTTAGGCCAATGGAATTGAATATCGCTAGGAATGGGGGAATGACTACGAGACTTCAATTTTATGGGTGCAATGGAGGCTATAATATGGATTTGGTCAAACAAATTTCTACAATTTTTATTGATCATAAAATTAAAGTGTGATTATTTCTATGGTATATGGAAGGTAGCTGAGGTAGAGGCTAGTGGAAAATGCCAGATTTTTCCAATCCCAACACCTTGAAACTTTGCATTGATTTTATTTTTCCTATCCCTCTCTTGTTGTTCTTCCTCAATTTCATCAGGATCATATATTGAAATTATTTCCCCTCCTAATGTTTGGACCACATCCATTACCTCCATATAAAACTGGACATCCTTGGCCTTCTTGGTTCCCATGCCATGATATGGTTATGCAAATGAAAGTGAAGCAAAGTAATCATCTCCTTCTTCGTTGGCTGGAAGAATGCATGCTTAATGTTTTGATACATGATATCAACTCTATCTTCTGCTCTCATGGTTGAATACTGAAATCCATTATGGTGGCCCTCTAGAGTTCCAATCATCTTTCTTCCTCTTCCACCAAATGCTGGCCTGATCCACAAGTTTTCCAGCCTAATTGCCTTTGTTTTTGAAAGTTGAAGTTTCTCTTGAGTCACCTGTGTAGCTCTCTCTGACTTTTCATATTATTTCATTGCTACAAATCGTCTATGGTATTTAATCATTTGTACCACATGGTTGATGTGCTTTGAATCCTTGGATCTAAAGGAAATTTCCTTAACATAAACACTACTAGGGAATTTCAATGTTGGCATGTAGTTGGCATTAAAGCCAGTACCTGGAACATTGAAAATTATCCTTATATAATAATTTGCTCCATCTTGTTGGATTCAAACACTCTTGATGCTGGTTACATGAAATATGATTATGATTCCTCTTCTACATCAGAGGGTTCATATCCTTGATTCGACTCTTCTGAATTATCAAAATCAAAATCACTAGCTTCCATATTCAAAAATTCCCAACCACCATCTTCAATAAATTTATCTGGATCATTAGTAATAGTCTTCAAAATTGGTCGTGAGTTCAAGTTCATTCTTCTTTCATAATACTTTATATTCATGGAGTTCAACCATTCCTTGATGCCATCAAGTGAAGATTGAGGAATGGCGTCAATGGAGTTCAACCATTTCTCTTACTCGCTTGACACATCTTTGAAAATCTGCATTGATTTTATTTTTCTTGTCCCTCTCTTTTTGTTCTTCCTCAATTTCATCAGGATCATACATTGACCTTCTTGCCCCTCCTAAAGTTTGAACCACATCCATTACCTCCACATAAAATTGAACAAACTTGGTATTCTTGGTTCCCATGCCATGATATGGTTATGCAAATGAAAATGAAGCAAAGTAATCATATTTCTTTCTCTTCCATGAAAACCAAGATCTCTAAATGGTATATCAAACTCTAGTTCAAAATATTTTAGATGAGCTTTCTCCCATAGCTCTCTTACTCGCTTGAAAAATTATTGAAACTTTGTATTGATTTTATTATTCATATCCCTCTCTTTTTGTTCTTCCTCAATTTCATCAGGATCATACGTTGAAATTATTTCCACTCCTAAAGTTTGGATCACATCCATTACCTCCACATAAAATTGGACATCCTTGGTATTCTTGGTTCCCATGCCATGATATGGTTATGCAAATGAAAATGAAGCAAAGTAATCATCTCCTTCTTCAATTGCTGGAAGAATGCATGCTTAATATTTTGATACATGATATCAACTCTCTCTTCTGCTCTCATGGTTTTGAATACTTAAATCCATTATGGTGGCCCTCTAAAGTTCCAGTCATCTTTCTTCCTCTTCCACCAAATGTTGTCCTGATCCACAAGTCTGCCAACCTAATTGCCTTTGTTTTTGAAAGTTGAAGTTTCTCTTGAGTCACCAATGTAGCTCTCTCTACCTTTTCAGACTCTTTCATTTCTACAGATCATCTGTGGGATTTAATATTTTGTACCACATGGTTGATGTGCTTTGAATCCTTGGATCTAAAGAAGATTTCCTTAACATAAATACTGCTAGGGAATTTCAATGTTGGCATGTAGTTGGCATTAAAGACGGTACCTGTAACATTGAAAATTATCCTTATATAAGAATTCCATCCATCTTGTTGGCTTCTAACACTCTTGATAGTGGCTACATGAAATGGAACCATGATGCCATATATGGGTACGAGAACATCATTTTTTGTATCAACCTGAATCACGAGCTCTCTAGAAACAAGGATATCTTCCACATTTGTGTATGAAACCATCTCAGTGGATGGATTGGAAGAGCCATGTCCATCTCCTATACCAATGCCCCTTGCAGCCAATATTTTTGCAGTCTCCTCATTATTTTGCAGAGGGTTGGTACTTAGGGTTATGTAATATAATTTACAGTTGATAGTTAAATTGTATAACAATTTTTTTTATGATCTTTACTAGCATTTATTAGAATTGTTGCATGTTTTACATCATTGGAATCACATATTAAGTTTAATTTTTTTGAAATTTTATTCTAGTATGTGCACTTTGATATGATGAAATTTGATTATGGTTTCATCTCATATGTTTCAATATTAGATATATAATAGAAAAATAAATTATTGCATGAAATGAATAATAAATTTTCATTTTAAATGTTTTTGTTTTTGTAGAACAAAGGTCTTTTAGAAGATCAAGATGATCCTCATCATGATATAGATCAAGAAAATATTGGTTCTACTGATACATATCACATGGCAGAGGATGATGATGATGTAGATATGAAACACATCGAGGCCAATGACAATGATGATGATGATGACGATGATGATGATGATCACAAAGGTGATGATGATAATAGGGAAGTTGCTGGTAGTACCCAAAAACATTCATGATCATATAGGCTACATCATTGATCATTGCTGGTATATCATTATGATGATGATGATCATGATAGTGGTGATGATGATGAGGTGATTGCTAGTAGTACCTAGTGACATTCATGATCATATACACTACATCATGGATCATTTCTGATATATTGTTATGATGCCTCTTTTCATGGTTACTATCATATTATTGAGTTGTATCATATTGGAAGTTATCATTTTCACTTATATCATTTGGACATGTATCATCTTGACTTGTATCAATTTGAGTTACATAATTTATCATTTTTACTTATATCATTTGTACATGTATCATTTTGACTTATGCCAATTGTTGGACATGTATCATTTTGACATGTTATTGATCTACTGGCATATTTGAATTTCACTTATTTTAGTTATACATGATGATGATCTTATCAGTATTGACTTGTCAATTTATATATATTAAAAGTGGCCGATGATTAATTTTGGATGGATATTTATTACGTAAGATGATTTTAATTTATTGCTCAGGATGGATGTTGTCAAATTCATTTAAATTATAGATATTTGACTCACTTTTTATAATAATTATCTTGTTATTTCTAGCAAACACACCTCAAAGGCACGAAAAAACACATAAAATAGAAGTAATTAGGTCACCGTCTATAAAAGGCATCGGTTGGTGTAATTTCCAAAAAATGCAAAGGAGAATTCTAGAAGCAGGTGTGTGAAAAAGAAGGCGACGAAGCTAAAGGTAGAGGAAATAGTGCAATTCCAAGCAGTGGAAAGATGTGGGAAGTGGTAGCAGTAAGAATAATGAATACTCCATTATTCTTGAATAATGAGAAGCAACAAAAATATTTTAAAGGTGAGATCATAGACAAAAGATTGCAGGCTTTGCTGGTGTCATCTCATCCATTGATTCTTTGGGCAACCAAGAAAATTTTGGGGCCAAAATTCATGAGGGCCTATCACAGGTTCAGGTCGAACTCAGAAATCCCAGCCATGTTCCTGGTAGTGTTACTACATATGTGTGTGTTGAAAGAGATGGGGAAGAAGCTCACACAAATGGTCTTTGTCCATGCTTGGTTGGAGGATATCAATGCAACCCTCGACAATGTAGATGAGAATAAACAAATACCAATGCCCCAAGACTACTACATGCTCCAGATGCATGGTGTGGATGTCATGAAAGTCCCTCTAATTTGAACCATCAACCCAGAGGGTTTTGAGAAGTTGTGGGATGAGTGTGATCAAAACATCTTCTTCCTGCTCAGAGCAACCAATCTAGTGACAAATCATCTAAGAGGCTAGGTAATCCGGTATGTCGAGGATGAAGGGTTAGCATACAAGATTGTGCTAGAGGATGATGATGATTGGGACTTTGGTTCATGGGAAAAGTGGTGCAAGGACGATGACAAGGACCTTGGGGAAAAAGTCGAAGGTTTGACCCACCAGAATTGTGGTGTTGACTACCTAGTGATTGCAGATTACATTGCCTACAGGAAGCAGACAAAAACAAATGATGATGAAGATTGAAAAATTCCCAACGTGGTAAAAGTTATATTTTCATAAACATATGATATAGTAGAAACATGGGAAAACTGTAGTGGATAGGAGTCAGTCCTGATTGGCGTTGCCTGAGTTTAGAACCAAGCCACTTTGTAATTGAAAATGTATCAGCGTGGGTAGCTAGGGTAAAGGTTTCTAAAACACATGGACATTTTGTAAAAGTCCTACAAGTAAATTTTGATCAAGAACTCATGTAAAATATTTTGTGAAGAAATACAAGGTTCTACCCCTTAGTAGCAATTTAACTAGCAAAATAAATAAATAATTATCTTATTTTTTTTATACGTAATTATCTTGTTATTTAATCATATGAATTAATAATCAAATTAATTACTCTATAATCATATGAATTATTTAAGAGGAATAATATATTTAACTAATTAAATTGAATTAAAATATATTAAATTAATAAATGGAAGCAAAACAAGAAGCATTTTTAGAAGAAAAAAGGGAAGCAACAATGGAAGCCAAACTAGAAGCAAAGAAGAAGCAATCTTGGAAGAAAAATTGGAAGCAAAACTTGAAGAAAAATTGGAAGCAAAACTGGAAGGAACGCATGAAGCAAAACTTGAAACAAATTTGGAAGCAAAATCAAAAGCAAAACTAGAAGAAAAATTGGAAGCAAAACTGGAAGCAAAACTGGAAGCAAAATTCGAAGCAAAACTGGAAGCAAAATCGGAAGTAAAATTGGAAGCAAAAACAAAAGAAAAATTGGAAGCAAAACTGAAAGCAATCTTGGAAGCCAAACTAGAAGCAAAATTGGAAGCACAAGTGGAAGCAAAACCAGAAGCAAAAATGGAAGCAAAACTAGAAGAAAAATTGGAAGTAGAATTGGAAGCAAAACTGGAAGCAGACCTAGAAGCAAAAGTGGAAGCAAAAGTGGAAGAAAAAGTGGAAGCACAAGTGGAAGCAAAGGTGGGAGCAAAAGTGGGAGCAAAACTAGAAGCAAAAATGGGATAAAAAATGGAAGCAAAACTGAAAGCCAATTTGGGTGCCAATTTATGCGCTATTTCCGGTGCTATTTATTACACTAAAGATGATGCTATAACTGGCACCAAATTTTCAGCGTTAAATCTAGCGATAAACTAGATGCTAAAGATGATGCTAAATCTGACGTAAAATCCAATGAAGAAACGCTTTTGCTCTGACTTTTGCACTGTGAGATGGCTACAATTGATGGTTTCAAATACACTAAAATCCAGTGCTAAAGTTGGTGCTAATTGTCTATTTTACTATAGTGATTATATAGAATAATAATTGAATGACCTAAATGGTCTTAAGATGTTTCATTTTTATAAAACACCATAATATTTAAATTGAATATTTTTCATGTGAGTTTGTAGGTAAAACTAGTTGGAATCAAGTCATCTTGGGGACCCATGATTATATTTAAATTTGAAAAATGAGATTTAAGGGGCCAAAATTTTAATCATGAACCAAGGTTAGGTATTCCCTAGTGGTCTTGACCAAGGAAATTGGGAAAAAGTATTTAAGGATTGAATATATATGAATGGGAAGTATGGCCTTGTTCAAGTTTATGTTGAATATTAAATCTTACACAAAAATTATCATTTTAACTCTAGAATATTGCCTATGCATATTTAGATTAAAAAAAAATGTGACCAGATTTACGTGGAGAAACCCTTTTGATACAAAAATCCACATGAGAAAAGAGGATACATAATGATAGTACACAATAATACACTTCACTACCGATCTATGAACAACCCAATAGCACCCTATTACCTACAATAACTTAATATGAAACTACTATCTCATGGCACTAGTTTATGGAAATTGTGGGAGGTAAAACCACAAATGGTAAACCAAAACAAAAGGTACAAAACCACTTGCAAAAACCTACGCCCCTCCTCATGGACAACCAAAAGATATAATAAAATATTAAATAGAATTACAATACTCCCACATGGGAACCTAGCCCATATCTTATCCAACTCCTTACTTTCTAGATACTCCGATGACCTTTCCACTCCCTAATGGAACACTAACAAACACCTTTTCTTCTCCAATCTTGGGTGGCCCATCCAAGAACTTCCAAATTCTATTATGAATGCCTAATAAATATGGCTTATCCATTTTATGTGCAACCTCCACCAAAATTAAATTGTCTCTTTAAAATATATTTACAACATGCCAAAATTTAATAGTTTTCTCACATGTCCCCTAGAACACATTCGAAGGAATGTGGAGATATACAAATAACATAGGATTACAAGGTTAATGTCACCTTATTCTTACAATCTCCCACTTGATATTATACATTGTAATTACATCCAAGAGATACAAATAATAAAATCAAGTATAATGATCAAAGTCCATGGCCTGCTTACACCAAGAGAAACTTATTCGTGGTCACTGGCTTTGTAAGAGAATTTTCAGCATTATCCAAAGTGTCAACCTTTTCAATCAAGACCTTACCACATTCAAAATTTTCTCACACAATGTGATACTGAACATCAACATGCTTAGTACAAGCATGACACATAATATTTTTGGTCAAACAAATAGCACTCTTACTATCACATCCAATCCTCACTATCCTCTAATCAAAACCAATGTCATTACCAAGCCTCTATAACCATACCACCTCACTTAGAGGAATGTGTAGAAATCATATAATCTACTTCAGTGGTGGACAATGCAACTTTAGGCTTCCTTTTAATTGTCCAATTCACTACAAATAAAGTAAATACCTAGCCACTAGTGAAACTTTAACTATCTGAGTCACATGTCCAATCTACATCAAAAAACCCTTATATGTCCAATGAATTGAACACATCATTAATAAAATGATAAACCAAACAATAATCAAAAGTACCTTACAAATATCTAAACACCCTCTTAACAAAATTCTAATGCTCTCTACCAGGGTTAGACATAAACCTACTTATAACTCCCATTATTTGGGCTATATTTGGTCTAGTGCAAACCATTACATACATCAAAATACCAATGATACTTGCATAATAACCATAGAAATATCATCAAAATAATCATCAAAATTAGGAAACATATCTAAGCTCAACTTAGTACCAACCAGAAATAGAATACTAAATGGCTTACAATCATGCATATCAAACCTCTACAAAATGGTATCAACATACTTAATCTGACTTAACCAAAGATTTTTGTGAAGTAGATCTCTGTTGATATCAGTACCAAAAATGTATTTTTTAGCCCCCAAGTGCTTCATATCAAATGTAACATAAAGTTGTGTTTTGAGCTCACTGATCATCACCTTGTTATTACCAATAAACAACATATCATCAACATACAAGACAATAATTAGAATTTGATCATCAATAACCTTAATATACATATAATGATCCTCCTCACTCCTAAGAAAATCTAACTTCAATGCAAAAGAATCAAACTTCTAGTACCACATCTTGGGTGACTATTTCAAACCATACAAATATCTCTTCAACCTGCAAACCAATTGTTATTTTCCTTTCACAACAAAAAAATTAGGCTATTATATATAATTTTTCTCTTAAAGATCCGCATGCAAGAAATAGTTTTTAACATCCATTTTCTTTATCTCAAAATCACAAGCAACAATAATAAATGATAGGAATCTAATAGAAGTCAATTTAGCAAAAGGAGAGAAAAATTCATCAAAATCAACTCCCTCTCTCTGAGAGTAGCCCTTAGCCATTTATCTAGCCTTGTATCATTCTAACTAACCATCTACTACAAATTTATTTTTAAATATCCACTTGCATATAATGGGCTTTCTTTCTTTGGAAAAACTAATAAGATTCCAAGTGTCACAACGATCCAAATTCATCATCTCCTCCTACATGGCTTACAACCCAGACCCACTTTCCTCTGAAGAGAGAGCCTTCTGAAAGATCTAGGTGCATCGTCAATACTCAACAAAGAAAATACACAACAATAATCTGATGGGCTATACTTGTCAATTGGATTTCATTGTCTTGTAAACCTCCTCAAGGTAGGAGTAATGGGATCTACCTATTCTTCTGTGTGCTCATCCAACACATCCTTTGAACTATCTAAACCTTCTTCTTCTTCTCTATCCTCAAATTCATTTAATTGTTCTTCCACATATGCATCTTCCTGCTTCTCAATATTTATCTCAAAGTGCATTGTATTTATCTTATCTTTCTCCTTTGGTTGTTCTTCTCTTGATTAAGCTCTAAAATCCCTAAAAATCACATCTCTAGAAAATATTATTTTACAGGCTAGAGGATTCCAAAGCTTATAACCTTTTACATTCTCATCATAACCAACAAATATGTATTTCCATTCTTTTGGATCTAGCTTAGATTGCTTCTCTTGAGGCACATGAACAAAATCGTCACAACCAAAGACCCTTAAGTGTGAAAGAGAAGGATTTTTATCAAAAGAGCTAAACAAGGAGATTTATTAATCAAATAATAAGCAATACCAACTGCTTCTACCCAAAAGAATCTATCAAAATTGGAACCACTCAACATGATCTTAGCTCTTTCCATCAAGGTTTGGTTCATTATTTTTGCTACCCCATTTTGTTGGGGAGTATAAGGAGTAGTCTTATGTTGAACAATACCCGCATGCTTATAGAACTCATCAAATTATCTAGAACAATATTCACTCCCATTATCAGATCTCAAGAAATTTATCTTATAATCTAGTTACTTCTCAACTAAGACCTTAAATTCCTTAAACTTAGTGAAAAATTCAGATTTAGAATGTATAAAACAAATCCATGTGTATCTTGATACATCATCAATGAAAGAGACATAATATCGAGATTTATCCAAAGAGTCAACATCCACTAGTCCACATACATCTAAATGAGTGATCTCTAATAGTATCTTTTCCTTATTAGTTCCATTAGGAAATAAAGATTTATTCTATTTACCAAACACACAATGCTCACAAAGATCATTTTTTCCAATAGAATAATAAAAAATACCTCCAACCAAATTTTTATTAAGACCTTTTTCACCAATGTGACCCAATCTATGGTGCCACAACATACATTTATTTTCAGTGCTAGTTACATTGGAAGAGTTACATAAAGTAGAGACATTTAGCCTAAACAAAGTCCCTATCTAATATCCTTTAGCTATCACCAAACTCCCTCTTACCAACTCGCAACTAGACTTTTCAAATGTCACATACATTCTAGAATCATTCAAATTGGATACTCAAAGTAAATTTATCTCGAGTCCCATAATATACAAAACATCATCAAGAGATTCAATCCTTCCATCATTGAAACACAAATATACATTTCCCTTACCAACAATCTTCTTAGTAGTGTTATCACCAAGGAAAAATATCCCTCATCACATGCTTTGTAAGTAGAAAACCACTCCTTGTTGGGAAAATATGTCTCAACCTTGTAACATAAGGTACTATTGATACATCAATGACAGGGGGTGCGGGGGTTTCCCCCCGTGAGGGGTCTGGGTGCAGCACGTCCCAAATGAAAATTTATTTATATTTTATTATTGTAAATTTGGACCATTCATCATTAGATCTTAGATCCAAAAACCATTATTTTATTAGCTTGACTTGCCTTAGAAGGTAACCCTATTTTACGAGGGCATTGTATTGCGGTTGTGTATTGTGATGTTTTCTGAGAGTCCGATAGTGGTCTTGTTTCGTTTGGATCTCTAATTGGTGATACTCCTATGAGAAGCTTGCTCAACAAGTATATTGTAATCTTTGTGATTTTTGACTAAATATATTGGGTAGATTTTGGAGTTTGGGGTTTTTCTCCCAAAAGAGTATTCCCCACTTAAATCACTATGTTTTGGTATGCATGGTATTAGGTTTATTTATGATTAAGTATTTGTAACTATTAAATATCTATAAATTTTTTGCATTATTATCCTCTCAAGATTAGTGTAAGAATTTTTTCTTCTACCTTAGCTTCCTTACACTCCTTTTGAGGAGTCATATGGTAGGAGCAACATGAATTAATAAGCCAAAAATTATTACTAATAGAGTTAGCTGAAATAAACGCAACACCAAAGTCATCATCAGAGGAATTTTTTGTGGAGGAATCACCATTCTTTTCCTTGTTCTTACACTCCTTTTTCACATGCCCTCTTTTTCCACAGTTCCAACATTATGCTCTTTTTGGGGGTCTTAGGACGTCCTTTAGACTTATCCCTCTTTTTATCACCTTTAGGACATTTCTCTTTGGACCTTCCTCACACATGCAAGGCATCTTGGGAGCCAAAATTCATAGAATTTCTCCTCATCTCATATGAAAGAAGTATGGAAATTATGTTGTCCATATTTGGCTCTGCATTACTATTACTTATAGCAACAATTAGATTTTCCCAAGATTAAGGCAAAGAATAAAGAAACATGATATGTATTTATCTTCATCTTCTAATTTACCATCTACTAATGCAAGTTGGCTTATAATCAGATTAGAATCATTTAAATGATCTGTAATAGAATCACCATATTTTATTTTTAATGAATATAACCATATTTTTGAGATATAACTTGTTAGACAAACTTTTAGTTTGATAAATATTACCTATCCTCTTTCACAACTTATATGTGATGTCTTATTTGGAGACTTTCAAAATGATAGAATCTACGAGACACAATCGCATGGTTCCTCATGTCTTCTTGTCTATCTTTTTCTAATTTTCATCTAACATTGCAACTAGTTTTCTCTCTTTTGAAACTGGAAACCACTGATCTCTTTCCTCAAGGAGTCCATCTTCGGTTTCCACATCTCGTAGCCTATACCATTAAATTTCTCAATATCTTGGTGAGAGGTAGAAGCCATGGTAAAAAATCCTCTTTACAAATCTGCAATATATCACAAAAAAAAGCTCCATTGTAGCCAAAAATCCTCTAAAACTTAAGAAAAAGGCATCCCCTTCTCAACAAAATCATTAGCTCTGATACCAAATGTAAAAAATAAGGTTAATGAAAACTACAATATGAACTTATGCAAGTGAATTTAGATCTGAAAATCAGTTTACCATATCAAATTTAAACATGTGATTGGAACATACATCACAATATAAAAACCAACAAACAAAATGTGACCACATTTACATGGAGAAATCCTTTTGGGAAAAAAAATCCACACGAGAAAAGAGAGAAAGTATATTATTAATCTTCAAATGAGAGTACACAAGAATACACTTCACTACTGATCTCTGATCAACTCGACAGCACCCTTTTCCTACAATAACTCAATATGAAACTATCATCTCATGGCTCCAATTTATAGAAATTATGGGAGGTTAAACCACAAATGGTAAACCAAAACAAGAGGTACAAAACCACTTGCAAAAACTCACGCCCCTCTTCATGGATAGCCAAAAGACATAATAAAATATTAAATGGAATTAAAAGACTCCCACATGGGCACCTAGCGCATAGCCTATCCAACTCCTAACTTTTTGGATGCTTCAATTACCTTTTTGATCCTCGATGGAACACCAACAAACACATTTTCTTCTCCAATCTTGAGCACCCAATCCAAGGCCTTCTAACTTACATTATGGACACCTAGGAAATATTATTTATCCATTTTTGGTGTGTAACCTCCACTAAGATAAAATCCTCTCTTTAAAATATAATTACAATAATGCCAAAATTTAATAGTTTTCTCACATGTCCCCATGTCCCCTAGAAAAAATTACAAGGAATGTGGAGACATACAAATGACATAGGATTTCAAGGTTAATGTCACCTTATCTTAACACCCAAGAGATAAAATAGAGAAAGAAGTATTTAAAATCCACCATACAAAAGAATAGACAAATATACCATCAAAATGACACAAGATATACCCTAGAAAAACCCTTGTGACAAAAAAACCTAGCCTCTAAAAACATCCACACTTAATGTATTATTTAACAATGAAAAATTATAATACACTTAGAAAGTCTACATGAATACTTTTGAAACATCAAGTTTCTCCAATACATCCTTTATATTTTGAAGCATAATGGGTAACCATATAACTATAAATCACATGCCATGCTTCATATATTAACTCTAAAAGAGAGCTCAATAAAAATGACATCAATAAATACTCATGTGATTGATTTTATAGAAGCAAGCCTACACAAAACTACCAACTAGTGTTACATAAACCATGTGCCTAATACCATGAGATTACAAAACCATGTCCCTCATTTACTTTTTGGTAATATTTTTCTAACATTAAATACTTTCCCTATGTGCTTGACCTTCATTAAAAATGCATCCCAATTTTACATACAACATACAAAGTGGCCCCAAGAATGTACATCCCTAAATTCGTAGGTGCACCACAAATAAATATTAACTTTACATTATAAACATTATACAAGGTGTACACCACACCTTTTCCCAAAATACTCTCACTTGTTGTATACATTACATAAGTGTTCAAAATAAACCCAAACATCAAGGGACAATCCATAAATCCAACATGTACCAACAAGGCAGATGATTCCTCCATGTTCTCCATTAATATACTTGCAATAATAGCCAAGATGAGCACCATCTCAAGTAAGAACTCACTAATCCTCTATTAGACCAATGGAAAAAAGATAATATCCAAGCTAAAGAGATGGCACAATAACTATCACACAAAAGCATGGATCCTACCTCAAATAGGCCTAAGTAGCTACTATGGATAAAACACACATGAATAAAAATAAAAACCAAAAAATTTCTAATACATCCAAGGTATCCAAAACATCAGTAAGTAGCTGATATCCAATAGCATATCCAACCTATAAACCACAATTGCAAGCTCCTTATATAAAACTTATTACTGAAGAACATAAATGTCTAAAAAATAGATAAAAGCATAGAAAGTCTACCAAACAATACTCATACCAACATGTGGCTAATAATCAAAACCATGTAGTAACAAAGAACAATCACAATAATCCACACATGTAACAAAAAACTACTACATAATCTCTCACAACAAGTCACCATATCTCTCCCAAGTTCATCACAACCAAGCATGCAAACATGAACCTCCAAGAAGTAGTCATAAAATAAAGATAGGAAATGTGTAAATCATATCACATAACATGTTCTTCTACTTGTTGCCTATGTATCTGATCTTGGAAAATTTTAAACTTTTCATGTCAAATTGGAAAATATCACCATATGTTGAATCTTTTTTCACAATAACTCATTTGAGTTAGATGTCCTTAGTCAAAAGATATTAGCATCATATATTTCTGCAATAAGTTGTCATACTTCTCATATCAAAATTTGTATGAGAATGATGTTGCACCTGATTAGGTTTGTGTGAGCTTATTGCATTAAAATCAAAAGAAATAATGCACCAATTTTTAATATTTAAAGGATAATCATCTATCTTTTCAATTAAAACCCTAGAAACTATTGCATAGTTTAACCTAAACTAATCAAAATATTTAAATAAGAAGATCTATTTGATCTAAAATAAAATCATTTTATAGGAACATTTGAGACATTATTAAACACAATGTGATAAAATTTTAGGGTAAAATTCCTTCCAATTTAGAAGATATTAAATTAAAATTATTTTATCTAGCAAGTTATGAAAATAATTAATATAGGATTTTCTAATAGGTTAGAGAAAAATAAATTTATAAGACGTTTTATAGGATTATTATACGTAATGCGGCCATTTTTAATGAAAAAATACATTTCCAATCAAAACTTATGGAATTATCCTATTTCAAACTATGATTATGGATTCATTTTTAAAATTTTACAAAGCTAAGACAAATATGCCAGTGATCCAAGCAGTTCATAAAATTCTTGAAGCCTAGAAAATACTTGGAAAAAATTTGACAAAGAAAATTTGGACATTTTCAAATAATTGAGCTCATTGAGGAGTTAAATAGTTAAAGAAATTATTGAAATCACTAAAATATGCTATTTATCAAAGCTTTTGTTTTTTATTGAACTTGTTAAGAAGTTCAAGAGTACACGAACCCTTTGAATCCCTGACATCAATCTCTAGATAAACTTGTCTAAACCCTCTAATAAAAAATAATTTTTTCATGAAGATTCTTGAAACCTTTGTGCTTCATTGAGTTGATCAAAGAGTTGAAGAGTTTATGAACTACCTAACTTCCCAAAAAATATCATATAAAGTCAAAAACTCCAACACATAAACTTACAGGAATTTTCAAATCATTTATCTGTTGAACTTGTCAAAGAGTTCACAAGTTCAAGAACTCTCAAACTTGTCAATATATAAGTTTAAACATTCTTTCAATCACTAATACACACAAGGATTTCACGATCTTTTTAATCTGCACCAAACAGATTTGTTAAAATTTTATTTAGAAACTTTCAAAGCAAGTACAATGAGTAGGTGTAAGCCTGATTCCATGACCTTCGCCATCTTCCATCAAATTATAATTGAAGGGAATTTTGTCAGATATTTAAAATACCTCGATAATCGTATATAAAAAATGTGCAAGCATAGGTAAGGCACATGAAATGTTTGTCTAAATACCTCAAAGAAAGTTCATCACATAGATAGCAATGATTTGGCATATGTAGATAGCATTGTGAAGGACTTTAAGGGGCTAAATTGGGATTGGGAACAACTTCAACTTAGTCTAATATTTCTTGGTCTAGATAGGATGTATATATTCCATTTAGCCATAAAAAAGGTTTGAGTGTTGAATAAATTCATGCACTTTGGTATATTGACAAATGTTTCGTATGACAATTTTGGGAATTTCTAGATTTGGAAGAGTTCCCCTCTAATAAAACATTTGTAGAAATAGTAAACATGAATTTTATAAAGTTCAGAGGAGGGGATTTAGTGATAAGAAGGCATACGTTATTAGTTTGTCTGAAAAAATGTCTCCATCCATCATTTATCTTTGGGCATACATCTAGTCTTCATTGTGTAGCTAAGTTTGAGTCCAATATATCATATATATATTTTTTAGAGTTATTATACATTAACTAACAATGAATTAATCGTTAATTGATTGTTAGTCTAATTTATTCTTTGCACTTAAGATAAATTTAGGATTGCTTTATTAATTGAGTTAATATTAGATCATTATGTCCCATTTCATGTGATATTAACACTTGTCATGATCTGATCCCTTTCTCATTTAGGGCTTTTCTCTTATAAGCATTCAACCCTCATTGTAAATATCTCTCGGATATTACCTAGAGCTTTCATATCTTTTTGAAAGTTTTTTCTGTAAATTTTTCCTATTGAAAAATATTGCACATATTGTTTGCAGATCTCTTGCGTGGAAGGTGTATTTATTTGTTGTTTGATCTTGTGGCTTGTGGTTTTGTGCTTGTTTTGCAATTCTAATATGGTATCAAAGTGTGGATTCAACGAACCCCTTCTCGATTTATGAGATTTTCTTTCTTCAACGAGGGTTATAGGCTTCAAATATGAATCTCCTTTGCTCTTTTTGCAAATTTTGCTAGGAAGGTCATACAGCCTCCTCAACACACAAATCGAGGTACTTTTTCAAAAAAAAATATAAATTTTTTCTTGCGAATTTTTTATAAGAAAAAAAAAAAGATCATTCAAAACTTTTTTATCAGCCTTTGTAAGGGCCCACAGGTTTTTTCAAAAGTTTTTTAATAAAAAAAATTATTTTAAATTTGTTTTGGGTGGTACCCAAGGGTACTGCCGACTTGCCATAATGTCAAGCGACCCCTTGGACCTGCCCCCCTCTTCAGTGGAGGGTACCCTTGGGGGTACCGCCCCTTGCCATTGGCAAGGTGGTGGCCCCCTTAGGTCCACCCAAGGGGTTGTGGCCCCAAAAAGTTTAATATTTTTTTAAAAAAAAAACAAAGCTTTTTTATATATATTTTTCACAAAAAATATAAATGTTTATATATATATATATATATATATATTTTCACAAAAATATAATAGTTTTTTGTATATTTTTTATCTTTAAAATAAAACATGCATTTTTACAAATATTTTTTTTGCAAGTAATGTAAATGCTAGCTGGATAAATTTTTATTTGCAACACTAAAATTGGTGGACCTCCAGATTTGGAGGTAATTTTTCTAAATTTGGCGGAGCAGTTCTTTTTTGCTCTACATAACCCCTCTCCATTGGGCTTTTCAATTTTCCACCTCAACTTCCAAAGGCCATATCTCAGCCGTACGATGGGATTTTTCAGTATGATTTTTTTTGAAATGGGGTGAATTTTTGTACTCTTCACAATGGTGTAGGTGTTTTTCAGTTTTTATTTCTTATTTTTTCCATAATTATGTTTTCTTAGTGCTATAGTTGTTCAGTTCTCATTTTGGAGACTTCAATGGGCCATCTCTTCTACATCTAAACACATTTTTGGGTGCCATTTTTTTGAACGTACATGTTTTTTTGTGTATTGCATCATGGTGCTACCATTTTCCTCTTTTTCTACCAGAGAGTTGTATTTTTAGCATATAATCCTTTTTTGGATATTATGGGCTCCTATTGCATGAATTTATCACATGTAAACACACTAAAATAAAGTGCCTCAACTTTGAAGGTGTATCTATTATGGGATCTTGCACATCACTTTGTGCCTTATTGTACTCACACTATAATATAAAGTGCCACAAGGGTTGATATTTGCCTTTGTTTTTCTTTCATACCTTTCTCATGTGTGTGTGCCTTGGTTTGGGCACCCTTTATATATGATTGTACTTTTATGTCTACACATTCAATTGTTCTTGGTTCTTTATCATACACTACAATTAGACATTCAATTTCAGTATACTTGTCATTCCTCTCCCTTGTTAGCATTATGAGGGGCGTTTCTACTATTGGTGCTAATGCTTCCTTGGTTTTGCGTTGGAGTGAGCTATGTATACAATATTTGTTCCTATGTACTAGGCGAATGCAGTGGCTGGTTACCCATGCATTTAAGTGAGATGGAGCACTTACCATATGGACACTCTTGCATTCCTATTTCTAGAGGTGACCTTCCATTTTCACTTGATCAGTTCTTCAGACTACTGGTACTTGTGTCATCTATATCTTTGAGTTCTTGATGTTTGCCTTAGTTTTCCATTGGATTCGAGTAGTGTCATTGGGGGCACTCATACATATTCTTGTCTTCTTGATCCTAATCATCATATGTTTCAGCAAAGGTTCTTCTTTCAATATTTCAACTGTCATTCTTTGACAGTGTTTGCAACTTCTTCATTCTTCAACGGTGTTCTCTTCGTTCATCCTTTGTTCCTATCTTTTGGGACAAAATTGTCTTGTTTGGAGGCTTCTGTAGGCCTTCACTTGTCTTTCATCTCTTTTTGGAGTAGAGTTTTTCCCATGAGGTTTTCTCTATTTCTCCACATTATAGAGATCTTCTATTTGTACATGGGTTCCTTACATGGCCTTATTTGTCGGGACTCATCATGCATTCATTTTAGGTTTTTAGCTACTCCCCAAGTGATGCAGGAGCATCCAGTGGTGTAAGGGCAATCCTACATCACCCAAAAATATATTTACTTTCATTTAGATTTTTGTAGATTTTTTTGCATTTCTGGATACCCTTTTTTGTCAAAGAAGAATTCACAACTTTCAGAACTGCTTTTCTGCTTTTTCTGCTCAACTGCTATTTTTAGCAGGTATGAATTTGAAGGCATGAGGAGACAAAAATTTAAGGGAAGCTTCGGGATATAATAATAAACACTCTGGTGAAAGAATCAGATGAAGATCATTCCCGGTTCAAAAGTTATTCAAGTTTCAGTTTCTGCTTTTTGCCCTACAAAATCTTCGGAGCTAATTTTGAGGGACTTAAAGGCTTCGGATGGGCCCGAAAATTGGCAGAAAATGAAAGTGGTTAGTTTTTAGGCCCCACTTTTTGGTACTTCATTTTCGCAAGACCTTTCCGAAAAGGTATTATCATTGAAGATTCGACAGTTAGATCTTGAGTTAGGGCTTCCGGAAGTTTGTGCATAATTAGAATGCTGTTTTTGGCTCCAAACAGAGAATGGGGCTATTTATGGGGTATTTTCTGACTTTTGTGGGCAGTTTTTGGGAAAGAAGATCGCATGTTGCGAATAGGGGAATTTTTGTAGTTTCTTTCTGTAATTTGCATGTATTGCAGAACTCGAGGATTTGAGATCCTTTGCATGTAAGATTTTCATTTTTGAAAATAATAAGGATCTCAGTTTTCTGTGTGATTTTCTGTGTCTCGGGTTGCACCCTCATCACTAAGTTCACCTTAAGGGGGGTGTTAGAGTTATCATACATTAGCTAATAATTAATTAATCTTTAATTGATTATTAGTCTAATTTATTCTTTGCACTGAAGCTAAACTTAGGATTGTTTTATTAATTGAGTTAATATTAGATCATTATGTCTCATCTCATGTGATGTTGACACTTGTCATGATCTGATCCCTTTCTCATTTAAAGATTTTCTCTTATAAGCATTCAACCCTCATTGTAAATATCTCTCGGATATTATCTGGAGCTTTCATATCTTCTTGAAAGTCTCTTCTGTAACTTTTTCCTATTGAAGAATATTGCACATATTGTTTGCAAATATCTTGCATGGAAGACATATTTATTTGTTGTTTGATCCAGTGGCTTATGGTTTTGTGTTTGTTTGACAATTATAAAAATATTCATATCATTACAATGAATGTGAAGCAGTACCAAGCATAAATAAAAATCTATCAATTCTCAAAAGATGACCCAATCATATTGGTAAAGGAACTAAATTTTATTATTGTTGTTTTCATATATCATATGCACTACAAGATATAGGATATAAGATCAATATAGGAAATTGAGACCTTGAGAATTAATTTTTAGATTATGATGAGAGTCATAGGTTGTGATTTGAACTGCTTACATTAGAGGATGTCTTGAATGCTAATTGATTCAATAGATGTTGAAAATAGGGAAAGGTTCAATATAATGTTGAATCATTTAAAAATAAATCAACATCAAGAAAAAAACTTAGAGGAATTTGCAAGCTATAAGTAAGGCATGTGAAGTATTCAATAAAATACCTCCAAAAAATAATAATATAGAGGTCATGGAGATGTCAAGTCTAGAAGAACTCATGGTTTATAAAGAAATTGGATTTAAATTATTTCTATGCATTCATGATGAGAAACTTAAGTCATGTAGGGAATCCCCTTAAAAAACATAGTTTAGATAGTATCTTATAGGTAAGTTGGGAGTTTTTTGATGTAGTAATAAAGGTACAAAATATATCAGTCAATATGTACCACCAATAAACCCAACATATCCTGAATGATTTCATACATATTTTCACAACAACATATTCTTTAACTTTGTTGGTGATGTTGACTACACACAAATCCAACAATTATAATTTTAGGCAATGCTAAAGAAAACTACAAGTAATGAAGAGATTAGTGTATTATACATGGGTTTGGTCCTAAATTTAGTGAAGAGAAAATTTTCAAACATCAGTTGCATAGAAAAATTATGGGAGTTCTATCAAATATTTATAACTCTATATCCTAATGGACAAGGCTTGGTGAACCCATTCAAAAATCCATTTGTAGAGAAATACACACAAGAAATGGTGCATAGTGAATATTCAAGATGTCACAAAAATGGTTTGTCCTTCTCACAATAATATCATAAGATAATGATGGTGAAAGAATACATTAGCATTGGAGATAGATCTAAGTAAGGAGAGACATTTAGAACATGCATCTATAGTTAGCTCATGCAATTTACTTAAAAAAATTCCTTGATAATCATATTCTTGTCAAATTCTAAGGAAGACTCAATATTTTATCATAAAGCTAGTTTTATTAATGCTTGTAATATTATTTTAAATGTCTTATGAGGTCTATAGAATGATATATAACAATTTTGAAGGTACAAAGACCCAAAAACACCTATTATGGAATAAAGTATACCTCCCAAAGGAAGGAACCTTTGCATAGGAAACACTAAAAAAGAAGATTTTGATCGCAAAGAGATTCACCAAAATAGGTTACAATGGCCCCTCCAAGCGCACATGATGTTGGTGTTGGGAAGAATATATCGATCATTTGTTGTTAGGTTGTCAATTTGCACAAGAAATTTGGAAGTGGTTATGCACACAATTAGGTTGTGTTAGAGCACTTATTAATGACATTATGAGCCTCTTTAAGGTTTGGATAACCCTCAACAAAATTTCCTCCTTCTCCTATATTTGGGTCATATGCCCTTCAATCCTGATATGGGAAATCTAGAAGGAAAGAAACAAAATGATATTTCAAGAGAGACATGAGTATTCCCTCCTTTCTAAACAAAGTGGAAATTATGAATTATAGAGTTTCAAGTTAGATCAAATGAACCAACACACTAATAGGGTGGGATAATAGAATTATGAAGAATTTATTTGAATTACATCCTCCCCTTGTTAATGGGGTTGGAGGAGTTGAGTCCCATAACAATATAATTTCAGTGGAATGGAGACTACCACAATTTGGTTGGCATAAGCTAAGTTTTGATGGAGTGTCAAGGGGTAATCTAGGAATCTTAGTGGAATAATTAGGGATTAGAATGGACAAGTGATCTATAGGGCTTCAAAACCATTAGGGGAACAAAAAATGAAGTTGAGTTACAAGCCCTCATCTTTGGCCTAAACCTATGTCTAAATCTAAAAATTGATGAACTAGAAATTGAAGGGGATTTAGCTATTGTCATAAATTCCATTAGGAATAAATCAATGCAAAACTAGAAATTGAAAGCTCTTCTTGATACAACATTAGAATTGACAATTAAGCTAAAATACCACTTAGCCAACCATGTTTATCATAAGGCTAATGTGGAGGCTAAATCATTAGCCAACATAGTGGTAGATGTCATAGAACACATTTTTATGGGACACAATTGACATGACTGGAGATAATCATTCCCAATTGAGTAAAGAAGAGCATAGGAAATTATGCCTCGGGAAGGAACAATTGGTCGTATGATTTTTGATCATGGGCTAGGATAAGTGGATCTCATCAAATGATGGAATTTGGTGATGATAACCTCTCTCACGCCTCACTTTGAGACCTTCACTATAATATTGAAACTCACATAAGAGCTATAGAGTATGAAAATATTAAAACACCAAAGGTTTGAGTTGGTGATATAGTTGGGAAAATCATTCAGAGAACACTCGACTCCTTTTTCTTGTGTGATATGGAAAGGTCATGGCCTTTAAAAACTCAAGAAAACAAAGATGGAGAGATCAAAGAATTTCAAGATAATTTTTTTGGTAAAATAGAGATGGACACCCCAATAAGATTGGTTAAGTCTTCAAGGCATATGGCCTTCCTTGGCATAATCACAAACCAAAGGTTAAAGATGGTTCTCAAAGTATATCATGGACTCATTTTGTTGACTGTGAAATGGGTGATAGGAGAGGATTTTATGGTAGTAGACAACTGCTATAGGGTTAACTCAAATATTTCTTCTAGATTTGTGGTTGCATTGTTGGACTTAGGGGTGTCAAAGGAAATGGTGAGGGCCCTTTTGTTGGAACTGATAAAAACCTTCTTGGGTGATCTCAATAAAGTGATTTGGGTAGTAAGGCTAGGTATCGACATATCTATATCACAAGACATAATAAGATATCTATAGACTGAGGTAGTGGTGCAATGGATTCCATTTCTCTGAAATTTTAAAACCACTACTCTAATACAACATCGACACAAGGTAGAAAAATTAAGGGTACTCCTTCTTGAAGAAAGTAATGAACTTGGAACCCATATATGTAACATTGAATGGATGCATGAATTTATCAATAAAGTTGAAGAGGAGCATAATCGGTAAAATCTTTGGAGTAAAGAAATAGTTACTTAGGCTATATAGATCCAAATAGGTTAAGAACATAGCTCAGGATTTTGTCTCTATCTGGAGCAATAGTAACAAGTATTTATAGAAAGAAAAATACACTAGGTATAGTTACAATAGGTCCAATGATGCCTAGATTATCATAATCCATCAAATTATAATAGAAGGGAATTTTGAAAGATATTTAGAAATTCCCTAGTAATCATGTGTATAAAAAATGTGCAAGCATAGTTGGAAGGCACATGAATTTTTTTTCTAAATACCTCAGAGAAATTTCATCACATAGATAGCAATGATTTGCTATATGCAAATAACATTGTGAAGGACTTAAGTGGCTAAATTAGGATTGGGAACAACTTAAACTTAGTCTAAAATTTTTTGGTCTAGATAGGATGTATATATTCCATTTAGCCATAAAAAAGGTATGAGTGTTGAACAAATTCATGCACTTTGGTATATTTACAAATGATTCGTATCACAATTTTGGGAATTTCTAGATTTGGAAGAGTTCCTTTCTAATAAAAAAATAGTATAAATAGTAAACATGACTTTTATGAAGTTAAGAGGAGGGCATTTAGTGATAAAGGAAGCATATGTAACTAATATGTCTCCATCCATCACTTATCTTTGGGCATACATCTAGCCTAAGAAATAATGGATAGTTGTGTAGTTAAGTTTGAGTCTGATACATCATATATGTATTCATATCATTACAATGAATGTGAAGTAGTACCAAACATAAAGAAAAAGGTATCAATTCTCAAAAGAGGATCCAATCATATTAGTAAAGGTACTAAATTCTATTATTGTTGTTTTCATGTATCATATGCACTACAAGATATAGGATATAAGATCAATATAATAAATTCAAACCTTGAGAATGTATTTTTAGATTATGATGAGAGTCATAGGTTGTGATTTGAATTGCTTACACTAGAGGATGTCTTGAATTTGTTAATTGATTCAAAAAATGTTGTTGAAGATAGGGAAAGGTTCAATATAATGTTGAATCAATTAAAAATAAAGCAACCTTAAGAAGAAAAACACTTAAAGGAATTTTTAAGCTATAAGCAAGGAATGTGAAGTATTTGATAAAATAACTCCACAAAATAATAGCACAAAGTTCATGGAGATGCCAAGTCTAGAACTCATGGTTTATAAATAAATTGGATTTAAATTATTTATATGCATTCATGATGAGAAACTTAAGTCATGTACAAAATCCCCTTAAAAAACCATTTTAGATAGTATCTTATAGGTAAGTCAAGATTTTGTTGATGCAACAATAAAGGTACAAAATATGTCATCAACCAATTTGTACCACCAATAAACCCAACACATCCTAAATTATTTTGTATGTATTTTAACTTTGTTGGTGATGTTGACTACACAAAAATCCAACAATTGTATAATCAAAGTACAAGTTTAGACAATGCTAAGTAAAACTACAAGTAACGAAGAGATTAGTGTATTATACATGGGTTTGGTCCTAAATTCAATGAAGATAAAATTTTCAAACATACATTGGATAGAAAAATTATGGGAGTTATTTCAAATATTTATAAATTTATAGCCTAATGGAAAATACTTGGTGAACCCATTCAAACTTCCATTTGTCAAGAAATACACATAAGAAATGGTGCACAATGAACATTCAAGATGTCACAAAAATGGTTTGTCCTTCTCACAATAATATCAATATATAATGATGGTGAAAGAATTAATTAGAATTGGAGATAGATCTAAGGAGAGACATTTAGAACATACATCTATAGTTAGCTCATGCAATTTGTTTAAAAAAATTCCTTGATATTTATATTCCTATCAAATTCTAAGGAAGACTCAATATTTTGTCATAAAGCTAGTTTTATTAATGTTTGTAATATTATTTTAAATGTTTTATGAGGTCTATAGAATGATAGATAAAAATGTTTAAGGTATAGAGATATCAACACACCTATATTGCAATAAAGCATACCTCCCAAAGGCAAAAACCTTTTCTTGGGAAACACTACAAAAGAAGATTCTAACCACAAAGAGATTCACTAGAATGAGTTACAATGGTCCCTCCAAGTGCATGTTATGTTGAAGTTGGGAAGAATCTATAGATGATTTTTTGTTAGGTTGTCAATTTGCACAAGAATGTTGGAAGTGGTTACACATAAATTTGGGTTGTGTTAGAGCACTTCCTAATAACATTATGAGTCTCTTTAAGGTTTGGCCAATCCTCAAAAAAATTGCTTCCTCCTATCTTTCGTTCATATTCCATTTAATCCTAATATGGGAAATCTATAAGGAAAGAAAATAAAGATTATTTGAAGAGAAAAACATGATTATTCCCTCCTTTTTGAACAAAGTGGAAGCTACGATAGGGAAAACTATGAAATATAGAGTTTCAAGTTAGATCAAATGAACCAACACAGTAACAAGGTGGGATAATAGATTATGAATAATTGCTTTGGATTATGTCCTCCCCTCATTGATGGGGCTAGAGAATTTAAATCCCATAAAAATAGAATTTTGGTTGAATGGAGACTACCACAATTTGGTTGGTATAAGCTAGATTTTGATGGAGCATCAAGAGGAAATTTAAGCATCTCAAGAGAATAACTAGGGATTAGAATGGACAAGTGGTTTGTAGGGCTTCAAAACCATTAATCTGAGGAAAAAATAATGAAGCCAAGTTACAATCCCTCATCTTCGACCTAAACCTATGTCTAAATCTAAAAAAATGACAAACTAGAAATTGAAGGGGATTTAGATATTGTCATAAATTACCTTAGAAAAATAAATGCAAAACTAGAAATTGAAAGCTCTTCTCGATAAAAAATTAGAATTGAAAATTAAACTAAAAGACCATATATCCAACCACATATATCATGAGGCTAATGTGGAGGATGAATCATCAACAACATATCAATGGATGGAATAGAAAAAAATTTGATGGGACATAATTGACATGACTGGAGATAATCATTCCCAATTGAGTAAAGAGCATAGGAAATTATGCTTCAATAAGGAACAATTGGTTGTATGATTTTGATCACGAACTGGGCTAGGTGGAGCTCACCAAATGATGGTAGCTGGCGGTAATTAATCTCTCTCATGCCTCAACATGAGACCTGCAATATAAGGTTGAAACTCACATAATAGCTACAGAGTATGAAACAATTAAAATTCCAAAGGTTCGAGTTGGTGATATATCTAGAAAAATCATTTAGAGGACAATTGTCTGCTTTTTCTTATGCGATATGAAGAGGTAACAACCTTTAAACACCCAAGTGAACAACTCAAAGAATTTCAAGCTAAGTTTTCTAGAAAAATAGAGATGGAAACCCTAATAATATTGGTAAAATCTTGAAAGAAGATGGCCTTCCTTAGCATAATCACAAACAAAAGGTTAAATATGGTTCTCAAAGTACACCATGGACTCATTTTAGAGGTTGTGAAATGGGTGCTACATGAGGATTTTATGGTAGTGGACAACCACTATAGGGTTGATAGACATTTCTTCTAGATTTGTGGTTGCATTGTTGGACTTTGGGGTGTCGAAGGAAATGGTGAGGGCCCTTTTGTTGGAATGTCTTGGGCAGTCTCAATGAAGTGATTCGAGTAGTAAGAGTAGGTATTGGCATACTTATGTCGCAAGACATAAGAAGACATCTAGAAACTGAGGTAGTAGCAATTGTTTCTATTTGTATCAAATTTTAGAACCACTACTCAGATGTAACATCGACACAAGGTAGAAAAAAGGGTGCTCCTTCCTGAAGAAATTAATGAACTTGGAACGCATCTATGACATTGAATGGATGCAAAAATTTATCAATCAAGTTCAAGAGGATTAGAATAGGTAAAATATTTGGATTAAAAAATATTTACTTAGGCTATATAGAGGCAAATAGGTTAAGAACATATCTTAGGATTTTGTCTCTATCTAGAGTAATAGTAATGAGTATTTATAGCAAGAAAAATACACTAGGTATAGTTACACTAGGTCTAATGATGCCTAGATTTTGGTGTGTAAAGGGAAAAATCCCAAGATACTATATAAAACTTTATTTCAAATCAATATATGGAGAAAACATATGTTGTACCTTATCTATCCAAAAGAAATGTCTTATGATTTATAAATTAAAGTTTTTTATGGGTTAGTTACAAAGGGGGAAACTATAAATACAATTATTTTCAATGTAAAAAGGTTTAGTTCTACTTTTCTAAAAATAGGGAATTCCCATACTATATAGAAAGAAAAGAGTCATAGAGCTCTTATGCTAAATTTGAATAAAAAGGTTATAGGATTGGTCATAGAGCCAAACATTATTTATTTATGTTTGTTATTCATATGTTTAATTTGAAACCTCTCATTAAATATTCTCTATTATGTATTAAATTCATGGGCTTTCCTCATATAATTGGGATAAAATTGCAATTATCTAATTATAGAGTCATGAAACCCTTATGTAAATGCATATATTGTATGTTAGATTGAATTTATTCTTGAAACCCATTGCATGACCTATTTTTTAATTTTCTTTCCTAGGAAATGGATTTTGGTATTGATTATTTTTCCTTGTGAATATTTTAGTTACCATTTCCATTTATATTTTAGCTTAGCTTCCTTTCATGGTTTCTAGTTAAAATTATACCTCAAAATACTCAAATTCATATCATGAGGGAGTTTCCCCTCTCAAAAACAAAGGAAAGTTGTTAATCCATAACAACTTCTTAAACTATTGGAACATTTGTCACTTCCCATTGGGAAAGTTAGAGTTTTATAAATCTAAAATAGATTGAGTAATCCAAGGAACTTTATAAGAGAAATTAAAAGCTACATAAACTAGAAAAACATAAACAATGCAAACCAAAACTTCAAGAGATATGCAATGTTAAGATGAAATAATTGCATTGAGAGCCTCCAAGATGAAAAATAAAAGCCAAATAGTGAGTTTATAGAGAACTAAGGAGAAGATGGAGGTCACAAATCAACCAATAGAAATTAACTACCACTAACCACCAATATTAAATAAACTGATGAAAAAGTAACTACTCCGCCATTTAAGGGTGGAGAGACCTCATCACATTATCTACTAGTTATTAAATAATAAATTAACTTTATTATCCTAAGCAAGCTTAATAAAAGTGTAGAATAAACCTATAAACAAGGGAAAATAAATTAATCCACTAGGAAAATAAAAACCTACACAAACACCCCCCTTAAGCACAACTTAGGAGGATATAAAAGATGATGTGTCCTAAAAAATGAGGACATGTTAGGTACCCATGTACATATGAAATTCCCCCCAAAGAAGAAGAACCCTCCCACAAATAGAGAGAGAACATCCCTTAAAATAGAGAGAAGAAGAGAAGGACTAAGAATCCCACCAAAGAGGAAACCAACCACACCTCAAGAAAACCTCACAACTTAAGCAAATTTCTCTTAGTGAAGGGTTTGGGTGAAGATGTATGCAATTTGGTTTGATGTCGAACAATACTTGAGATTGATGATTTTCTAATAAATCAGCTCCCAAATGTAGTGCATGTAGATCTCAATGTGTTTGGTCTATTGATGATATACTAGATTGTGAGAGATCTAAATCACACTCTAGTCATCAAAAAAGATAATTATGGGCTTCTGAAAGGGAATAGAAAATTAAGTGGGAATGTTCTAAAGCCAAATGGCCTCAATAGTACCATTAACTACTCATCGATACTCAACCTTTGTAGATGAAAAATCAATAGTAGGTTATTTCTTGCTCAACCAACAAATTGGATCAAAACTAAGGGAGAAGCAATACCAAAAAGTAGATTCACAATCCTGAGAATTGCCTACCTAATTTGAATTTGTGTGTCCCACCAAGTCAAAATCCATGCCTATTACATAGTGAATCCCATAACTATGAGTACCCTTCATGTAGTGGAGAAACCACTTAGCTTCTTACTAATGTATCTCATGTGACTCTTTCATGAATCAAGATACCATGGCTACAACATATGAAATACTAGGTATCATGTGAGTCAGATAGATGAGACTACCAATAAGCTATCGATATAAAGTGCCATCCACAAGGGTGAAGAACACTTACCCTCAAGTTTGACCTTTAATAAAAATGGAGTTAGCATAGGCTTAGAATCAATCATGTGAAACCTATGGATCACATTAAGTGTGTACTTAGGCTGAGAAAGAGAGATACCTGAAGAAGACCGAGTGATATCAATCCCCAAGAAGTAGTGCAATAAGCCCAATTCTAACATAAATAGCTGATCATGAAGGGTATTTTTCACTACCTGAATGGTGAATGAGTGAATTCATGTGATCAAAAAGTCATCGATGTAAATAACTAGGAAGGTGTGAGTATCAACTTGTTGCAAAATGTAGACAATAGGATCAAAATAACATCGAGTGAGCCCAAATTTTAGAAGGAATGAGTTCATCTTGGCATACCAAGCTTGAGGGGTTTATTTGAGTCCATAGAGAGACTTCTAAAGATGGAAAAAAAGTTAAGGATCCTAAATGAACCCTTATGGTTGCTCATGGTATATCTCCTCTTGAATATCACCATTAAAAAAATTACTCTTCACATCCATTTAATGAACTTCCCATCTATGTATTGTAGCGATAGCAAGGAAAAGTTAGATGGAATTCATTTTGGTGGCTAATGAAAAATTCTCAAAGTAGTCAATCTTAGGAACCTATGAGAATCCTTTGGCAGCCAAGCAAGCCTTAGGCTTGTCAACCGACCCATCTTCTAAATTTTTTTTTTGATAGATCCATTTGCATTAAACAATTTTCCTTCCCTTAGGAAGTGGGACAGGATCCCAAGTGTGGTTTTTCTCTAGGGAATTAACCTCTTCCTACATGGTTACATCCCACTCGAGGAAACCAAAATCTTCTCAAAAGGAATGTGGATTAGAATTTGTGAAAAGGAAGAGGTGTGGAGCATCCTAAAAGTGTGATCTTATTCTTCTATGATTTTAAGGATCGCCTACCCAATCCCCTACTAACTGCAATGTCTAATGATCCCAAAGAGGCCCTACAACTAGAGAAGGTGGAGAATCAAGATGATAAACATCAACTTCTAAAGGTGGGATATGTGCACCATATGATCACTATCATCATTTGAAGTGGATGAAGAAGACTTCTCATCAAGATCAGAAGGATTATGATCTTCTGAAGAAATATCATCATGATGCAAGGACTCTAATTTGATGGTGGTTTGAAAAGTGATAAGAGAATAATTGGAAGGGCTCTCCTCAAAACAAGCACTCCTCTCAATGAATAATTCATGTGTGGTAGGATGAAGAAGCCTGTAGCATTTGATATCATCTAGGTATCCAAAAAATATGCAAGGCTTTCTTTGCGGATCCATAGCCTTGTGTTTCTCTACTAGAATATGGGCCCATGCACTAGAGACAAACACTAAAAAATTCTTAATTGAGGGTTCCCGACTAGTTCAATCTTGAAAAGGAGTAACCCCTTCAAAAATTTGTGAGTAAATTGATTCTAGATATAACACACACAGTTAATGGCTTCTTCCCAGAACGATGGTTCCAAAGATTTGGAGTGAATCATACAATTGGCCATCTCTTTCAAGGACTAATTATTTCATTCTGCAACTCCATTTTGCTGAGGACTGGAGGGAATTGTATGCTACAAATCAATTCATTCTACTAAACTATACTACTCAAACCTATGGTTGACATATTCCCCCCATTATCTATATGCAAAAATTTGATAGATTTTCTAGTTTATTTCTTTGCGAAAGCCTTGAATTTTAAGATTGAATCAAAGACTTTAGAATTCTATTTGAGAAAGTACACAAAAGTATACCTATAAAAGTCATCAATAAGGGTTAAAATATATCATACACTACTAAAAGATGATTGTGGAAATGGACCAGCCATATCACTATGTACCAAATCCAAAAAATTTGAGGCTCTCCAAGCTTTTCCTTTGTCAAGTTTATCTTCAAGATGCATGACAAGAATGCATCCCTAACAAATACTGTGAAAAAACCAAACTATAGAAAATATTGTAACAATGCCTGTTGACTAAGATGTTACAAGTAGTGGTAGTTCAAGTGGCCAAACCATTGATTCCACAAATTATTCACATCATTAAAATGAGTGAGTAGAATAGACAAAGGTAGATCAAGAACAAAGTGAGAGAACATATAAAGTTGAGATTGATGATATTCTCTCCCAACTAACTTAGGAATCACCACTTAATCAGGACAAAACTCAACCCGCTTGCTTGAACCTATGTGAGTGATTTGATAAATTGATAGGAGATTAGTTGATAATGAGAGAAAAAAAAATCCTAAAGTGTGTCATCCCCTATATTTGTCACAAGTATGAAGGCGTTCTCATTGATGTCAACAGGATGTCTGCCAACTGGTGTTGTCATTGATGTCAACTATTTTGTTGCATGAAGAAAATGTTGATGATATCGAGAAAATTGAGAAGAGGAAATATTTTGTTACAGGTTGTGCATTTGAGATATTGAGGAAGTCATGTGAGTACATGGAGCTATCTTTTTGTTGTAGTATCTAGAGATGAGTTGGAATGAAGTAATGAGTTGAAATGATGTCTTTGGTACATGATTTCCAAGTGCTTTTGAGAAAATTTGATAAACAAATATTTTAGTGTTGTGCAAGTGTTTAAAATGTGCTCTAGATTGTGCTCCACATTTCTTCTATATTGATGCTATGCATGTGCAGATTTAGTATGCTGTTTGAAGTTGTCGGAGGTTTCTATTTAAAATTTTGAGTTTTGGGTCATTGGTAAGAGGCAGTTGTGTTTACCAGTATGAGAATTGGTTTTGCAGGAGGTGTCAGGGAGAAATGTATTTTCTCCACATTTCTTCGTAGTTTATTTTCACGACTTGTGGTTTTAAAATAGACGTAATGGTGGTGTTATCTTTTTTTTTTCAAGAGGATTTGTGGTTAGGGGTATCAGAAGTTTCAGAAGCATGTACTTAATGTTTAAATGTGTTTTCATGGGTAATGGATGACCTAGTGTCTACACTACATTCAAATATGTTCAAGTATTAATGGATGCATAGTGTAGCATGTGAGACTTAATTTTGGGTCTTGATTAAGTGTTGTTTTATTCCCATTTCATTCCTATCCACCATGAAAATGTTTAGGTGCCGATCTAATTTGAATTTGTAAATACAATAGATAAAATGTCAACCTTGGAGAAGATGTTTAAGGTTAAGGTTGATATGAATAAGTATGGTGTTGTTGTGAGTTGAGGTATGAAAAAAGTGATAAGAAAGATAGATGTGTGATGCAAATTTGAGTAGAGCAGTGAAAATTTTAGTGTTAGGGTTCCTGAAGGCATCTGAAATATTTCAAACATGACTACGAAAGAATTGGAGCATATTGGTGGATTCCTTGTTGCATTGAGAAAGTGTTCTCTATGTAAGATTTCTCTTCTATCTTCTTGAATTTCTTTTTGTGGCAGTGAGCCTTGGTTGTGAACCTTTTTGGACAGTGTGTCCTATTCTGGTAGTGAGCCCTTTTGTACCAGTTTTGCAATTACTTATATTGTGAGCTGAAGGATTTATTGAATGCATGTGGATCTGAATACTATTGAGGGTATTGATGTTTTAATTTTCTTCAACTAATTCACTCCCCTCTTAGTTGTCTTGTTCTTTCAACAATATCAACATATCCTCGCCCACATGGCTCAA
Source organism: Sequoiadendron giganteum (assembly GCA_007115665.2). Taxonomy (NCBI): domain Eukaryota; kingdom Viridiplantae; phylum Streptophyta; class Pinopsida; order Cupressales; family Cupressaceae; genus Sequoiadendron; species Sequoiadendron giganteum. Next base: position 807,578,316 of record CM021102.1, read on the forward strand.
TAGGAGTGTGATCACCCATCGAAATGGAAGGTAGATGACTCCAAAGATATAATTTCATCCTTAAATGAATCCATTTGGTGCAAGGAACTCGAATCAAGAACCCAAGTGGATGGTGGAGAAGCAACTGAACTTTCATTTTCCCTTGTTATCTTTAGCCTTGTGATACCCCTCATTTGAACTTTTTTTGATTGAATCAGGAATATCGAGATTATTATTTTCAAGAATGTGTGTCTAGTGATCAACTTGTTTCTTCAAAAAATTATGCTCATCATGACTAGGTATTTTACAATAGGAACATTTAACCTTCTCTTTCTTATACTTATTATCATTTGAAGATGAGGTCTCATTAGCTTCTTTTGGGTTAGTTTATTTATAATCCTTCTTTTTTTGATAGTCTTTAGTTTCTTATCATTTTTACCCCTTATTCTTTTCTGCCATGGTTTGTAGCCAAATCACGTGACTTAGAAGAATTAAGAGTGCCCATCTTGATTATCATGTCTTTCTCACTGAAATCAAACAAAGATAGCATGGTAAATTTAGACCAAATACATCCTTAGTAGCATAAACGGTAGAAATAAATATTGAGTATTCATAACAACTGAAAGCTAATACTTAGAATTAGTTGTTCATATTTCTTATAAAGTCCACATTGCTTTAATTTTAGCCTTAGTGATTTTAACTTGGTGAAGAAATCAAGAATTGTGTTGAAGTTTCCTAGACTTAAATTGATTAGTTCATTTTCCAACATATGACCCCTCATAAAATCTTGAATTCCAAATAGGGTTTCTAGCTTGGTCCATATTTCGTTTGGTGTATTCAAAAATTCAACATGAAAGAGAAAATTAGGAGATACAAACAAACACAATGCTTCATATTCTTAATCACATACATTAAACCACTTATGATTTTCTTCAACTTTAGCAAGTTTAGTTTTTGGTCTCACTGTTATTCCATACAAACCAAGACTTCTTAAGTGAATTTTCATTTTAGACTTCCACTCAAAATAGTTATATGTAGTTAGAATAGGAATTGTTGTTTGAGCTATGATGAAGAGATGCAAATATGTGTTGAAAGAAAGTGAACACGAGAACACCAAAAACACCCCTACCATTTTCACTAGTATCAAAAATCACCCCCCCCAAAATACTATAAGGTTGACACTTTATAATTTAGTGCGTTTACAAAGCCTTTTCCAAGATATAATGCTCAATAGGCTCACAATAGCCAAAATTACAAATTTTGATACAAAATAAACTTGAGACAAAATCTAGAAAAATTAACCTTGTAGTTGTGTAGTTTTCTTCAATACCTTTCCAACGTCTATTTGTTTCCAAAAAATGGAGGACCGAGGTGAAAGTTATGGCCTATTGAAGGAATTAGAAAAAAACAACTTCAACCTAATATATCTAGCAAAAAATGGAAAAAATTATTTTCAATACCTACATGGATGGAAAGTGCTCTTCTCCAAATTTTTGGTAATATCTTATTTTTGAAATAAAAACATCGTGGCAAAAAATTATGCAAGTTTGAAAAAAGGCCCAATTTGGCCTATATGAGGGCCTTGGTGGCCTGTGGGGGGCACTGTTGGTGGAGGTGGCACTCTAGTCGGCCACGGGCGACACTATCATGGAAATTGGGAGGAGGGTCAGTGAAGTTGAGCATAGTCTGGAAAAATCTATTGTAGTTTTGTGGAATTAGGTTGTGGTTTAGAAGTTAAACCAAAATAATTTTTTGCTAACACCACCTGCCTAAGACTGCAACCATGGTTTTCTAGGCTGTTGGCAATCAACGGCTTGACCGCTACCACCCAAAAGCCTGCAAACCTGCAAGGCCACTAGGGTTTGGCCCAATTGATAATCATAGGGCTTAAATCTATGTGTGAGCCCTAGGCTTTAAGCCTTAATGCAACACTTAGAAAGTACTTAAAAAAATTTGTAGTATTTTTAAATTCTTTTTTACAAATTTTTTAATTTACAAAATTGTACAACTATGACCTAGGGAGCCATATAGCCCCCTAGTCAAAAATAAATTCCTCAATAGCTCCCAACATTGAATATGGGAAATTTTTATATCAAAATCCATCTCCCTGGCCTCTTGAATGCAATGGAAAGGTCCTTTTTTGCTAAAAATGCTCCTATAAAAAGTTGTTTGCCAGATTTGAGCTTCAAACCCCTATTTGCAACTATGTCAAATGATCTCCAAATTGGATGAAATGAAAGATAATATTGACTTTCTCAAGCCTCCTGGATGCATTAGAACAGTAAAAAGTACCATTAGTATAACTAAAAATATTTCAATCACCTAGATCTCATAAAACAGATATAATATGAAGAGGTTATTAGATCTTTGTAAACCCTTTCTGATTATCAAGATCATTAAAAATGAAAGAGAAGAGCATACGAGATTTTACAAGATATTACATAAAAATCTCAAACTCTCAATTAGGAATCTATGAACTCAAAATTATCAAAACAAATCTTTGATACCCTGTTAGAAAATTGAAATAGATTGAATAACCCAAGGAACTTTAGAAGAGAAATTCAAACCTACATAAACTAGAAAAACATAAACAATACAAACTAGAACTCTGAGAGATATGCAATTTCAAGATGATAGAATTACATTAAGAGCTTCCAAGATGAAAAATATAAGCTAGATAGTAAGTTTATATAGAACTAAAGAGATGATTGAGGTGGCAAATCAAACAATAGGAATTGACCACCACTAACCACCAATATTAAATAAATTGATGAAAAAAATAAATACCTCACCCTTTAAGGGTGGAGGCATCTCATCAATTTATCTCCTAGTTATTAAATAATATTAACTTTATTATCCTAAGAAAGCTTAACAAAAGTGTAGGAAAAACCTATAACTAAGGGAAAATAAATTAAACCACTAGGAAAATAAAAACCTATACCAATGTATATCAAAGATGTAGTTACAAATTTGTTTACCAACACTATTGTAAGAATTAGAATATAAAACAAACTAGGAAATAAATGCAAATGAAAATATTTATATTCTAAACTATCAAGAAAATTAGATAGAGCATAAAATGAAGTTCAAACAAAGAAAACAAAGGAATTTTACCATATGATTCTATTGTTGAAGTAGATTCACTCCAATTAATTGAGATGTGGATGTTATTTTCTTAAAAGGCTACTTATTTTGACATGTAATTAGCATGAAAGTGGATGAATAAATTGCATAGGATAGCGAGTCAATTTATAAAAAAAATAGGAGGGAAGATGGATATTGGACATTAGACTAGAATATTAATGGTGGAGAATGAATGAGAGGTTTTTCCTAGGATTGAAGAGAGAATGGAGGGCTATTATTAAGTATTTTTGAAATGAAAATCTAAGATTGTATTTAATAGAAATAGTAATTTGTTGCAACCATAAGAATGTGGGAAGGAAATGCATTAAGTGGCTCCTTTATTCTTGGAAATGGTGGAGGGAAAATAGCTAAATAAAATAATAAACTTGTTTAATTATTTTAGCCATGTGAGGTGGAAAATAAGACAAATAAATAACAAAATTAATTAATTATATGTGAGAGGGAAAATAAATAAATAATAAGATTATTTAATTAGGTGTGGGATACATTAGGTAAGCTAGGTGGGTTAGATTAACCAACTAAATAAATTATTTATTTAATGTTGTAATAGGAAAAAATTAGGTGTCTACATTTTTCCTCTCTTTGATATAACATCACAACTAAGTCCAATGTTGTGTCAAAGAAGAACAAAAAATAAGATGAAGTGGAGCTTTCATGCCAAGGTTGTGTCAATACATAAAAGAATAGGGATAATGATGGAGGGGATTCCCCTAAAGATATCCTTTGAGCTAAATAGGGCACAAGGGTATCTTGAAAAGAGAAGGGAAGTTAAGAAGATGTGTCATTGTTGATGAAATACTACATGAGAGAAAGCATATTTGGGTGATGTATGGACAATGGAAATAGAGCTAATTATTAATGATGATTGGACATGTTGATGGGTGTTGCTTAGATAATTGGATTATATTATTCTAGATGGATTGGGTGTACATGATTAATGATGTCTCATAAAGACTTAGTGTATTTATGTAAAGGAAAAAAATTTAACACATTCCAAAATGACCATTCTCATATTCAATGGACATTACAAGAGAGATTTAGAGATAAGAATAAAAATGCACATCCACCTCATACACCTCATAGGGGTGTCACAAATCATCTATTTCAATGATACAATGTCAAATATACATCAATAGTTACATCCATGATATTAAAAATTACAAATTGGCTATTAAGCTATACAATGTACAAAATATGAAGTTTATCCAAATAATAGAATCTTTGAACCTCAACCGCCTTGACACCATCGGTCTTCTTACGTAGAGGCCAAGAGTGTGGTTAAGGTTCCTTTTCCACCCAACCATGAAGCACATGACTTCCTCGGGTTTCTTCCTACTTGAAGAAATCCTTGACCCTACACGAGGAGCCTAGAAACCTAGAACAATAAAGCAAGAAGGTACTCTCGATACATGCCTGTTTGCCTATATGTATTACTAGCTAGAAACATATTTTTTACAAATAGGATGTGGCACAGACATAATACATATAATCTAGACTTTTAATCCATCTATTTCAATGGTACATTGCTTGGCCAAGCATAAAGAAATATAAAAGGTAGTTTATGAAAAGGATAAACTATTGTCTCTATATACCCACATTCAACATCTTTCCCTAGAAGTTTCCATAACACCATGTAAATAAAAAAATAAATAAAGTGCATTTCTTCATGTGTCACAGTTACAATTCTTAGGGAAAACTCATGCTAAATTTTGTGTTCATGATAATTTTGTACAAGAAAACGAAAATAACTTTCCACATTCACTACATAGTTTACATTGTCAAACTCTATCCAATCTAATCATGTTTCAATGAAAGTCAGGATTTAATTCAAACACAAGTTTTTTCTAAATGTTCTCATAGCATCATCAAGTCACTTCTTCATGCAAATAGTTTAAAGGTAACATGTTCGCAACATATACAGGTTTTTCAACCAAGTAGCAATTTAAGGATAAAGAGGAGAATAAGTGTAGAAAATTTATTAAATATTTAAACAAAAGACCATTTAAATGGATGGATTTATTATTCAGAATCAGAGTATCTGATCTTTCTCTTCATATTCTAAAGGTCTTTTAAAAAAAAAAAACATAATTACCTTTGTTTGATTCAAGAAAGATAGAAAAACATGTCAATCAACTTATTTTTTTAAAACATTAAGCTAATTCACTATATTCAGATCAACTTTAGACTTAGGCTGTTAAAATTACCATTTTCCAAGTGAGTATACACACACACACACACATATATATTTGCATAAATAAGTGCATTTCTTTTCTGATTTAAGTATTTGCAATCTACAACAATTAAACTGATTAGGAATTTTATGTTTATCTGTCCGCAAAGTTATCCATATTTTCTTGTAATTTTATGAATTTTGATTTGATATTTGATAATATAAATATATATACACATGCATATATTATGTATATATTTTCTTTATTTATGAATGCTATGAAAATTAGAAAGAGTTTGCTTTCGTATATTATGCGAACATTAAATATACAACAAGTGATACATAAACCTATATACTTATATGTACATACATATATAAAATCATAAAATAAAAGTAAGTTCAATATGCCAAGTTTAGGGTGCTAGTGCACCCAACCAAAGCTAGGGGGAGAGATGGCCTGCACATGCCGCAACACCTCCATGGGGATGCAGCTTGTGGGGACAACAACTCCCCACATGATGAAGCCTGTGGGGAGGCGCTACCTCCACAACACTATTTCCCCATGGGGAGGGCAACGGCTATGGCGGTCGCCCCTCTTACCCAAACAAAAACAAATACAAACACAATTTTTTTTGGTAATTCGACAAACATTGTGAGCACTTCCGATTTTATTCGTAAATTTATGATTTCCAAAAGAAATAAAATTATTATAATGTAATAAAAATATTTATATATATGTATACACTTATATTTATTAAATATATGTGTATATATACATATGTGGATATGTATCTCTATTTTCTTTGTAACACCCCACCATGCAACCCTAGAGGAAGTTGCAATTAACTACTCAAACGAACTAATTGTTTTTTTTAAGCACAATTAATATGCAAGTTCATTACACATTGCAACAACCTCTAAGGCTATGAGACTGAGCTTACTTAATTACCCACAAACAACAATAAAGAATTGAAACCACAACATTTAATAACTTATGAAATTGAGAACACATACATTCCATACAAGATAAATTCATCAAAGAAAATAAAGATACCATAAGATCTCTTTTAATAATAAGGTTACAACTCTCATTCTCCAAATGAGGTAAATCCAAAAGCATGATTACATATTACAACTTCCAACTCGATTACAGAGAGGGGAAATAAATTACAAGAGAAATTGAAATGAATAAAGCATAAAATGAAATTTGGATCCCACGAGCTCTCCAACTGGAAATCCTGACAACATGAACAAGAAGAAACCCAATAGAGTAATGTGCATGCCACCCAACCAAGTGAAACCCAAAAGCCCACCCCCCATTCTAAGAGATAGTAACAAGGATTCCTAGACAAGACCAACTACTTCTAGACACAGGCTAAATCATAACTGAATCCAAACTGACACAACCAATCACTTGCACCACACAAGTACAACTCAAGTACATCACAAGTACAACTCTAACATGGTTACATTGCTTCTAGAAATAACAGATCAGGTATGTTAAGAAAACCATACACATAACAATCAAGTACCAACTACAAGTACACCATAACATTACTGACATAGCTTACATTGCTTTAGTTATCTCTTGAATAAAATACCTCTGAAGGTTACCCAGTTTACCTCTCATGGCTCTAGCCCCTAACGGAAGTCATTCTTCCACTTGACAACATACCAGACATAACCAATCACAATGGAAACCCAATTGCTTACAACAAGACATCACGACCACTCCAACTCTAGGAGGAAACATAAAAAGAACTCACTCCAACTTTGGAGGTAACAATGATATCAACGCCACTCCTTACAAGGAGCCACAATCACATAATCCACTTCTTCCATAGGAGGTACAAAACATCCCAATTCGTGGAAACTGGGTTAAACATTGACATAACCTCAAGCACTAACCAAGGAAAGACAAACGATTGACATCACAAAACTACAACCCCCAACCTCTAGGGTCTTCTGGAAGACTTACATATTAAAGACACTTAATCCACTTCCCCAAATAAAACAGAGGAAACAATCACGAGAGCACATGCGAGGAAATAACTAATTTTGGATATACTAAATCCATTTCCCTTCAAATTCATTTCTCAGTAAACAAAACACTTTCCCTAACAACATAATTAAATAAAATAATCCATTGCCTTTCCAATTACTAAGAAGGGAAAACTAATTTTAATAAATAATTCAAATCCATGATTACTTTTACAAACAACATAGATCCACTGCCTTTAATAAGATTCAATAGTTTATTGTCTCAATTAGACTAATTTAACAATATCTCTTTTAGACCAAGGATAAAGTTTAAACCAGATATCTAGTCCTTAATTACTTGTAAAGTAATAATAAACTAAAGCAGTTACTTTATTAATTCAAAACATAACATTTTAAAATAATTATTTAGCCTTTGCAAAACAAATCATTTTGAAATCAATTAATCTCTCTATTGAACACATTACTTATAAATCCAATCTTTGTTCTTTCAAATATATATTATTAAAGAATAAAATCAATAATTTGACTATGACCACAATAATTTAAATTCCTCAATTACCTTTGAATCATGCCATTTTTAAATCGACTGATTAATGTATATATTTAAATCATCATTTTAAACATTTAAAATTTCCCCAATTTCATTTAAAACATTCAAATTTTTCTCCATTACCTTTAAATATACCAATAAAAAACAACAACCATTAAATATATATATATATATATATAATATGCAACTCTAATATTTTAATATTATAAAATATAATATTAAATATTATTTTTAAATATTTAAATATTATAAATTATAATATATAAAATATAAAATATTTTATTTTTTAAAGACCAAATGCCAAATACATAGGGGCACGTGCCACACGTTTTAGGGCTTGCATTTTTGGCTAGGGCGGCGAATGCATTTTTATTTTGGCTTGGGCGGCTGCCGACATCATCGACAGTCGACCCCTTTGTATGGGGCGGCGGTTGTGCTAAGCATAGCGGACCCACTAGTATGTGGGCGACGGTGCTTAGGTGGCCACATGGGGGCGTGCTGGGCACAGCTCCCCACAACACCTCCCATGGTGGGGCAGCTATGGGTTGAGCCCCCCAACTCCCCCAAATTTTGATTTTTAATTTTTAATTTTTTCTTTTGTTTATTTTTTTTTATAAAAAAAGTATTTTATAGCATGAGACCTATGGATTTTGAAATCTGCGCACCTCTCCATAGGGGTATTTTTTAAAAAATAACTTTTTTTAACAGCATAACCTTTTTCTTCAAAAACAAAAGAAATATATATATATATATATATATATATATATATATATATATAAAATGATATATTATATACACATGAATAATCCATTGTTTTACATCGGGTTTGCAAACTAATTGAGCAATTAATTTTCAAAACATAAATTTGCAGCCAAGAACACAATCTTCCTTTGAATAGATTCCTTTTCAAACAAAGATTTTCAAAGTTTGAGCATGGGTTTATTTTTCCACATAATCATTTGAGTTTTTAATCAATGGTTTTGCAAGCAACTCAACCAAATACATGCATCTTTTCAAAATTGAAACTAAATTAATTAGTAGAAAGCTTAATTCCAAAAGTTGAGAGGTTGGCAAAAATGGTGCAAAGCCTTCTACTTAGATCCAAACTCCTTCCCAACAAGTCCACAGATTTTAACACCATTCCAATCCAAGCCCACAAAACCAAAATCATGTTCTTCATTTCTTCTCCATTTTTCCAATTTGCTCCTCTTCTCAAGATTCATGAAAAATTCAAATAATAAAGAAAATTACAAAATATCTCATCACCCACCCTCATCAATTTTCAGAAAACAAAAACAAAAAATATCTCCAATTTTCAATTTTCACATTTAAAAGTTTTAAAAATGAAATTAAAACCCCTTTTTCAATTTTCAAACTTAATTTTCAATTCAAAATAACTATTAATTTCCAAAATGAATAACTTAATTCAAATTAACACAATTAATTTAATTAATCAGTAAAATAAATTTAATCCAAGATTAAATTATTTTATTAATTAAATTAAATTAATTAATAAATTAAATAACATTTTTCACATTATAACCATATTAATTTAATCAACACTTAAATACATAAAGCCATTTAATTACCCTTTTCAACTCACAATTAATAAAATCAAGACAAAAGAACAATATTAAAACAACTGAACCAGATTACAACCGACAACACACTATGACTAGGGTGATGACTTGGCATGGAAAACCTAGCTACTATCTTCCAATCAAATACCATTGGCAATGGACACGCTCAACCCTGTGAACCAGGTGGAGTCGATGTCCTGTACCTATCAACCTACGAACAAAGAGTATATCACACATGTATATTTGCATCATATAAAACACATTGTGAAGAGGAAATCGTGGAATCGTAGGGTGCTCACAAGCGAGTGATGCAATATCATCCCCTTCACCAATACAGTGTTATAAACTGACGAGTTTAACATCAATAATTTAATCAACAACATAAAACATCATTAATTCGAATATCCACTTATGCTAATTCAAAACATGCCATAATGATAACATCTAAATAAAATACCATCACATCCAAAGAGCAAAACGGGGGGGTATTAAATCCCCCCCCCCCCGGGTCAGGCTTACTCCTGGAAGCCTGCAAAAAACCCTAGTGCAACGTCCATACAATCACACAAAGCCAAGGGTTCCAATCTGAACCTTTCCAAACCTCAATCATAAAACAACATCAACCAGAGCCATAAACATCTCAACCAAGTACATTTCCAATCAAACCAAGACAACACGGTGAAGCAACCACCAACCAAGTCTCCAAAAACACATAACCAAGGATTAACATACATAATACACACGTGTACCAATATACATCACCGAGAATCATCACAAGGCTACACAAGGGCCCATCTAGACATCGAAACGCAACATACCAATCCATGATAGAAGGATCCATGAACCAAGAACCAATATCCATCTCACATAAACCATAAGCCGAGAGCCAATATCCATCTCACATAATCCAACATCACAATCAGTGGCTTGATGGTGCTAGGTCATACATAAAGTGAAACCATCCAAACAAGACCACCATGACCTATCTCTTGTTGTGTAAGGTGATTAGCCTCCAAGAGATAGTCATCGCACAAAGGTGAGTAGTGGGTTCTAGCTACATAATAGCCTCCCATACCCCCATCCTCTATGTTTCCCGCATCTACTTCCTTGTACACACTCACCAAGTTTGTCTCATTAGTCCTTGGAGAGGAATTCACAATATAACATATAGCCTACATTGAAAACAACAATGATAACTAGCTTAGCCACCGAGTTCATAAAGAACGGAAAATTAAAGTTCAATCTCAACAATAAGGCAATAATGCGCATAATTTCAACACTGAATCAAATATATAACCACTAGGGTTATAAGAAAATAAGATCACAAGTTGTGGCTAAACCTTCACAATCAAATATAACAAAGTGTCGACCCGCACAATTAACTAAAAAAAAAAAACATCAATAACCAAAAGAAAGTTCACAATCTTTAAAATTGCACTATACAACACTATGTGACTAGATACTAGCCACCAACGAGGAAAGAGGAAACAAACGTCAGGCTATCGTGATAGCCCCTCATGTGGTGCAGAGTGAAAACACTAGCTACATGGCATAGGGTGTACTCCTCAGCTACACCTTGCATCATGTCAACACACAACATGGACATATGCCAGTCGGAATAGGAAAGTACTGGTCATATGCCGCATGGAAGAGTGTTTGTGGCTCCGTAGAAGTAGGCACGCGCAGAACACTCCCCGCATAGCAATACCTCGTGGAGAAGGCAGACGCAAGTACTCGTTGAAGCCAAAGGTATACATGGCTAGGATCTACCCATATGCTACTCGACCAACATGGTCAAGGCAACCATGAGTATCCCTCTACAAGTGTTGAGGCCCCATAATTCTCATCGCACAAGTAGGCTAACAAAGAAAATCTCGTAATGTGCCTTCACATGTCTCTACACATGGCATCATGAAACATGACATCACCACCAGCACTATGTCAGAACACCAGTCGGGTGTGGCATCGTATCTCGTACATCATCTCGGAACACAAATAAGATAGGGTATATACATGATGCAATACGATAATATCACTATGGGGCTTCGAGTCTCACCTCTCATACAAATGCGATTTACTTGCTATGCCAAATCAACCCCTCCATAGACGTCTAGGCATAGCTAACATACCTATTCTGCTATACTCACATCTGTGGGGATTAGGTTAACACTTATGGATCAAGTATCCCGATCCATTATAAGGGAAAGTAGTGGGTATGATTCCTCAAGATTGGTTGAGCTAAGACACTTCGCATCACAATATGCGTACGCTACACACTCCACCCCAGAAACTTGTGTCTGCTACTATCCCTTTACGGATTGAGGATCTAGAGAATCAAAATAAGAAGAACTACTCTTGGTTACTCTTATATATAAGTTTCAACCACACATGGGTTGGCCCTCAATCAGGTAACAAACATGCACAAACACATAATGGTATGGTAAATCCCACACCAAAGTGTAACTTTTCCTCAAGGATGGGTAGCAAGTATCACCATCACATGGATACACAAAGCAAGTACAGGGTATTCACAACTCTCAAACAAGATACAATTACTGGTTTCTTACATTTACAGGGGTACAACTACATACACAATCCCATAGGAACATCCAATTCCATAACCCATGGGATACGTAACAAAACTTTCCAACCATAAACTTTTATTAGGTTACTTTCACGCTACTCTTTTCCACAGAGTATATCATGCTAAAGTAAAAGCCATGAGCACGTGATCACTTAACAATTCCACTAACAGATTCACATAGACAACCTAGTGGGCACAAATGCTCCCAGAGAACCCAGTGTATGAACCTAAGGCTCTGATACCATGTGTAACGCCCCGCCATGCAACCCTAGAAGAAGTTGCAATTAACTACTCAAATGAACTAATTTTTCTTTTTTAAGCACAATTAATATGCAAGTTCACTACACATTGCAACAACCTCTAAGGTTACGACACTGAGATTGCTTAATTACCCACAAACAACAATAAATAATTGAAACCACAACATTTAATTACTTACGAAATTGAGAACACATACATTCCATACAAGATGAATTCATCAAAGAAAATAAAGATACCATAAGATCTCTTTTAACAATAAGGTATAACTCTCATTCCCCGAATGAGGTAAATCTAAAAGCATGATTACATATTACAACTTCCACCTCGATTACGGAGAAGGGAAATAAATTACAAGAGCAACTGAAATGAATAAATCATAAAATGAAATCTGGATCCCACGAGCTCTCCAACTAGAAATATCGACAACACGAACAAGAAGAAACCCAATGGAGTAAGGTGCACACCACCCAACCAAGTGGAACCCAAAGGCCCACCCCCCATGCTAAGAGATAGTAACAAGGATTCCTAGACAAGACCAACTACCTCTAGACATAGGTTGAATCATAACTAAATCCAAACTGACACAACCAATCACTTCCACCACACAAGTACAACTCAAGTACATCACAAGTACAACTCTAACATGGTTACATTGCTTCTAGAAATAATAGATCAGGTATGTTAAGAAAACTATACACATAACAATCAATTACCAACTACAAGTACACCATAATATTACTGACATAAATTAGATTGCTTTAGTTATCACTCAAATAAACTACCTCCAAAGGTTACCCAATTTACCTCTCATAGCTCTGGCCCTTAACAAAAGTCATTCTTCTACTTGACAACATACCAGACATAACCAATCACAATGAAAACTCAATTGTGTACAACAAGACATCATGAACACTCCAACTCTAGAGGTAACAATGATATCAACACCACTCCTTACAAGGAGCCACAATCACATAATCCACTTCTTCTACAGGAGGTACAAAACATCCCCGTTTGTGGAAACTGGGTTAAACATTGACATAACCTCAAGCACTAACCAAGGAAAGACAAACAATTGACATCACAGAATGACAACCCCCAACCTCTAGGGTCTTCTGGAAGACTTACATATTAAAGACACTTAATCCACTTCCCCAAATAAAACAGAGGAAACAATCACGAGAGCACATGCGAGGAAATAACTAATTTTGGATATACTAAATCCATTTCCCTTCAAATTCATTTCTCAGTAAACAAAACACTTTCCCTAACAACATAATTAAATAAAATAATCCATTGCCTTTCCAATTACTAAGAAGGGAAAACTAATTTTAATAAATAATTCAAATCCATGATTACTTTTACAAACAACATAGATCCACTGCCTTTAATAAGATTCAATAGTTTATTGTCTCAATTAGACTAATTTAACAATATCTCTTTTAGACCAAGGATAAAGTTTAAACCAGATATCTAGTCCTTAATTACTTGTAAAGTAATAATAAACTAAAGCAGTTACTTTATTAATTCAAAACATAACATTTTAAAATAATTATTTAGCCTTTGCAAAACAAATCATTTTGAAATCAATTAATCTCTCTATTGAACACATTACTTATAAATCCAATCTTTGTTCTTTCAAATATATATTATTAAAGAATAAAATCAATAATTTGACTATGACCACAATAATTTAAATTCCTCAATTACCTTTGAATCATGCCATTTTTAAATCGACTGATTAATGTATATATTTAAATCATCATTTTAAACATTTAAAATTTCCCCAATTTCATTTAAAACATTCAAATTTTTCTCCATTACCTTTAAATATACCAATAAAAAACAACAACCATTAAATATATATATATATATAATATGCAACTCTAATATTTTAATATTAACTATTTTAATATTACAAAATATAATATTAAATATTTAAATATTATAAATTCTAATATATAAAATATAAAATATTATAAATTATAATATATAAAATATAAAATATTTTATTTTTTAAAGACCAAATACCAGATGTATAGGGGCACGTGCCACACGTTTTAGGGCTTGCATTTTTTGCTAGGGTGGCAGACACGTTTTTATTTTGGCTTGGGCGATGATCGACATCATCGACAGTTGACCCCTATGTATGGGGCAATGACTGTGAGCACAATCGACCCCCATACTGGTGGTGTGACTGTGCTAAGCACAACCGACCCACCAGTATGTGGGCGACGGTGCTTAGGTGGCCGCATGGGGGCATGCTAGGCGCGGCTCCCCACAACGCCTCCCATGGGGGGCGACTGTGGGTTGAGCCCCCCCAGCTCCCCCAAATTTGAACTTTTAATTTTTTCTTTTGATTTTTTTTATTTTTATAAAACAAATATTTTATAACATGAGACCTACGAATTTTGAAATCCGTGCACCTCTCCGCAGGGGTATTTTTAAAAAAATAACTTTTTTTAACAACACAACCTTTTTCTTCAAAAACAAAAGAAACATATATATATATATATATATATATATATATATAGATAAAATGATATATTATATACACATGAATAAATCCATTGTTTTACGTCAGGTTTGCAAACTAATTGAGCAATTAATTTTCAAAACATAAATTTGCAGCCAAGAACACAATCTTCCTTTTCAAACAGAGATTTTCAAAGTTTGAGCATGGGTTTATTTTTCCACATAATCATTTGAGTTTTTAATCAATGGTTTTGCAAGCAACTCAACCAAATACATGCATCTTTTCAAATTGAAACTAAATTAATCAGTAGAAAACTTGATTCCAGAAGTTGAGAGGTTGGAAAAAATGGTTTAAAGCCTTCTCCTGAGATCCAAACTCCTTCCCAACAAGTCCACAAATTTTAACACCATTCCAATCCAAGCCACAAAACCAAAATCATGTTCTTCATTTCTCCTCTTCTCAAGATTCATGAAAAATCCAAATAATAAAGAAAATTACAAAATATCTCATCACCCACCCTCATTAATTTTCAGAAAACAAAAACAGAAAACATCTCCAGTTTTCAATTTTCACATTTAAAATTTTCAAAAATGAAATTAAAACCCTTTTTTCAATTTTCAAACTTAATTTTCAATTCAAAATAACTATTAATTTCCAAAATGAATAACTTAATTCAAATTAACACAATTAATTTAATTAATCAATAAAATAAATTTAATCCAAGATTAAATTATTTTATTTTATTAAATTAAATTAATTAATAAATTAAATAACATTTTTCACATTATAACCAGATTAATTTAATCAACACTTAAATACATAAAGCCATTTAATTACCCTTTTCAACTCACAATTAATAAAATTAAGACAAAAGAACAATATTAAAACAACTGAACCGGACTACAACTGACAACACACTATGACCAAGGTGATGACTTGGCATGGAAAACCTAGCTACTATCTTCCAATCGAATACCGTTGGCAACAAACATGCTCAACCCTGTGAACCAGGTGGAGTCGATGTCTTGTACCTGTCAACCTACGAACAAAGAGTATATCGCACATGTATATTTGCATCATATAAAACACACCGTGAAGAGGAAATCGTGGACTCGCAGGGCGCTCGCAAGCGAGTGATGCAATCTCGTCCCCTTCACCAATATAGTGTTACAAACTGACGAGTCTAACATCAATAATTTAATCAACATCATAAAACATCATGAATTCGAATATCCACTTATGCTAATTCAAAACATGCCATAATGATAACATCTAAATAAAATACCATCACATCCAAAGAGCAAAACAAAGGGGTATTACATTCTTCATCCAGGTTTGGTATATCTCCAGAACAAAAAATTCATAAAAGAAAGAAAGTTGGGTTTGCATATAGTAAACAAAGTCAAGTATATTCATACATTTAGATCAATGTATGAATAAATATATGTAAATCCAACAACATAAGGGGAGTGAAGAATCATAGACACAACTAGCAAGGGAAATCTCACGTAGCATACATCTGAATCTTTCAATGAACATTCAATCATACATATTTCATTCTAATCTTTATCAGAGAAGAATTTTAGTACATTGGAGTAGATTAATACTTGGAAATCACTTTCCTTTCAGAGATGATGGTTGATGCTCCAGTTGAGGAATCTTCCTTCCTCCTAGCTTCTTCTTGTATCTTCTTCCCAATATCCTCCAAAAGCTTAACTTGCACTATTACAAGTAAATAAAACCCCCCAAATTTTCCTTTTTTTTTTTTCAATTCCAAAAATCTATCTTGCAAAAACTATTGACAAAGAGAGCCCCCATTTTTTTTTTTCCTTAATTATTTCTTGCAGAGCAACCAAAAAGATTGAAGAATAAAGAAATAGTTGTTTTCCCGTGAGCAATTCTTATTTTTAAAAGGTTTTTCCCACTTCCCTAAACCTAATCTTGAAATTTTGAAAATAAATAAAAAGAGTTGAGTTGATTTCCTAATTTTTATTTCTAAGTTAATATTTATTTCTATTTAATTTGCTTTCCAAAAACAATGTAAATAGTTATTTATTTGCTTTCTAATATTAATATTTGAGCATGGTATTCACAATAATTTGAAAACGAACAATTATTTAATCAACATCACTCCACATTTAGTTGCACATGCAAATATTTATTTACTCTAGAATTTATTTTTCCTTCATTTAATTGTGTGCACATAAAAATATAAAATTAATTAACCAATTAAAATTACTGAAATCAAGACAATCACTCAAAACACTTGCTAGATGCATTTATATGACTCTAAGTGTTGTGTGTGATCGAGAGCATCGTTCCTGCTTTACCCTGCCAAGAGGCTAATCTCCCCTCCTTAACCACACCCTTTGTCTTCAACAACTTGCCACTCGAATACACTCAAGCAAAAAACATAGAATTAGTATCGAGATCAAATCAAAACAACTTAACTCATAGCATCCACATATATTAATTCTAAGTAACACTTTCCATTGTGCATTATTTCCAAAATAAAATAATATTTCATTCATTGCAACTTTCCATAAAATAAAATGCCACATTTATTGTCATTTAATCTACCATTCATAAGCATGAAAATATGAAGTGGAGACCACATAAAGTAAAAGTAATCATCACCAAAATTAGAGACGTGACAATTTATGGTGACACTGAGTTGTGAATAGAGGATAGATGAATGTAAGGAGGAGGATAGAAGATGTAGTAGAAGAGAAAAAGGAATGGGAAAGATGTAAACTGAATGAAAGATGAAGGTTGTCAAAGTAACATCATATACAAGGAGAAACCTATTAATTTTTGTAGCATTGGCATAATGCACCATGATATAAGGGATCATGATGACAATGCACCATGTGCATAAGGATTGACATTTAAGCATATAGGTTGTGAATATCTTAGTGATCCAAAAGGAATGTTGTTGAGGCTTTTATTCATATGAAGAATGAGGGTGATCATGATGGTGTGATGTATGGAGCACTAGGACTATAGGTAACAAAAAGACATAAATACATGCATACAAAAACATGCAAAAAATACATGTCTTGGTATCTAGTGATATGTTGAAGCCAAGAATGTATGGGATGAGATGGATGGAGGGAAGGAAAGGGAAAATATGAAGGAGATGGATGCATTAGTGGGGGTTAAGATAAATTTTCCCTATTTTTGACCTCACCAAATTTATACTTTGTGCATCAAGTTGGCAAGCATTGTCATGTGTTGAATACCTATGCTAAGCTAGTCTTAATTACAAAATGTCAATGCCAAATAGTCATTTATCTTAGAATAAATTCATAGTTTATCAAGTGTGTATATGCTAATTGCATCAAGCTTTGAATATATGTTTCAATCTGACAGAGAGTTACACATTCACTTAGTCACCAAACTGGAAGTAGTTGTGTGGTACGACAGTTCACAAAAATAATTAAATATGGAGATTTATTTGAGATAGGATAAAATAATTTTATGAGGATGAACATGTCTCCATTGAGCACTATTTGAAAAAAATTCAAGATGATATTTTTGTCCGTTGAGAAGATATTAAAATTTTATTATTTCTTGACAAGTTGTAGAAATGATTAAAATGGAAGTTTTTAAAATGATGATTTAAAAAAAAAAAAAATCCATCTTGGATTTATTAAAAAAAATTGACCATTATTTAAATGAAAATAAGCTTCAAGTCTAAATATATGAGTTAGTCCTCTTTTACCATACTTATAAATTCATTAAAAAAATCATAAAATTCCCATAAATACATTTGACGATTGTCTTGGTGTTGTGAATATAGAGAGTATTTACATCAAAGAAATTCTAAAAAGATCTAAAAATATCCAAGTTCTAAACGTAAGAAAGATTACAAAAAGTAAAAATTCATGAAAGTTAAATTTCACAAAGTTAGCGAAAGTGTTAGAAATGTGACACCTTAGTAAGAAGTTCAAAATTTTGCAAGATTTGTGAAACAATTAGCTTTGTAACATGGGAGGTTATAAAGGTCTCATAGTTTCCATGAATCCAAATTTCACGAAAGATAAAACTTAAAACAAAGTTTGCAAAAGTATGAACTTTGCAAAGAGGATAATAAACATGTTTCATTGGGTATGAATGCCATTACAAATTCAACTACCCTCTTCTTGAAAATCCAATTCACATACCAGAAAATATGGAGCTAGTAAATATAGTAGAAAGTGATATTTACCACATACATATGATGTGTTTTTCAAAGGAAGAACAAAGAAAATTGTAAGGTGTAACAAGACTTAAAATGATGTTGAAATTGATGTAGATTCTAAAATTGGGTATCTGAATCTAAAGATTCTAATGAGTACAATTTTTGTTATCTTTGTGATGGCTAAGATAGTACTTAATAGCCACAAATAGGCCACAAGTATTAGATGATGTTGTTCATGTAGAGTGGGAAAGAGATTATACGTTCCTTTTCTAGATACAAAAATGTTGGGCAGATTATACTCAAGCATAAATTTAAGGTTCAAAAATTTTCTTTGTTAGTTATTGAGTTGGAAAGACTTGTTAAGGATACAGATGGCTACTCTAGAAGTAATCTACAAGAATTGTGTAAAGAAGCTACGATGGTATTGATTAGAGATTTGGGTTCTCGTATTAGCATAAGAAAGGTAGATCAAGTTCATGTATTGACATATGTTATTTTAAGGAAGCATTAAGGGTTAGATGACTAATTGTAATATAGAATAAATTGAAAGAACATGAAATATGCAATGGAAATTTTGGCTTAAGATGATAGTGGGGGAAAACTTAAAAATTGTGATTACAATTAAAATCAATGAGGATTTATCCCAAATATATAAATACTTTCTTGAATGATTATAATATGCAATTTCTCAAGATCAGGATATCTATGTAATGGATATGCTTATTAGGATGTTTTTAGGGTTGTTAGAACTTATTTTCTCTAGCAACCAAAAATATAATATTTACTGTGAGCTTTAAGTTCTATGAGGATGTTGGTATCTTTTACCTGTTATTTTAATAATATATCTTAATGCAAAACCAAAGTAGTGATACCAAATAAGAACAAAGTAATCAGTAAGAAGATTGGTGATGAGTAAGTTGGCAAAAATAGTATTGTGCAATCTTAAGAAACCTATTTTTGGTATTTTTTACCATATCTTTAGGAAAATAAACAACTAATTTTGAAGCAGTTATGAATAAAAATAAAAAAGAGTGAAAGAATGCTAGTAATACACTTGTCGAATTTTACCAAAGATCTACTATTTTATCATAGACATTTTTGTATCTTAAACATTTGTAACTGAATTTTTTTGAGGTATGTTCTCGAGAGTTAATTATATTTTATTTTGCAAATATTTATAAACTCCCAAGATAGAAAAGAATTAGTTACAAAATTGAAAGGTTATAAATGCTTTGAAATGCAATGTAATAAGGGGGGTTTTTTGGTTAGGAAGAGACTATATTCCCTAATGTATATAAACAAGAAAGAGTTTATGAGTTCTTCATCTTAGAGAAATGAATAAATATGATGATATGGTCAGTATGTGAGCCAAAATATAATTTCTTGCTATTTTTTATGTCAAGTTTAGAGTCATTTCTTTAAATATTTTGTCATCAAATGAATTGAATTGGTGTCCTCTTTAATTCATATTTTTTCTTTATGCATCTAGGATGGGATAATAGGTTATTATTTGAACCATGAGTCACTTCATTCTATGTGAATGTATCTTTTCTATGTTTGACTGTATTCTAGTCATAAACCCCAACTACATTCTTTTCTCTTCAATAACCTTTTCTTGGAATAAATCTTTGTGTTTGTTCTTTCTTTTTATATATATTTTTGTATAGTTTTTATTTTATTTTATCTATCTTTCCTACTTTTTGGTTAAAAGAATACCCCTAAAAAATCTTAATTATATCACATGAGGATCTTCCTCTCTCAAATATAGAGGAATATTATTAACTCAATAGCAATCTCTGTAATTATTGGGACATATGTTGCTACCCATTGGGTGAGTCAAGGCTATTTTACAATAAAATATCACAATAAAAAAATTGTTTACCAGTAGGGTCCTAGGGAGTATGATCAGGATGGAGAGATTCTAAACAAAGACCAAATCATAGTGTAAGGACACAAAGGGATGCAATGTGAGGATATGTGAAGGTGGGGAGGTCATGCCCCAATGGGTACATAAATGTAACCATTCCATAGGAAGTATCAATAAGTGGATACCTCTAGTTAATAAAAAATAAGGGTGTCATGTGTAATGAAGGAGGAATGAAATGTAGTGAAAAGGATACAGGTGGGATGGGAGGGAAGTGTAAATGAGGGGGAGTATCATTAGGTTAGCAATCTGATAAAATAGGATGGAATGATAGGGGTGATGGGAGTGGAATATGAAGGACTAGAGGGGGTGGAATATGAAGGAGAGATAATGAGAAAGAGTGGATGGGGAGCTTGAGTAAATGACCTAAGGGTAAAAGATGGTGGGAGGTAGTGGAGGTTTTTTTTGTGATGGAGGGGATGATATGGATGGATTAATGGAAAAATAATAAGAATGGAATGGTGCATGCTCATAGACAAGATTGATTACCTACTACACACAATTCATGTTCCTTAGGTTTTCATCATGGTACTTTTCCAAGGCACTACAAGAAGTGGTTTTTACATTTGGACAAGTTTAATTCTCTTTACTATTTAACTTTTTTTGTTGATTTCCTTTTTTTTTGTTTTTGGTTATGAAAGGCTACTAGTGAGGCTTAGCCATAGAAGTGATTGAGATGTATGATGTTCATCTAGTTCATGGCCTTATTAAGTTGATAATATGTATTATCTTGACCCAATTTTGGATATGATGACATAGGGTCCCAACCAATTTGGCTCAAACTTACCTTTCTTCTTTTTTTCCTAAGTGGTATTATTTTGGTTCTCCTTAAGAATAAGGTTTCCAACCTTAAATTCTCTTATTTTGGGTGCATTTATTGTAGCCATGATGCCATCAATGTTGATACTCTTTGAGGTGATTAACAACATTGAAATGATGCATGTTAAGGAGTTCAAGCTCATTTATCCATGTCAACTGGCTATCCTCCTCTAAAATAAGGTTATGCAAAGAGATACATAAAGAGGGTAGCTTGACCTTAGTTATAAACATTACTTTGGTACCATAGATGGGGAAATATGGTGTGACAGAAATGGGAGTGTAAATTTTGATATGGTAGTCCCAAAGAGTGGGATTTAGTTGAAGGTTCCAATCATAGGCTCAACTTGGTCATTGCCTTAGGGAGGATAGTTTGGGTGCACCACTTGTTCTTGATGTGTAATTTCTCATGGAGGATCATATTTCATTATTTTAAAGGGATTTATCATTGTCTATGATAATATTTGATGTGATGTCAAAATGATAAATGAGATGGTTGAGGATGAACTTGGATATTTGGATACCATTAATGAAGGTGAGCATAGAATTTGATGCACTTGGTAAAATGTTCAGTAGTAGTGATGATAAACTTGTGGCCATTGGAGGATGTGGGATTAATCTTGCAAATAAATTCAAGACCCCATGTGAAAAAGGGTCATGTTGTGGTGATGGGATAGAAAGATTGTGATGAAGCATGAATTAGGTCTCCATTTTTTTGACAAGATAATTATTTCTTCACATGTTGGAAAGTATATAATTCTATGGTAGGCCAATAATATCCTATTCATTGGAGCTTATTGGCTAGGATCATGTAATTTGTATGAGAACCACAAATATCATTATGGATTTCCTAAAGTGTTATTTTAGCCTCATCTAAATTGAGACATCTAAGAAAAGTGCCATCATAGCCCTATACTAGATTGCACCACCAAGGAGAGTGTAACAAGAGGCACATTGAATAATGGATGATAGGTCAAGATGAATGGTTTGGCTTTAGAGGTAAGCATAGATTTCGCCCCAGAAAGGAGTGTCAAGACCAAAAAGATCGTATATCATGTTAGAATCAAGATAATCATAATTATGGATAAGGAGTTTCTCAACAAGGAAGTGATACTCATGAGCTTCATTAGGTATATCTAGGAGAGATCCAATGGTGGCCATAACATTGGTAACTTTATTGTTAACGTGAGTGACTTACTCAAAATATACATTTAGGAAATATTGATTGAAATTATACACCATACATTCATAAGGTACAAACTTGTCATCCTTTGTGATGAACTCATCACTGACTTGTTTTATGATTAGTTATGAATCACCAAATACCTATAAATGCTAGATTTTCCAATGTACTAGTAGTTTTAGACTATATACTAATAATTCATACTCTGCTATGTCGTTTGTACAAGGGAAGCCAATGCATAATGATTTTGGAATGAGATCACCTCGTGGTGTGATGAAGAGGATGTTAGTTCAAAGCCATGTGAGGTAAAGGACTGATCAAATTATATAATCCATAGCTTTTATTCTTGAATTTGAAGGATATATTAATTAATAATTATGTGATCAAAGGATGATGATCTAGAATTGGAGCCTCTACTAACTAATATGCAATGAATTTATCTTTTATTGCCTTCTAATTGATATAGTCAATATTGAACTCACTAAGGATCATGACCCATTTTTCCATTCTAACAATAAGAGTGTATTTGGAAAATAGATATTTCAAAGGGTCAACTTTGGAAATGAGATGGGTAAAGCATTGAAAATGTAATATCTAAGCTTATGTGAGGCAAAGAATACTACAAGGCAAGATTTCTCCATGGAAGAATAGTTTATATCACATCCCACTAATGTCCTACTAAGGTAATAGATTATTTTTTCTTGTCTCTAATCATTATGTAATGCTAGGAGGGCACCTAAATAATGTTGTGTAGCTAAGATATAGAGAAATAGATGCCTATTTGGTGTAGGTGTTTTGAAAATCAAGGTGAACTAAACTACAATATTAACTTTTATGTGTTTACAAATCTGAAACAAAGAGTACCCAATATGATATTATATGATTGCACATTCAAAATGAACATAAAACCATAAATACCATATGTTGAGAAACACGATTGACAAAAGATATACGTGGATAAACCCTTGTGAGAAAGAACTTCACACCCAAAGAGATACAACAATTGTATTAATCCTTCATATAGTTTTACACCAACACAACATCTCTCTGAATTTTTCTAGTACTTCATTACTTGAAAAAACTATAAAAAATCTTATGAAACTACTACCACAAGACCCCAATATATAGAAGAGCATGGATGAGAATACCACTTGTGGCATCCTAAAACAAGAGGAAACCAAAACCAACGAAAAAAATCATATTCCTCAGCTCCTAGGATTCCTTGTTAATCATAATAAAAATATTAAATGATCACATGGCCTTCACATGGGAACCTAACCTACAACCAATAAAATTTGGTCAATCTTGAGTGTACCATTACTCTTCGATGAAAATGATAGCTCAAACCCATAACATGCAAAATTGGGCACCCAAATTTGGATAACATGCAAATGACATATGTCAACATGCACAAACATGAAAGTTTGGGTGGTCCGTACCTAGAAAGTAGACACCTAGATTGAATATTCTCCCAGTATTCCCTATAACTGTCACTAAACATGTTTCCACCTCTATGAATGTAGTTATAATTTTTCATAGATAAATAAATCTTAAATATTTTATCCTCTCATCTACTCGAGAACACATTCCAAGAAATATGGAGACACATAAAGTGAATTAGGATTGCAAGGTTAATGTCACCTATCCTTACAAGTGCCACTAAAACTAGTGTATTAGAGATTTATTCTTTGATCTAGTTAAATATTACTTGGCATTGTTGATCCCATTAAAATATAATTTTATTCTTGAGTAGATGATAATAAGGGTGGCACATATCTATAGATGGAAATGAACTGATAGATTACCTAAATTTATCCCTCTACTTGTGTAACTAAGTGAGATTCATAGGGGGTGGAATTTTTTTATAGCTATTACTTTGTCAAGGTCTACTTCAATACCACATTTAAAAATAATTAACCCTATGAATTTTATGGATTTGATTTTGAAGACATATTTCTTTGGATGTAGTCTAATTTTATTTTCTCAGTCTCTAGAAGATATGACATAATATGGTTATATGATATTCCTTATGTTTTTATTTTCCTATGATTTTTTCCACATATTCCTCAATAATATCATGTATCATGTCATGGAATATGATGGTCATGGCTCTTTGATATGTCGAACCATATCTTTTTAGGCTAAAAGGAATGATTCTCTAGTAAAATTTTCCCCAAGGGATGATGAACACTATCTTATATTGGTCCTTTAGTACTATCTATACTTGGTTGTACATATAAAATTCATCCATAAGGGACAGCATATCATGGCCAATTTTTAGATATAATATCATGCCAATATTGAGAAGAGTAAATTCATCCTTAGGGAAAGATTTGCAGAATCTTTGAAGTTAGTACATGGGTAAGTGCACAAATATGGGGGACCAAAAAGTGGTCACCCCAATTTTTGGCCCCCTAGAGACCATAAACACTTTTGTTATGGTCTGGAGTGACCTAGACTTATGCTTGGTCATTGTTGATGGGTGTTTTTGCACACCTTCTAAATATAGGTAATTCCTCGGTGCATCACCTCTCTTGAAAGGAAATATCCAACAAGATATTGAAAATAACCCCAAGGTCTCTTGGGTGTTAGGTCATGACTTGCATAAGATACCTTAGTTGATGTTTTTTTTTATTTTTCTGATAATCACAGGGAAAACTTATGTGAGTTAAGTTGGAGGGGGGATTGAATATGAAAACAAAGTTTCTAAGGTGGGGAAGTTACTGTACGTTTGCTGCAGGTTCAAACAAAAATTTCAAACTCCATTTTTTGACTTGAGATTTGGATTTACAATGTGCAATGAAACTTAGCATAGGCCACTTCTTAAAAAAGAAGGAAAAAGGGGCAGGGAAGAGAGAGGGTTCCTGGACCTGCAACTACCAATGAACAATGATCATGGAGATCTCTACTATGGACAACTTCCTTAGAAAAAAAATTTACTTAACCAAAAATCTCACAATCTCATGAAATCTGTGCTATCTTCTAAGGACTATAGATATTTTACCATTAATTCACCATACATATGCATGAACAAAGATAAAGATTTAAAAGAAACTTCAAATGAAGGTCTAGACTAACTTTACACAACCATCTACCAGCAACAAACAACCAAAATTATGGACAAGGAGGGCATCTACACAACATAAATCTTCATAAACAAGGAACATCACTAAATTTATCAAGGCTAACTGAAAGGAAAATAAAAAAGCAAAGAAAATTCAACTAAATCATCCAACTATGAGAGAAGAATCATGAAACATGAGAAGAAATCCAAAAATGCACCAAAATCAATGTATTTCTATTGCAATTTCTACAACATGTCTTTACAACAACTCAAGTCTATTTGAAAATGAGAGGAGACCCCCTATTTATAGTGTCCCAAAATTATAACATGTGGCCAATATTGATTTACATTTGTGTGGCCACAATTCACTATAAACTAGAGTTCTACCTACCCCGCAATATATTACATTTTTAAAATACATTTTGTCCATATCCCTGTTTTGTCTTCTAGTGGTAGCACTATAGCATTTTTGTCCTTTTTCTGATTGGTCTTTGTTGCAGCTATTCCTTTAAAAATTCTTCATTAATAACAGGGTTTCCCTCTTGCTTCTTCGAAGCTTCATACTCCATGAATTTCAAGATCACTGACTTGAGCTTGTCGACCTCAATGATGTCGGATCTCAGCACTTGGTAGCTCCACTCTTTGGAACTATTAACAAGATTTTCAATACTTGGAAATGTGGTCTCTGAATAGCTCGGATTGGGAAAAAGCTCAAGCAGCAAAGCTAATAAAATCTATAGTAATTTCGGTTGACATCCCGTCTTCCATCCTCTTTCAGAAGTGAGGCTTTATACTTTCTGAATTGATCTTGACAGTGGGCACTTCATACCCTGTCATCAAC
Source organism: Sequoiadendron giganteum (assembly GCA_007115665.2). Classification (NCBI taxonomy): domain Eukaryota; kingdom Viridiplantae; phylum Streptophyta; class Pinopsida; order Cupressales; family Cupressaceae; genus Sequoiadendron; species Sequoiadendron giganteum. The sequence goes on from CM021102.1 coordinate 807,605,069, forward strand.
TTCAGGTATAAGAAGAAATATTCTCTAGCTTCCTTGGCCCACTCAACATCTGGATTTACTCGCTCAAGTACCTATTCCAGCCTTTCCTTTCGGTGATCGAAGTCTCGTTTCCACACATCCATCAACCAATGGTCATCGTCTTTGAAGGAAAATTCCTTTTCCCAAATTTCACTTGGCAGCTTGAGGATAGCCTCGAATTTTGGGTAAGCAGCCCCATACTTCTTTGGGAACTCAATGCATATTCTCCTTGTACCTTCAAGAGATGTTTACAATTCTAAGAACATGTTCGTTGTTCAAACAACAAGATTGATACCTGTATTCCCAATATCCAAGACCTACCAGAACTAATTTTTTGTGGTCTTGTCCAAGTTCTTTCTCTTCTCCAACTTGTTAATCTGCTCTTTTGACAACAACTATGGTGGGGCCAAGGATGTGGTTGGTTGTTCCTCTGTGGATGACCATTGTTGGATATAGGTTGTCAAATCAACCATCTGTGCCTTAAGCTCCTCCTTCGAAACATTGTCTTGCTGAATGAGATGCACCACTCTGGCGACTAATTCCTGGAGATGATCAACCTTTTGCTCCTTGGTGGTCACTCCCAAGTTGATGGTGGATATGTTATAACTTATTCCTTGTTCTCCCACCACCGACGTAGCTATTTGTATTGCCCTAGATCCAGAGGCATCCATCGTTACCCTTGACCTGATCTTTGACTTCCTCTCCTTCCTAGTGTCGATCTTGGCCTGAGCCAATATAACCTCTAGCCTTGCCTTTGGGTCCATTGGACTGGGAGACCTCTTTTCTAGCTATCTCTCCAACCAATCAGGCATTGAAGACTTTCCCCTAGGTGATTCCCGTTGATCCCCCTTTTCTTCTTCTGTGACTTCAAATGCATTTTCAATGAGGGCCTCTCGCCCTATCGTCGTATCCTCCTTCTCCTCATCAAAGTCTTGTACGAACACTATTCGATTGATAGGGGACTTGGTAGGTAAGCGCTCACCAAGGTTTCCTTCTTTTTCAATATCCCTTTCTCCATCATACCCATGCTCCTCGGGTTGCTCAATCTCTAGATTCTCATAGTTTTCAGTCTCTCCTTTAGACTTATCTTCTCCCTTACCTTCCTTCCCTTCATGAGGGAACACCCCTTCATCATTCCTAGGTGCATGGTCTTGTTCTTTCATTGGAGACCTATTACCCTCTGTCCTCATGACAACAAACTCTTCTTCACCAATAGGCTATTTTTAAGCCTGCTTGTCTTCAATTTCCTTGAGTTGCCTAGCCCACTCAGCATTGAGCTCGGGATTAGCTATCTCTTCAATTATCTTTGCATCTTTGCTCTCATCACTGGAGGAATTATAAGCAACCTCATCAATTACTCAATGCTTGTATATTGGGTGCTCATGATAATAAAATGCCTCCTCCTCCAATCTCTTAGCTAATTCCACTTGTTGTCGATGATCCAAATACTCAAAAATTTGCATGGTGGCTTCCATTGTTGGCAGCTTGGTAGGAGGAGGAGGAACTAGAGTGCTAATTATTGCCTGAGCCATCACAACTTGTACTGTCAGATTTGCAAAAATTCCTGAGAGCTCAGAAGGCACATTTTGTATGTATTTTACGAAGGATTTCAGAAGGGTGAGGGTAGGCATTACGGTCACAATAGTGGCAGCAGGAAGAGAAAAGGAAGGAGACATGGAAGATGAATAAATGGGAAAGGTAGTGGCGGAGGATGAATCAACTGATACTACCTGTGGGATGGGAGAAGAAAAATCAAGATGGACAAAATGTCCACCGTAGGTAGAGAGGATGCAACTACTGCGTGTTGGATAGGAGTGGTGGTAACAACAATGGTTGCGGTAGCAGATGAAATAAGTGGATAATTTGGCTGAATAACCTCCATCTCCTCTCCCTCATGGAGCAGATCTTCCTAGATTACCGACATTTTGGTGACGCTGCCCATTCGCTTGTGTTTCCTGGGAGGTTCACCCTCTAAGGCCTTCCTGGCATACACCTTCAAGTCAGATTGCTGCTCTTCAATCTTCTTTCTCTTCTTCGAACGAACTGATGGAGGGGACTTAGATGTTTCTCCCATTGATGTAGTAGCTTCCCCACCACTTGAACCAATTGGCTCGCTCTCGAGCCCCTTGAATGTCAAGACAACCCTTCTTTTCTTTAATTGAGCAACTTTTTCATCTATCTCTGCCTTCGTTCGAGCCTCAAGAGGCCTAGTAAGTATGTCGAGGTCATCAACCTCTGAATCATCCCAATCAATCATTGGCAGTGGTATATTAGCGATAATGTTGTACCTAGGGTTGATTACAATGCTTTCATCTTCCTCAAGCTGATCGGGCACTAGGAACAAATTCACCCTTTTCACAAAATATGCGGTCATCAGCATATAGTGCCTTAGCCGCACTTCAAGGTCATCCTTACAATCTGCCTAGAAATCCTCAACATTGTGGAGGTGGGAATACTCCTGTCCAATCACTTTTCTGACATGACTGTATGGGTCCATTCGTGGCCTGGCCATGTGAAATTTGAAGTGATATTCCGCCAATTCCTTCTCTGAATTGTAGGCACATTGGGAAGTATAAAGCTCATACATCCCCTAGCCAAGTGTGAGGGGGATAAGGGATCCCCGCTAGATGCTTGCTACTTAGAATGGTCTGAATGTTGTGCAGCTACCAAGAGAGATCCAATAATATAATCCAGTCATTGGGGTACCAGGGCAACTTATTCTGCCTTTTTGAGAAGCCTTGGGCGCGGATCTATGTGAAGTTGGGGTACTGGATAAACAAGAAGGCATAATTTTTTATAAACGCTTGAGCACTGTGGGAGACCCTTCTCTCAAAATATCCCCTGAGCATCCTGATGATGTAAGTGATGAATGCATCATTTACTCTGCAATAATCCTATTTTAAATTCCTAAACTGTAGTTGAGGGTACTTTTCGAAAGCCTTGAGTTTTCTACTAGGCACTTTGTTTGGAATTATGAATAACTCGTTATAATGCTTCTTATCGGCTAGTGAGTATACCAGGTAAGAGGTCATGTAGAACTTGGCTGTCTTCTTGATGCTCATGAATTAATCATGAAAGTAGTCACTGATTATTCCTTCGTAGTAGAACGTGGTGTCCTTTCCATGAGGAATGTGCTCGATGAAATAAAACATCCATTCTTGAAAATACGCCGCATAAGGGAGGCCCATTAGTCTACTTAGCATGGTGATTAAATCATGGTAGTCTTCGAAAAAGCCACTATGAAAGAGTTCCTGGGGAACCTTTGCATCGCTACCCCATATTTCCTTCAACCAATACTGATTTATAAGATACTTGCATCTTATGAGGTCCTCATCCCACATTTCTTTAGGTTCCTGAATAGTAGGCAACTCCATCTTTCCGAAGACAAGAATGTGGAAGGTTTTTGTTATTCCTAATGGTGACATGTCGGCCAAGATGTTTCCATCCTTGTCGATAATAGTCCTTGTTTCTGGCTGATATGCTTCTCTGTAGGCCATTACCAGCTCGGGGGCAATCAAGGCGGGAGGGAAACCCCTTAGCCTTGGCTATTTCGTTGCTCCTGATGAGTCTTGTATTATCTGTTTTGGGGCTTATTCTAACCCTTTGTATGAACTCATCAATATCAACATGCCCAATATTTTTTTTAGTGATGTCCTTCCACTTGGTTGTGACCTTGGAGTGCAATGACACTCCTTGGAATTGGTACTTCATCTAGTCTTTATCCTACTTTCCTCGAGGAGCTTTGGAAGGTCTCTTTCCTTTGTCCTTGGCTGCTCCCGAGGTTTCTACACCTGATTCCATATATCTTGCACATGGAGGCCGAAGTTAAGTACAATATTAGCATGACGACATAAATGGTCGGCCAAATCCCTGCAAAAGAAAGTTAGATCAAATAATATATCATTCAAATGTCTTATCATTTAACTGAATCTATCACTGAAGGTTCTCTAGAAGGAAAATGAATGACCCGGGCCCCAAAGGCCGGCCTTCCTCTGTCAGAATGTTGTTTTGGAGGATGAACAAAGTGGGAAGACTCGAATGACTTCCCCCAACCTTGGATTTGGATAAGGAAGTGTCCATGGGGAAGGTGATCACATTTTGGCATGTGGGTCATTGTTCATTTTCAGATTGGAGGTCATTTAGGTCACCATCAAGGAATCCGAGGTCAAACCAAGGGAAGGCTGTCAAGTGTTAGTTGTTTGAAACAACATCGGAGAAATGACATTCCACAGGAGGAGTTCCGGAGTCCAGAATCCATGAGGCCTAAGTTTGCGAAACCATGCCTTAGGAATTTTTAGTCATTGGAGAGCTCGGGTCATGAGGGCCGAGTGGCCGTTGCGTGATAGCCATAAGAAATGGTGAGATGGGGATGGAAGTCCGGGACCTGCCACCTAGTGGTCTGGACACGAGAAGAGATTTTGCCCCACGACTTCATTTCCTAAAACCTGGCAAAGATTGGGATGTCAGGATTTGGAGGTCGGAAGGACGGTTTGAGATTGTGGGACGACTGAGACAAGACGGAGTTCTGATGGTGGAAGCTCCAGTGGGTGGGTTTTGACGAAGGCGAGGACTTAAAGATTATTGTTAAACAATTTGGTGGGGAAGCACTCAGGACCCAGGAGCTGGGAGGCAGTCACTCGACAGGTGATTGAAACAACAGAATGACAACGGTGGCTCGTGGGCGAAAGTCCATAGACCGGGGCCCGAGGGATGCTTGGAGGTGGAGGCTTCGTCGAAGGTCTCATGTCAAATGATGAGTCGAGGTCTGAGACCCAGAGGAGCGAGGTGAGAATGCTATTTGAAATAAAGAAGGTGAAGCAACAATCTGAAGGTGGAGTACTGAATGCTAGAACCCACAGGACGCTTCGCCATTTGAGGTACTTTTTCGTTATCCAAAGTTGCAACGAAAGTCGAAGGTCTCAGGCCCGGAGGGCATGGTCGGTCAGTTCAAAGAACAACGATGAGAAGACGAGGTTCCAATTTTGATTTTCTAAGCTTGGGAGGGATGTCTTGGAAATTTTAGCATGTGGGTTTTGTGGCAAGGTGTTCCCTCTATCAGATTCACACAAATTCTTCCCTTCTTGTCCATCATTTAAACATTAAATTATGAAAAGACAAAGTAGGTTGTCAAATGGAAAACATACCTTGTAGACCCAAATAACGAAGTTGTTGGGTTCTTGAAGAACAGTGAAGGGATGGCTCAAGCGCGAAAGATGGCACTGCACTTCTATGGAATTCCTAACATGTGAAAATGACATGTAGGACCCAATATTTATATCCCTAATTGCAATTAATATCCCTAATAAATGTAGGGATAGTGGCTGGTGAGGTTGGTGGATTCAAATTAAGGATGGCAGTGGGAAGTCCAGAGCCCGAGGTTCAGAGTGACGTGAGGGAAATGCCATCCAAAAACTCACCAAGTAGGAATCCAACGGCCAATTAGGTACCAGGGTCCAGAGGTCGAAAGGACGTTGGCTGACTACCATCCAAAATGGAAAAAGAGCAGAAGGAAACCTAGCAAGAAAACTTGGAGGGTCGGGCCCGGAGGGCGCGATGGAATGTTTGTTTACATACAAGTCACCAAACAAAAATCCTGAAGCCGGGGTCCGGGAGCCAGGGAGGTGTAGACTGAAATCTGTCTAAAAAGGAAATACAGACAAGGAAACCCAAGAGGGGAATCTCGATGGTTCAGGTTTGAGAGGCTCCACAAATGCCAACAAAAGGTTTTGTTAAGGAAGCCTTAGGACTTCAATTTTTTTTTAGGGGCACTACATGGTCAAACTAAGATGAGACTTGAGAGGAACATTGATCATCAAGGACACCAAAACAGGGGGCACACAAAATGAGGTAGAAACAAAATGACCTGACAGGGAAAACCATAGAGGTTCCCCATTCCGAACGGGGCATGTGTGCTATAGGCACAACAAATGGCAACTCTGCTGGGAGAACACTCTCGATGTTCTAAAGATAAACATTCATTGCAAACCCAGAATCTTTGGTTTCTTAGACCGGAAGCCAGTTTCCAAGGTTGAACTAAGAACAAGTTAAGGAGAAGAACCAAGGTTAAATCGCACCATGATGTCATCATGGATGTGTGTGAATGGTGAGTTCATTTCCTTTCCTTAGAAATCAGGTGAACAACCACTGATGGAGAGGGACAAGCTACATAATTCATCTAACCCCAAAAGTAACCTGGACATCGCTTCGCTGCCAGTGAGGTGTCCATAGGCCCGACGGTGTTGTCGTTGTGACCCCACGAACATAGCTCTACTGACAGCCAAGCGTCCATAGCCTGGTAGAGATATTCGTACACCCATATGGTTGCATTTTTTTGTAGTTTCTTTTCTTTTCCAATATTGCTTTGCAATTCTTTTCTTTTCTTTTGCTCAACCATGCAAGCAGTGAAGCTTACTGTGAGTTTGGGAAACACAGTGGTCATTGGAGCAGACTTTAGATTTTTCACTTGTCCAACCCTCCCAGCGATGGCCACACAATTCTTTAGAAACCTTTAAAGTATGTTTCGTGTATGATCCATGACAAATGCAGGAGATTCAAACGAGGGTACAATCCTAGATTAGTCTAGAGTTCAAAAGAGGAAACCAATGCTTAGGGACTTTTAGGGATCAACAGTGGGGAATGAAGGTTTCTCTAGAGAACCAAAACAAGAGTAGGCCACAAAGAAAAATTTTCATTGTACCAAGCGCAGCCACCACAACGAAACAAGGAGACACTCTTCAAGGTAAAAAAAAAACTTCTGGGAAACGAGCAAAACAAAACAAAGCAGGAAAGAAAAGCAAGGAAACGTATCCTAACCTATATAAAACTATTTACATGATCAGATCCAGGAGAGCTCAGGCTTGGAATTAATGCTTAAAATGTTTCCCATTTATGGGAAACGAGACATCCTCACCAGTTAAGATCTTTAAATGAAAAGGATTATCTCCGAGAATTTAGGCAACCTAAAAGGGGCCAAGCCAAAGCTTGTTGAATCTGTTGTCCCCATTTCTTTTTGTGGGCCTTGTCCAAATATAGGACTAGATCAGAAATTCAGAAGGCCTTGATTTTGGCTCAGCATTCAAACCATTTTTTGACTACGCCTTGATGTTTGGTGAAGTTTTCTATTGCACAGTCTCGTACCTCTTCTAAATGTAACAACTCAGCCAGGCGAGCTTCTCTGTGATCCCCTCCTTCGTAAAATTCATTGATGAACTGGAGGGTAGGGATTTTCAAGTGTATCAAGAAAATAGGTTCTAAGCCATAAATGAGGTGGTAAGGGGAATCTTTGAGGGTAGCCTTATGGTGGGTGTGATCCGCCCAAAGGGAAAAATGGAGTTGGGTATGCCAGTCCTTGGGATTCCTATCAAGCAATTTTTTGATCATGGTAATTAGGTTCTTGTTGGTGGACTCGACAAGGCCATTGCCTTGGGGATAATAGTTGGAGGATAATTTGAGTGCAATGCCATAGTCAAAGGCCCAACCAACGAATTTTAATGATGCAAATGCAGGACTATTATCACATACTAATTTACATAAGGAAACCAAAACGGTTCAAAATAAAACTTTCCAAAAAAATAGTTACTACCTCCATTGTGCATTGCCTACATGTAGTTGCTTCTATCCATCTAGTGCAATAATCAGAAGCAGTTAGAATGTACCTGTGTCTTGCAGATGATTTTGGGCTTACCGGACCAATGAAGTCGAGACCCCATTGTGTGAATGGCCTTACCTCTAGGATTGGTTGCAACGGGACATCAACATTCTTCTCTCTGGTTGTCATGGTCTGGCATACATGGCAAGCACAATCATGGTTGTGGGAATTCTTGAATACTATAGGCCAATAATACCCTACCCTCAATATTTGATGTGTTGTAGACAAGCCAGAACCATGGCGCATGCCGAATTTGGCATGAAACTCCTTTAGGACATGATTTGCTTCTTCCTTACCAAGGCATCTCAGGTATATAACTTCATGATTCCTCTTGTACAATATGGCCCCTTGCAACATGTAGTTGCTGATTTTCAATCTAAGTGTGCACTTTTGGACTCCCTACAAGTGAGGTAGACATTTACGATTCAACAAATAATACACTATGTCATCATACCATTCTCCTAGAGAGACATCCTCTAGCTAGTATTGTTGCATTGTGAGTTTAGGCCCAACCTTAATAACTGCTTCTACCATCATTCTGGTAAGTGCCTGCCCTCTTACCAATCTCATTGGTTGGATTTCCATATCATACTCTTGCAGAAATGTAATCCATTTTTCCCTTCATTCTCCCAGCTCGTTCTGCATAAGCAATGTCTTTACTATTGGGTCAAGAACTATGGCAAACACTTTGTTGCACAAGATATAGGGGTACTCATGAAGGCGATTGGATTCTCGTTCCCCTCATCATCCTTTTGCATCAAGATGCTAGCACACAAATGGTGTGAAGCGAATGAATAGATGTAGAAAGGATTCAGATAGTTCGAGCTGACTAACACCGGTGCCTCAACAATTTCTTTTTTAATTTCTCCAAAGGATTGCTTCTCCTCAGGAATCCACTCAATCTTGGCATCTTGCTTTAACATAACATTGAGCGGTTTGATGATTTCAACAAAGACTTTTATAAACTTACAGACAAAGTTGATCTTTCCAAAGAAAGATTTTAACTACTTCCTACTGCCTGGTAGCTGAATCCTCATGATGGATTTAATATGCTTGGGATCAATGGAGATCCCTTTTTCTGATAAGACATGCCCCAACATCTTTCCCTTAGTTACCCCAAAGATGCATTTCTTCGGATTGAGAGAAACCCCAAATTCATGACACCTTTGAATTTTTTTGCATAAATTAGCAACATGATCATCTCGTTGTTTTGGGAACACTGTTAAATCATCCATCTAGATTATTATGCACTTTCCGATTAGGTCCTTGAATGCGATATCCATCGCGCATTGAAAGGTGGCACTGACGTTGATGAGCCCAAAGGGCATCCATCTATAGGAAAATGTGCCCCACTTGGTGGTGAACACCATTTTGTGTTGGTCTTCATATTGCACCACGACTTGATTGTACCCTGAATACCCATCCAAGAAGGACATCATCTGAGAACCATTTACTATCTGCAGTACCTCATCCAATGATGACACTAGATAGTTGTCATTTTCTGAAGCTCTATTTAGATTACAGAATTCATCACACAATCTGATCTCTCCATTCTTTTTTCTTACTGGGACCAAGTTGGCGACCCAGGTGGAGTGTCGAACTGGGAAGATAATCCCAGCAGACAAAAAATCATGTACTTCCTTGTATATAATTGGTTCCAATAAAGCATTGATAGGGCACTGTCATTGTCGAAATGGTCTCGCATCTAGCCTAAGAGGGATGGTATGCGTGATAATTGATGTATCATATGTTTTAAGATCCTCGTAGCTCCAAGAAATGACATCATGGTACTTTCACAAAGGATCAAATATACCCTTTCTTTCCTTGGGTGTGCACACCTTGCCAATAAATACATTCTTTGCATCCCCATCCATTCTGAGGTTGTAGGTGTCACACTGGCCACTGATGGCGTCTTTCTTGGCCTACTGATCTTGATCTCTGATTTGATCTAGATCAAATATGAGTTTGAGTTGGACCATCCCTCTTGGGATAGCTTTGGTCTTGAGATTGATGACCCCTTCTATATCAAGTTCAGCCTCTTTGGGTTCAACCTCATTAGAACTGGTAATTAATTCTAGGATGTGTTTATCATCATTAAACACCTGAAAATTGGCTACGTTGTCTGGTATGGATGGAATGGAGGTGAGCTTGATTGTAAACCTTTTAAGGCTAGACAATGACAACAGTTGCAAGGTGCTAACCATCTAGGCTAAAGCATTAGCGATGTGATTTTGAGAGCATGGGATTAGCTAGATATTACAAGCGTCTAACCCTTCTATTAGATCCCATACCCTATTCCTATAATAAGTGAGTCTTTGGTCATAACAAGAATAGAGATTTCTTGTTATATGACTAATTTTAAATCCACGAAGACTTGCAACATTTTGACACCTCTTTCTTAAGGCCATAAGGAGCCCCAAGACCAAAGCCTCATATTCTGCTACATTATTAGTGCAATAAAATTGAAGTCTACGAGTAGCAAAATATGACTTACCCTTGGGACTGATCAACTCGAAGCTAGCTCTAGCCCCATGCTTGGATTTGGACCCATCAAAGCGCAGCGTCCAGAACCTAGGAGAGTCCTTGACTGTAGAATCGATAGATTTGATTTTTGACTTTGATGGTGGCCTCATTTTAGAAACCTTCTGAGGAGGTGTAGGTTCTGAACATGTCTATTTTGGCGGTGTTGGCCAAGCTCTCTCCTCTGGAGTGATTCGTCTTTTGATATGCTCAATTGTTGTCTAACATAAACAACATTCAAATTTTGAATGGGCAGAATTATGTACCTTGCACCAAATAGGGAGCAAGAGTTCTTGAAAATTTATTATGGCCCCCAAACTGAACTGGTCTTGTACACATTTTTCTATGAAATCTTGGAAACCATCCATCAATCCAAGATTATCATCCTCGCATGATTCCTCGTCATCCAATTCTATCAGCATTTCCATGTTGTGATGGGTACAGGTTAGGTTGGCAGGTGGACTACACAACACAAGAAGGACTTCCCCCATTTCATATTTTCCCAAGCATTCTTGTTCTTCTGAATATGACACTGAAGAATAATTCCCCAATAATGTTTCAAAAAACAACACTTCGTTTGTGTTATTGTATTCCGTAATCATGAACCTCATGCACGAATCTCGATCAATTCGAATCTGATTCGACATCCCTTTCCATGGCAACCAAAAATGAGAGTAGTCAGTTGTGGCGTATCCAATCAATGCCTTCATGAAATCCCTTCCTAAAATTATGCCATAAGTGTCTGGGATATCAACAACTTGGATGTCAATGGTTTGTTGAATTCTGGGATCAACATCAATCTGCATGGGAATCATGTTGATTTCTCCAACTATTTTGATCTATGTCTTATGAAGCTGCGTTATTTTACGTCGAGATGGAGTTGGAACTATCCCCAAGGCCTTGCACACACTTAGGGGCATGACATTAGCAGAAGCTCCTGATTCCAACAAATAGTTATAGAGGTTCTTCCCAAACACATGGATGGTGGTCAGGAAGGGAGGAGTTTCGAATTTCCCTTGAAATAATTCTCCGAAAATATCCACTTGGGTGACTTGGTCCTTATCCTTCTCATTACCATTGTTTTGTGTTAGTTTCTAATCAGTTTCTTTGTTGGACTGCCTATTTGGCTGCTGATTTGTAGGAAGATCAGCCCGTTTATTGGAAATTTGTCACACAATCGATTCATTTTGTTGATCATCAAAAGAAACCTTCTTTGAAGGTACTTCTTGTGTTGACCCAGCTGATGGAGTCCTATTTATCATTCTAAAGAAGGAATTTCTTATGGCTAGAACCTTGAGTAGCTCAAAGGCGGACACACTTAGCTTAACCTTCTTAAATTCCTCTGCAATATACTCTCCCATTTGTTTGATTTCTTCATCATAAGCAATATTTCAGGAGGAGCTAGTGGGATGATTTTGGTTTTGGTTTTGCTGTCTACTTTTGTTAAAGTATAGTGTGGGGACCTGAGGATATCTCAGATTGTTGCTAGCATTTGGGTCAGGAGGAATACTAAAATTATTAGGTGAAGTGGAGGTCGTAAAAGGACCACCAACTTGTCTATTCCTAAGGTTGTAAGGGGTAGTCTGTTGGTGAAACATTTGGACTTCATCTTCCCTAGGCTCTTCCTCATCCTTAGGACCATTGTCTACTAAATCAAAAAGTTGAGCCAAAGGGCTTTCAGAACTTACCTCTTCTGCTTTATCATTGCTGCTCATGTTGGCACCTTCCTGCTCTGGCATGTTGCACTCAACCTTCAGGAAAGGAGCCTGGTTGACCACCAGCATAGGGGAATCATATGGTTCAAAGGGAATGATGTCTCTACATCCTGAGTTGTTGACAAAATTTTGGACTTCAACCTGAAATTTTTTAGCAGCCATCTGGAATTTTGGACAATCTAATTCAGAATGTCGACTTGTTTTGTGTATACCACACTAGCCAGATAAAGTAGCCTCAGCCAAGTAGACTCCACTTGTAGTCTTATCATTGTTGCTGGGCTAATCGAGGGGAGTGGGAACACAACCATTATTGGGCCTCATGTTCCATGTCCAGTTCTGCCTCGGGAAAATCCTTCTATAAAAAAATTGTCCTAAATTTTGATTCCTATCATAATTCTGCCCAGACAATATGTTGGCATCACGGTTATCCTGGTTCTCGCGGCTATCATGACTGTCACGATTGAGGTTAGCTTGGATACTTTTATGTGAAGCCTACAACTGATTGTTTTGGTTTCTCAAATGCGTCATCTCCGTAGAAATTTTCTTGATCATTTTTGTGAGTTCATTGATCCGATCCTTTTCTGTGGTTTTTGGTTGTGGAGCAACATTTTGGAGGAACATCGACTGAGCCACTGGCTGATTTTGGCGAGTGGGCAAAAATTTAGAGGCTTGGAGATATGCTAGTACTTGGGGCATCTGAGAATGGACTTGCTACTGCTAGGGCAACAAATAGTGAGGAATCAAGGGCACTTGATTCATTAGTTGTCTAAGGTGCGACACTATGGGCAGCAGCGGTACTAGTTTCACGAGGGTCATGTGATGCTACAAAGCTTGAGTGAGCCCTTGAATCTGCGAAGGATGAGTGACCTACCCCAAAGAGGGCAGCAGACTAGAAATTTTTTGTCCCAAGTCCATGCTAGCAATGACAACCTTCGAGTATGCATCTACCAATCTGGTGGGTGGTGGTTGCATCCTATTTACTAATGTTGCAGTAAGATTGTCCAATGTTGCATAATAGACAAGTAAAACAACAACATCATTAAACATGTATGGGTCCTACAGTCGAGTATATGCTCTACGGAATCGATCATTAAAGGAGTTGATCGGTTTATTGACCTCCCTTTGAACCGACATAAAATGCCAATATGACTCTACATGACTGATTGGAGTTTTGAACTTCTATAGGAAAACATTCTTCAGAAGGTCCCATGTGTTGATAGTTCCTGCCGGTAAGTTGACATACCAATAGAAGGCCTCCTCCCCCAGGGATTAGGGAAAGAGCCGACAAGCCACATCCTCATGTATGATTTGCATAGTCTTCAAAACGATCTCAAAAATCTTGAAATGCTCCTCTGCTATCCTCTATGGATCCTGGGGATTGAAATTTGTGCTAAAATTCTCAAGATTCTTTGGAATGTCATGATAGAGGTTGACAGCCAAAGGAGATGGATTGTTTCCCAACCACACCATCAAAGAGGGCGATGGAGGTGGTTGCACCATATTTGCTTGTGACTGCAAAGGGGCAACAACGGTGGATGAAACAACTTTCAAAAATGGGACTGTGTTGGGTTGGAAGGCAGAGTCTAGCCCTTGGGAAGCGACAACCTAAAAGGTATTTGAAGTGGGTGAGTAAGAGAAAATGCTGCCAAGAATGAACGAGAAGATGACGACGAATGGATAGAAGAGGAGGATGATGATGAAAGAAAAATGGGTTGGTCGGATGTGTTGGAGATAGAGGCTTCCCCTTTCTTAGCTCTCTTAGCTCTGGTAGAGGGAAATAGCTCTTGGAACTCCCCTTTGTTTGGTGTAGACCTCAGTATTCTGTAAAATATCTTAGGGGAGAAAGACCCAATTTGATCCAACTTAGCCCTCAAAAAGGCCCTCCTTCTAGCACCAGTTCTGTTGATGGGTGTTTTTGCACACCTTCTCAACATAGGTAATGCCTAGGTGTATCACCTCTCTTGAAAGGAAATATCCAACAAGATTCTGAAAATAACCCTAAGAGCTCTTGGGTGTCAGGTCATGACTTGCATAGGATACCTCAGTTGATGTTTGTTGTGATTTTTTTGATAATCACAGGGAAAAATTAAGTGAGTTAAGTTGGAGGGGGGATCGGATCTGCAAACAAAGTTTCTGAGGTGGGGAAGTTACTATAGGTTTGCTGTAGGTTCAAAAAAAAATTTCAAACTACATTTTTTGACTTGAGATTTGGCTTTACAATGTGCAATGAACCTTAGCATAGGTCACTTCTTTAAAAAAAAAGAAAAAGGGGTAGGGAAGAGAGAGGGTTCCTAGATCTGCAGCTACCAATGAACAGTGATCATGAAGATCTCTACTATGGACAGCTTCCTTAGAACAAAATTCAACTTAACCAAAAATCTCACAGTCTCGTGAAATCTATGCTATCTTCTAAGGACTGCAGATATTCTACCATTCATTCACCATACATATGCATGAACAAAGATAAATATTTAAAAGTAACTTCAAATTAAGGTCCAGACTAACTTTACACAACCATCTACCAACAACAAAAAACCAAAAGTATGGACAAGGAGGGCATCTACACAACAAAAATCTATATAACCAAGGAACAACATCACTAAATTTACCAAGGCTAACTGAAAGGGAACTAAAATAGAAAATAAAATTCAACTAAATCATCCAACTATGAGAGAAGAATCATGAAATATGAGAAGAAATCTAAAAATACACCAAAATCAATGTATTTCTATTGCAATTTCTGCAACATGTCTTTACAACAACTCAACTCTTTTTGAAAATGAGAGGAGACCCCCTATTTATAGTATCCCAAAAGTAGAACATGCGGCCAAGATTGATTTACATTTGTGTGGCCACAATTCATAGTAAACTAGGGTTCTACCTACCCCACAATATATTACATTTTTAAAATACATTTTGTCCATATCCCTATTTTGTCTTCTAGTGGTAGCATTGTAGCATTTTTGTCCTTTTGCTGATTGCTCTTTGTTGCAGCTATTCCTTTAGAAATTCTTCATCAATAACAGGGTTGCCCTCTTGCTTCTTCGAAGTTGCATACTCCATGAATTTCAAGATCATCGATTGGAGCTTGTCGACCTCAATGATGTCGGATCTCAGCACTTGGTAGCTCCACTCTTTGGAATTGTTAAAAATCTTATCCTAGTCCTCCTCATAGTTGGAAATGTGGTCTCTGAATAGCTCAGAATGTGCGAAAGCTTGGGCAGAAAATCTCATAAAATCTGTAGTAATTTTGGTTGACATCCCTCCTTCCATCCTATTTCGGAAGTGAGGCTTTATACTTTCTAGATTGATCTTGACAACAGGCACTTCATACCCTATCATCAGCTTCAGCTATTTGAAGTAATCTTCTCTAGCTTCCTTGGCCCACTCAACATCTGGATTTACTCGCTCAAGTACTTGTTCTAGCCTTTCCTTCTAGTGATTAAAGTCTCGTTTCCACACATCCATCAGCCAATGGTCATCGTCTTTGAAGGCAAATTCCTTTTCCCAAATTTCACTTGGCAGCTTGAGGATAGCCTCAAATTTTGGGTAAGCAGTCCCATACTTCTTTGGGAACTCAATGCAGATTCTCATCATACCTTCAAGAGATGTTTTCACTTCTAAGAACTTGTTCATTGTTCGAACATTAAGATTTATACCTGTATTCCCAATATCCAAGACCTGCCGGAACCAGTTTTTTGTGGTCTTGTCCAAGTTCTTTCTCTTCTCCATCTTGTTAATTTGCTCTTTTGACAACAACTGTGGTGGGGCTGAGGATGTCGTTGGTTTTTCCTTTGTGGATGACCATTGTTGGATATAGGCTATCAAATTAGCCACCTATGCCTTAAGCTCCTCCCTCGAAACTTTGTCTTGCTAAATGAGATGCACCACTATGGTGACTGATTCTTGGAGATGATCAAAATTTTTCTCCTTGGTGGCCACTCCCAAGTTGATGGTGGATATGTTATAACTTATTCCTTGTTCTCCAACCATTGGCATAGCTATTTTTACTACCTTGGATCTAGAGGCATCCATCATTACCTTTGACTTGATCTTCGACTTCCTCACCTTCCTAGTTTCGATCTGGACCCAAGCCAATATAGCCTCCAACCTTTCCTTTGGGTCCTTTGGAGTGGGAGCCCTCTTTTCTATTTGTCTATGCAACCAATCAAGCATTGAAGACTTTCCCCTAGGTGACTCATGTTCATCCCCCTTTTCTTCTTCTCTGACTTCAATTACCTTTTCAATGAGGGCCTCTGACCCTATCCTCGTATCCTCCTTCTCCTCATCGAAGTCTTGTAGGAACAATATGTGCTTGATAGGGGACTTGGTAGGTAAGCGCTCACTAGGATTTCCTTCTTTTTCAGCATCCCTTTCTCCATCATACCCATGCTCCTTGGGTTGCTCAATCTCTAGATTCTCATAGTTTTCAGTCTCTCCTGTCCCTCATGGAGTAGATCTTCCTAGATTACCGACATTTTGGTGATGCTGCCCATTCGCTTGTGTTTCTTGGGAGGTTCACCCTCTGATGCCTTCATAGTGTATACCTTCAAGTTAGACTACTACTCTTCAATCTGCTTTATCTTCTTTGAACGAACTGATGGAGGGGACTTATATATTTCTCCCATTGATGTAGTAGTTTCCCCACCACTTGAACCACTTGGCTCACTCTCGATCCCCTTGAATGTCAAGACAACCCTTCATCGCTTTAATTCAACAACTTGTTCATCTATCCATGCCTTCGTTCGAGCCTCAATTGTCCTAGTAAGTATGTCAAGGTCATCAATCTCTGGCTCATCCCAACCAATCATTGGCAGTGGTAGATTGGTAATGATGTTGTACTCGGGGTCAATAATAGTGCTTTCATCTTCCTCAAGCTGATCGAGCACCGGGAACAAATTCACCCTTTTCACAAAGTATACGGTCATCCGCATATAGTGCCCTAGCCACACTTCAATGTAATCCTTACAATCTACCTAGAAATCCTTAACATTATGGAGGTGGGCATGCTCTTATCCAATCACTTTTCTAACATGACCGTATGGGTCCATTTGTGGCCTGGTTGTGTGAAATTTGAAGTGATATTCTGACAATTCCTTCTCTAAATTGCAGGCACATTGCGAAGTATAAAGCTCATACATCCCCTGGCCGAGTGTAAGGGGATAAGGGATCCCCACTAGATGCTTGCTACTTAGAATGGTGTGAATGTTGTGCAACTACTAAGAGAGTTCCAACAATATAATCCGGTCATTAAGGTACTGGGGTAGCTTGTTCGACCTTTGTGAGAATTCCTGGGTGTGGATGTATGTGAACTTCGGATACTGGATAAATAGGAAGGCATAATTTTTTAGAAACACTCGAGCACTGTGGGAGACCCTTCTCTCAAAATCTGCCCCGAGCAACCTAATGATGTAAGCGATGAATGTATCATTTACTCTGCAATAATCCTTTTTGAAATTCTTGAACTATAGCTGAGGGTACTTGTCAAAAGCCTTGAGTTCTCTACTAGGAACTTCGTTTGGAATTTTGAATAACCCATTATAATGCCTCTTATCAGCCTATGAGTATACCAGGTAAGAGGTCATGTAGAACTTGGATGTCTTCTTGATGCTCATGAATTGATCATGAAAGCAGTCATTGATTATTCCTCCCTTGTAGAACGTGGTGTCGTTTCCATGGAGAATGTGCTCGATGAAATAAACCATCCATTCTTGAAAATACGCTGCATAAGGGAGGCCCATTACTTTGCTCAACATGGTGATGAAATCATGGTAGTCTTCAAAAAAGTATTTTACGAAAGAGTTCTTGGGGAACCTTTGTAGTGCTACCACATCTGTCCTTCAACCAATACTGATTTATTAGCTTCTTGCATCTTATGGGGTCCTCTTCCCACATTTCTTTACATTCCTAAATAGTAGGCAGCTCCATCTTTCTGAAGATAGGAATGTGGAAGGTTTTTTTATTCCTAATGGTGACATGTTGGCCAAGATGTTTCCATCCCTATCGATAATAGTCCATGTTTCTGGCTGATATGCCTCTCTGTACGCCATTACCAGCTCGAGGGCAATCAAGGTGGGAGGTAAACCTGCAACCTTGGCTATTCCGCTGCTCTTGACGAGACTTGTATTATCTATTTTGGGGCTTATTCTAACCCTTTGTATGAACTCATCAATATTGACATGCCCAATATTTGTGTCAGTGATGTCCTTCCACTTGGTTGTGACCTTGGAGTGCAATGACACTCCCTGGAATTGGTACTTCATCTGGTCTTTATCCTCCTTGCCTTTAGGAGCTTTGGCAGTTCTCTTTCCTTTGTCCTTGGCTGCTCCCGAGGTTTCCATACCTGATTCCATATATCCTACACATGGAGGCCGAATTTAAGTATAATCTTAGCATGACGACATAAACGGTCAGCCAAATCCCGGTCAGCCAAATCCCTAGAAAACAAGGTTAGATTGAATAATATATCATTCAAATGTCTTATCACTTAACTGAATCTTTCACTAAAGGTTCTCTGGAAGGAAAATGAATAACCCATGCCCCAGAGGCCGGACTTCCCCTGTCAGAATGTTATTCTAGATGACGAATAGAGTAGGAAGACTTGGATGACTTCCCCCGGCCTTGGATTTGGATAATGAAGGGTCCATGGGAAAGGTAATCATATTTTAGCACATGGTTTATCGTTTGTTTTCAGATTGGAGGTCATTTAGGTCACCATCAAGGCATCTGAGGTCAAACCAAGGGAAGGTTGTCAAGTGTTAGTTGTTTGAAACAACATCAGAGAAACGAAATTCCATAGGAGGAGTTTCAAAGTTCGAAACCCGAGAGGCCGAAGGTTGTGAAACCATGCCTTAGGAATTTTTAGTTGTTGCAGAGCCCGGGTCGCAAGGGCTAGGAGGCCACTACGTGATAGGCGTAAGAAATGGAAAAATGGGGACGTAGGTCTTGGACCCACCACTCGACAGTCCAGACCTGAGAAGAGATTTTTCCCTACGATTTCATCTGCTAAAACCTGGCAGAGATTGGGATGCCGCGATCGAGAGGTTGAAAGGACGGTTTGAGATTGTCGTTTGGGACGATCGAGACAAGATTGATTTTCAATGGAAAAAGCCTGATGGGAGGGGGCCGATGGAGGCAAGGAATTAAAGATTTTCGTTAAACAATTTGGCGAGGAAGCACTCGGGACCCGAGAGCGGGAAGGCGGTCACCCAACGGGCGCTTGAAACAACAGAACAACAGCGGCAGCTAGTGGACACAAGTTCGCAAACCGGGGCCCGAGGGCTACTTGGAGGTGGAGTTGGAGGCTTCGTCAAAGGTCTCGCATCAAATGATGAGTCAGGGTTCAAGACCCGTATGGGTGAGGCGAGAACGCCATTTGAAATGGCGAAGGTGAAGTAGCAATCTGAAGGTGGAGTCCGGGATGTCGGAACCCACAGGACGCTTCATTGTTTGAGGTAATTTTTTGTTGTCCAAAGTTGCAATGGAAACCAAAGGTGTCAGGCCCGGAGGGTGTGGTCGGCCAGTTCAAAGAATAATGATGGGAAGACGAGGTTCCAATTTTGATTTTCTAAGCTTGGGAGGGATGTCTTGGAAATTTTAGCATGTGGGTTTTGTGGCAAGGTGTTCCCTCTATGAAATTCACACAAATTCTTCCCTTCCCATCCATCATTTAAACATGAAATTATGAAAAGATGAAGTAGGCTTTCATATGACAAACATACCTTGCAGACCCGAAGAACAATGTTGTTGGATTCTCAAAGAATGGCGAAGGGATGGCTCAGGTGTGAAAGGGGCAATGGCACTGCACTTCTCTGGAATTATTGACATATGAAAATGACAAGTAGGACCCAATATTTATACCCCTAATCGCAATTAATGTCCCTAATAAATGCAGGTATGGTGGTCGATGAGGTTGGTGGATTCAAATTAAGGACGGTTAGCGGGAAGTCCGGAGCCTGAGGTCTGAAGTGACGTGAGGGAAACGCCATCCAAAAAATTGCCAAGTAGGAATCCAATGACCAAGCAGGCATTGAGGTCCGGAGGGGGGAAGGACATTGGCCAACGATCATCCAAAATGGCAAAGACCAGAAGGAAACCCAGGCAGGGAAACTTGGAGGGTTGGACCCGAAGGGTGCGACAAAATGCCAGTTTACATACAAGTCACCAAATAGAAATGTCGAAGCCGGGGTCCGGGAGCCAGGGAGGCGCAGACGGAAAGCCGTCTACAAAGGCAATATAGACAAGGAAACCCAAGAGGGGAATCCCGATAGTCCAGGTCCGAGAGGCTCCACGGACACCAACAAAAGGTTTTTCTAAGGAAGCCTCAGGACTGCAACAAATTTTGAGGGGCACTACATGGTCAAACTAATATGAGACTTGAGAGTAACATTGACCATCAAGGACAACAAAATGAGGGGC
Organism: Sequoiadendron giganteum; assembly: GCA_007115665.2. Classification (NCBI taxonomy): domain Eukaryota; kingdom Viridiplantae; phylum Streptophyta; class Pinopsida; order Cupressales; family Cupressaceae; genus Sequoiadendron; species Sequoiadendron giganteum. The sequence continues at coordinate 807,625,388 of CM021102.1, forward strand.
ACACAAAATGAGGCGGCAACAAAATGACCCGACAAGGCAAAAGACAGAGGGTCCCTGTTCCGAACAGGGCATGTGTGCTATAGGCACAACAGTCACCCCAAGCCATAATTCACTCACATTATAATGTGACCACACTATTTTTTTCTAATGATAAAAAAAAAAAAAACATAATTAAAACTTTATTGTTATTGTGGCCCTCAAGCAAGCCGCAACCTACAATTTGTTCAAAGCATGCTTGAGTTATGGGAGAGGTTTTTCATTGTAATTTTTATCAAAATCACCACCAAAATTCTACCACAATGTCCCTGACGTCAAAGAGGTAAGTTTTTTTCATTTTCTAGTGTAAAAAATTGATTAGTTTTTTAGTGGAATTTTTTTTAATTTTTAGGAGTTGATAATGCACTTTATATTGATGAAATCCATGATTCACCTCCTCATCAAAAGCCTATTGAATAACAACCACAACAAACCGCTCCTTCAAGGCCTTAAAATCCTCCAAGAATTTAAGAAAAATATTTGGTAAAATAAAAAATAATAAAAGAGAACTTGAAGGAATAATTGTAAGGTTGAAAGATTGAACAACAAAAAACTCCCATAGGTCCTCCCTCGTCAAACTACTACATTCCATTTTCTCTCATATAGTATCAATGAGTGGGAAAATCAATAATTGGTCCAACAAGAGAAAATACCTAAAACAATTTTATGCATACAAATTATCTTATGAGCAAGATAAACAAAAAAATGAAATCTGACTTGTGTGCTCTATTCAATGACCCACAAATCAATGCACCTTTACATGGCACTTGCAGGAGGTTTCCTATCTACTGATTCCACCACCAAGGGATAAGGAATATTTTTTGAGATAGGTGGTGGATGGTTTTCAACCATCCTCCATGTAATAACAATGAGGTACTACAATAATTTTTGAGGAAACTCTATTGTGAGTTTTTCCTCAATGAACTCCCTAATTATTTTGATATACATGAGTTCTAGGGTACAGGTGGGGACTCCACATAAGATAGAGTGAGGTAACAACATGCCCAAAACTAGGCACCTATATACCTAGCTAGACCAAAGTTCAAGATTATCCCTATCCCTTCGATTGCGAAGGATGGTGTTGGGGTGGAGACACTAGAGTCCATTAGCTCATTGACTTAGACCCTTATACAACATAGTAGGCCTCTAGCATTTGGTGATGTGGGTGAGTCTTCCAAGCCTCTATGTCCACCTCACTTATGTGAAAACTATGGGTATCTTTGTGTTTATTGGTATTAGGATGATGCAGATGCTTGTGGTCAGGATGCATCTACAGTAGATCAAATAGTCATGATAAATGATTTGTAGAATGGAACATATGACATTAATAGTAAGGTAAATTCAATAATTTCAAGTTAAATTTATTAAATTTCATTTTGAAATGTAAGATTAACTAGATTAATAGATTGATTATAATAAAATTTAGGACCAGAGTGTTCACCCTATGTTTGGTGGTCCTCCACCTACCAATTACATGACAATATCAAGCCCACAAGAATATAACTAGTAAAATAATAATAAATATAATACATGTGAATAGTTTAACCTTATATGAATGGTAGCCTTATAACCCAAATTGGATATTGAACGAGTTAATGTTGGTATGTTGATTCAACACCTACCAGTCAAGGTCATTATCCATCTTTCACTAAGGTAAGCTTGTCAATTTTACTCATTAATGGTTTGTAAAATAATGTTAGGTAGAGTTTATTAATTTAACAGTTTGCATCTTCTCTTGATTTTCCTTTATTCCTAGAGGATCTTTGTTGCTCACTACCCTCACTTGTGTGATCTCACTTACAATTTTGTACTCACTCAAAGTATTGTTGTATAATCCTACAAAAAATTTGTTTTGTGTACTTGCATTATCTCTTGTGAAACTCCCTAGTTATTCCGTTTCACAACATCCATTGGTATCATCTCTTCACTATGTTTTTCTACTTACAATAGTAGCATCACTAAAAATAGTATAGCTTCACATGTAGCTTCATGCCTATATCCATCCTTTAAATTAAACCTACTTGTAACATCTTCAATGTATTTTTCTCAATATAATCTTTTTTAACACTCAATTTTACCACCTTAGTTACAACTATTTATTGCTCCTTGGGAATTATCTCATACCTTTAGTAACATTTCTCCTCAAGTGGAAAGATTCCTTGGTTTGCACCAATAACATATAGTATCTTATCTATTAATACCTCTTTTGCATAATCCTCCATAGATGCACTACTCTACTCTTTCTTGGGGAGCATATCTTTGACCTTGAGTGAACACACCTACTCCTCCATGCCTTATTATTATCATGTTTTCCTTGTAGCCTCATCCTCCATCATGAGTATTTATCCCTCTCTCATTGTTGTGCTATAGATCTAGAAACACAAATGTGTTAGAAGAAACACGACCCTTATTTTTTCCATTTCTTAGCTCCAGCATAGATCTCTTATCAACCTCTTATAACCCATGGGTTGCCTCCTCCTCCTTGTCCATGACCATAAGAACCCTTATCCCCTCGAATATACTATTCATGATATATTTTATGGTTTCACATTGTCTATATCTTCAACTAATAGATTCTCACATGATACCTCTACCCACTTATTTCCTCTCAAAGTAATGTTCTCCCTAATCTTACATTGTGTAGTCTTCCTCTTTTTCTGAAATATTGAAAGAATTGATGCATTCTCAATGCCTCTCCCTTGTCCATTCTCTAAGACATATAATTTTTTAGTGTCTCTCAAGGCCTTCAACACTACCTTGAACTTCTCCACAAGGCCTACTATTAAAACTTATATTTCTCTTCTTCTTGGTAGCATCTCAAATATATGCATACAAATACATCCACTCTAGATCACTCCTAGATGTATAGCTCAATCTAATACTAAGTTTCAATGGTGGCTATGGGTGCCTTATGACAATTCAATGGTCTCACCCTATTTGCAATGTTTGAGGACCCACACATAATATTGCAGAAGCCAATTAGGGTTCCCAATCTAATACTAAGTTTCAATGGTGGCTATAGGCTCCTTATGAAAATTCAATGGTCTCACCCTATTTGCAGTATTTGAGGACCCACACATAATATTGCAGAAGCCAATTAGGGTTCCCATTTTTATATAGACCACCTTGAAAAAAACTAACAACCTATGACATAATACACCCTCAAGGACTACCACTCTAGGTTGCTTAAGTCCACTCTTCATCATCGACACCTTTTCTCACCATATCATGTGTGATATTTCTTAATTTTATTGATTTCTCAACCTCTTCATGGTATGAAAACTCATTTGAATTTTCTATCTAACTCATAACTTCCCCTTAAGCTAGCTCTCTCTAAAATATCCACATACTAAACACTCATGAATCCTCTATATTTTTTGTATTTTACCTTGCACTCTTCTTGTTGTTTATCACTCCAAATCGATGTGTAATTCCCCACCAAGGAACCCAGAGAACAACACACAAAGCAATAAAATAACAAAACTATTTTAAAAAAAAAACATTCGATTACAACAAGAATACAAAAGAAACATCTACACATATGTCCTCAACGTTCCATGACAACGCTACTAAAAAATTCATAAGTAAGATCATCACATAATTAAACCAAATACATAGAACATAAGGATATATCATATCAGTAATGAATGATCCAATTACATAATCTAATGTAGTCAAGATTACAAATTCAAGTTACATCAAGTGAGATTATTTAAAATCTCATTACATCAAATTAATATCACAATAAGTTGTCTCGTACACATCAGGAATGTATACAATATAGATGAAGATCGTAACACATATGTCAACCTTGTTCATGAGAACGCTTAGCATCCGTCCTCACGAACAATGTAAAATCAAGAACCTATCATAAGAACAATATCATCCACACACTGCAACACCTACAAGGGAACCCAATAGAGGATATGGCACATTTCTCCCAACCAAGTGGTACCCGAAGGTCCACCCCCCATGCTAGGATATAATATCAGGTCCACAAAGATAAATGAACATGAAGACAAAACATATCATCGTATGGCTTGATGTACACATCACAACATAACGACATCAAAACCACATAATTATAAACAAATCTCCCAGAGGTAACAATGTAATAAAATTTAACTCTACACAAGAGACCACATAATATGTATCAAGAAAAGAGTGTCATCACATAGTTACTTTAGGTTACCCTAGTGAATCTTCTTAGATTACCGATCCTCATACTGAGTTACCCTGGGAATCTCTACTGATTCCCGACCCCTAAACAAACTCATGTGGAATCAAACTACCTTTCAAGAAGACGAAGAAGACGATCATGCCATTCAAGGCCATCTCAACCTACCCTTAATCTATACAAGCACTAAGGTATTAGGCGAGACAATCAAATTATATGAACTATTTAATGAATACTACCCAACCCCTAATACATTTACTTAGGTTTTCACTAACTTATAAAGTCTCGATAGGTTACCCTGGTTACCTCTTTAGGGTTTCCACCCCTATCAAAAACCACTCTCCCTAATAACATAACTCATTGACAATTAAAAAGATAGCCATCATGTACATTAAAATAAAACCAAGAATGTCCACATCTCAATCATGACACAAACCATTTAACTTTCAAAATACCACCAAGGTAACAAATAAACCATGCATGGCTAAATCCCAAAATTAGATCATTGCAATTGAACAATAAAGTACAAACACAATAAGATTTCAAAACAAGTTTCCTTTCCTAGCCTCTGGAAGATTCTACATCCATCAAACACAAAAGGGCTCCCTTAAAAGACATTTACAATCAACATCATTATAAATCAAGTGATTACACATTAAGAATTTAACTTCACATCAACTCTACAGTACAATGTTTGCCATACAGTTAATTACAAGGATGAGGAAAAAGGTTACTCCAATAGTTTATTAATTTATCAAAATCAAATTATTTAAATGTCAAAATCTATTTCATCCACCCATTTATAAATAATATTCCTTATACATTTCTATACTTCTAGTTTAATATTTTAGTATACTTACAATTGTACCGAAGTAAATATTATATGTTCATATATATATATATATATATATATATATATATATGAATCTGTAAAAACATAAATGCTTACATATTTATATATATATAGACCAAAAAAAGCATTACATTCCACGGGTCAGAGATCTAAAGGCCTCGAATAATATTTCCAACCATGGTTATAAAAAACATAACATTCTATCTATATATTGAAGGTGTCAAAATGGTATTCTGAATAACCACATCTTATGTGATTCGAATAAAATAAATATATATATGCAAAATAAATGAAATTCACAAAGTAAATGCAATATCAAATATAGCGGGAGTAGGAAATAGAGAATAATTGATTAAAGAAATTTTGATTTAAATGCATGCGATATTTCGTGACTGCTCATGTACAACTATTAACACCAGTCTAAGGCTAGGAATTTGACTCAGCAAATGAAGAGGTGGAGCGACAACCACGATAAGGATAAATCAAACGCAGTACAATTTCATTCGAATCACATATTTGGTTTTTTTAAACAATGAAAACACAAATCTAATATTAATTCACTCGATGTAATCGAGTGTAGCTAAATACTAAGTGACAGATGGAATAAGCAAAGGGGATAGCCCTATAGGCATCAAATTAATATTACACACTAGTTTCCACATGAGAAAGGGCGACAAAATAGGAAATGTGTAAACCTCTTACAGTCGATCTCATATAAATGTATATATCGATACTATTTCATTTGAATGAGTAACAAGTTCAGAGGTTTAGGAAATAATGCCTGTCTAACATGCAATCAAACACAGATAGTCGGTTCTCAGAAATTAATTAGATTCAAACAATAAAAATCAATGAAAATTGAGAATCAACAGGTAGGTTGCCATGACATAAGCTCGATCCCAAATTTTGAATATAATCCATTAAAAGAATCCTTCAATAATAGAGGAAGGCACTAGGAAGTTTGCATGATGAGAGAGGAAGGGTAAGGAAATAGAACTCTGAACCATGATTTGGAGTTGAACATATATTGAAAGAAACAACAATTCAGTATAATATTGAATGTTAAGAACAGGCGCATGGATGGTGAACGAAGCATTAAATCTTAGGTCCCTACATGCTAGTGACTGAATAAACATACCTGTAAAAAAACCAAACAAGTATCAAATCTTCTAATTTGAGTTTTTTTTTTTTGTTTCTATCCAAAGCTAAAAGAATAAGGTTTTATAAAATACCCTCACATTCAGAATTAAGACTCTCAGCATGCAAGAAACTATATAAGTATTTATATATATATTTGTAGAGATATTATGAGGAAAATCTTTCAGGAACCTTTTAAATATCACATTTCATGCAAGCGCAACAAAGATGGAACACAGAGAAATCTGATTAGCTGAGTTGCAAATTGATGCTGATAGCTTTTCCCCCAAATTTTCTACTACAAAATTCTTCAGAGTTTCCCAGCACTGCAAATCCCCAATTCTAATTTTCTTTTCCAGAATACCTGAACCAACTCCAAGAACCAATACACAGAGAAGAAGCTTTTTCCCAAAAACCCAAAATAAACTATCGTGAAATTTCCTTTTCCAAAAATACCAAAATTGTTGTCCCTAATTTTTGCATAACCCAAAGCTTTTAATTCATTTAAGATTAACTCATAATCACATAACTTAACTAACTATCAACATGCAAACAAGATTGATTAAATAGTTCTACTTATGCAATTTCACAAGATAACACTTTCTGACTCTGATTCAAGATTTCGGATATTTATTTATAATTTATTGAAAACAAACTATTCAATAATATCTGCTTTTCATTTATTTAAATTTTCACATTAGAATTAATAAATATCTATTATTCACAATTAACAGTCACATTTAATTAAATATCCTATTTAATTAATTGAATTAATTAAACCTTTTAAAATAATAATCAAATTTTAATTATTAAATTATCTAAACATAAATATTTTAATTTAACATCTAAATAACATTACACTAAATCAAATAACTTATAAATTGAACCATTTAACTAATCAATGAATTTCCAATCAAGATGAAAACATGAACAACACGATGAAACCGAACGATAAACAACAACGAGTGACAAATGGATAATCACTCTATAAAAGAACGATGACCAAAGAAGAACTTGACATTATCTCTGAAACATGTTTCCATTGGATCATGGCACAATCAAACATGACAAAGAAGGTGGAGTCGATGCCCAGTACCTACAAACTACATAAAACAACATTGTCAAACATATTTACATAAACCAACAATCACACCATGAAAGAGAGTCTCAGCATAGCAGGGTACTTACGAGTGAGTAATGCTACACTGTCTCCTACACCAAGGCTAACATATAGTACTACATCATAAACAACATCAGATACATCATCATAAACACACTAATTATTTGAAACAACATTAAACCATAACACAGATAGTATTTATCATAATGTCGCCACACAAACATAATCAAATGATCAACAATGTATCTAATGTATCATCAACAAAGTATAAACCAACATAGTATAAGTGTCGTAACTGAAATAAAGTAGTATAATATCTATAAATAGCTAAAACAACTATCAAATGAACAAAAACAAACTGAAACAAACAATAACAACTGGAGGGACACTACACGATGGCCTTCTTCTCTATCATCAATTCTATCATACATTTTCCTATGCTCCTCTCTCCCTTGTAACCTTCATATGTCTCAAACATTCCTTCTCCTTTACATCAACTTAGTTGTTCTACCTACAACTTCACAAATTCATGTTGAACACACAAATATACTAAGAGGGGAGTGAATTAGTATATTAACAAATTTTATCCTCAAACAATATACCAATTATCATCAAAGCATTAGTTAGAGCATTAGATGCAACAATGTAATAAATGAACACACTCACGCGAGATAACACTAGATTTATGTGGAAACTCTAGAGGGAAAACACGGTGAGAAACGTTTCTTTGATCTATTGCCTAAATCTATCCTCATAAAATAAAATGAACTTACAACTATTTGGAACCAACCCATAGGAATTATAACCTAAATGAGACACCAATCCCCTTACAATTTTATTTGTAGGGACCGGCCCACATGAGAAACCAGTCCCTTCAAACTGAGCATAAATCTAGCCACTAAGCACCAGCTTAGATTAAGAGGCACCAACCTCATATTATAAAATGAATAATATAATAGTAACAAATGATTCTATCATTCAATACACAACCATTCAATTTTTATTTGAGCCACTAGAGAAAAAAATTATGATATCATTTACCTCTTCAACACTTCTATTCTGCAACTGAGAATGAAACAATATGCTCATACAAACACAAACATACTTTCATAGTGTATACTTTGGATTGCATCATGCTTATCACACACACACACTTCACATCTTCATCCATATTTTTTTATTTACATCAATGATTGACTATATATATCAATCTCATCATGCTATAATTATGTCAATGTTGGCTCATGGCCACAACACCCTAGGATAATTTATGTCAGCCATAGGTTAGTCCTAAATCCATATAAAATGTAGTCAGATCAACCTCAAATAATATGTAGTAATATAGGAGTGAAGAAATTGTATGTGCTTCATATCATAAACTCAACTATTCCCAAATTACCTTCACATGCTTCCTCTAGTTGGCACATATTTCCTTTAGTTGGTGCAAACATCCAAAGTCCTAAATCTAAATAACATGTAGTCAGATTGACCTCAAATAATATGCAGTAACACATGAGTGAAGAAATGGTATGTACTTTATATCATAAACTCAACTAGTCCCACATTACCTTCTCAAGCTTCCTCTATTTGGTGCACATTTCCTTTGGCTACTGCAAACATCCAAGCATTTGTATAGTAAACCAATAAAATATAGTCTTCTATCTGTCACTTCTAGAAAACTCTTTTGTGACTCAAATCTTCTAAAACATGGATCTAACATACTTCCTAATTATCTCCACTTTTCCACCAAATCACAAGTCCAAATAATTAATTGTAGTAGAATATGGTACCCAAATCAATAATAGTACAATATGGTGTGAATATCATTGTTGAATAACAATCCTCAGAAATCTAGTGTAAGATCTCCTATTATTCAGTAAATGTAGTAGAAACTTAGAAACTATTGAGTCTAGTAAACTTCTAAATTTTTTTAGGAATAATCAATCAAAAGAGCTTCTAAAACATTATTTCATTGAGCTCTTTCTATGGAGATTGAACTCTTTCTACTGAGCTTGATCTCTTTTTGCATAGCTTGAACTCTTTTTGTGGAGCTTCAGTGACATTAATTACAACATTTCTAAATGACAGATAACATTTGAGAGTATACCAACCATTCAATATACTTCCATATTATTCTTTTTTGTGGAGAAATAGATTGTGGTAACGCTAATTCAATTTTACAAACATTAATTACAATAATATGATTAAGATATTTCCAAAACAATCTTGGATACCTTCGACCTTTCACCTTTGACATCACTAGAAATATTTACAACAATTCAGACAATATTGACAATATTTATAATATTGTAAAACTTTCCATCTCAGAGCTCTTGAAATTAGCCTTTGACATCAATGACAACAAGCATATTTCCAAAAATCTCCCCCTTTGTCATTGATGACAACAATTAACATTATTTGATTTGAATGTTCGATTGAAATTAAATTTCAATATCCCCCTTTGTGCAACTTTGTACTAATTTTACTCCCCCTTTCACTAACTTTCCCCCTTTGACATCAATGGAAAAGGGTATAAGAAGACTCTTTCCACTATTCTCCCCCTATGAACCAATAGTTGTAACATTATCATTTGTATCTCTTTGTATTACCCCCCCTAAGGGAAATACTCCTAGGAAAAAGTAAAGAAGTACTCTCCCTGGACCTGTGCTTCATAGAAGTCTTCACTGAAAAGGAGTTGGCACTCCTAACTTCTAACTGAGATACTCAAATGTCTCCTTGGGAAGGTATTTTGTAAAGATACTTGCAATTTGATATTTTGTAGCCACATATTCTAATTTGACTTCCTAATTTGCAACCTTTTCTCTTAGAAAATGATATTTGATTGAGATATGCTTTGTCTTAGAGTGCATAACTATATTCTTTGAGATATTAATTGCACTTTTATTATCACAAAAAAATGGAAATAGGTTCATTATACTCAAATTTTATATCCTTCAAAGTTTTCTTCATCTAGAGTACTTGAGTACAAATGATACTGTAGCAATGTATTTTTGTTTTTTTGTTGACAAGGATATTGTATCTTGTTTCTTGCTTAGCCATGACACAAGTCTCTCTAAGAAAAAATGATCCACCACTAGTGCTCTTTCTATCATCAACACTTCCTACCCAATTTGCATGTGTATGTTGCCAAAGTAAAATCATCACCTATGGGATACCGCAAACTATAGTCTATAGTACATTTCAAATATCTGAAAATCCTCTTTACTATCTTTACATGTGTCTCCTTCAGTGTTGTTTGATATCTTGCCATCATACACACTGCTTGCATAATTTCAGGACTAGATGCGGTCAAATACAACAAGCTTCCAATCATTGATCTATACATAATCTAATTTTCTTTAGGTGACTCGTCATTCTTTCTTAGCTTACATCTTGTCACCATTGGTATACTAACAAGCTTACATTCTTCCATTTTGACTTCATTGAGATTATACAAATTATTTTCAGTCCTACTTGATTCTACAACAAGCTTTCCATCCTTCCTTATTTCACATCCTTCCTTATTTAACATCCTTCAACATAGAATGCAATATGGTAGCATTTATCACACATTTGACTCACACTTAGAATATTATGCTTTAGTTCTTCAACCTGTAGAACATCATCTATCCTAGTTTTTCCAACAATGCTTAGATTTCCTTTTATGTAGATCCTTGTAGTAGTATTATCACCAAATTTTACTGGACCAACATTCCACTTTTTTAAGCTAGTGAATTTAAATCTCCAATCATGTTCCTAGAACACCCATTGCCAATAACCTATAGATTTTCTTGTGCATGAAATGTAGTTTGAAAATCATTGATTTTTCAGTCTTCTCATTTTTTTTCTTCATTTTTCATTCCTTCTTAGGTTCTTTCTTCTGATTACCAAAATAACTCATATCTTATTTCTTTTCTTGTCTAGGAGGCTTTATAAATCCACTTCTACAAAATTTTACCTTGTGCCCAAAATTGTTACACTCATAGCATATGACATTGAAATCAATTAAAGGTACAAATGGATTCTTGCTCACAAAATTATTTCTTGTAGTGATTCTACAATCAACATCCTTCTGACCATATTGATTAAAAAAGAAATAGTAACCAGAGAAACAGTAATTGAATCTAGTTATGAATGATTTCCTTGCAAGAGTTGGACCTTTGAATCTTCTTTTTTGATTATTGAATTTAGTAAAGCCATCTTCCTTCTTATTATCTCCAATCTTCTTAGTTGATTCAAATTTATCCATATCTATCTTCTTAGGAGATCGATTAGATTTTGATTTCATTTCATTAGTATATCAAAAATTATATTTATCAAATGATACCTTTTGACTATTAATCATCTCATCAAGCTTATTTGAACTTTAAAAAAAAAATAGACTTGTTCAAGTGAGCATTGGTATTCTCCAATCCTTTCTTAAGCATACAATTTTAGCTTTAAGTTTCTGATAGACATCTTCTTTTTCTTTTTCCTATTCTTTTATAACTTCTTCAATTCTCTTTGCCTCTTCTACTTTAACTTTTAGATTAATAACCATCTTTTTAAATTCTCCAAGTTTTAATCTCAATTTTTTATTTTCTTTCCTTTTTTTAATTTTAGATTACTCAATGCAGAGATAAGTTATCCCTCTAAATCTAATTCACATCCTTCTTCATTGGGATTTGACATATATTAACCATCTTCCACAAAGTGGTCTTCATCTACCAAACCTTCCATTGCCATGAATAGAAATTTTTCCCTTTCATCTTCAAAACTGCATTAATCATATTCCTCAGAAGATATTTTGTTCTCTTTTGAATAGAGTCTCTTCTTATTATTGTGAAAGTTTGTTTTTTGTATTGATCACTATTTTTATTTTCTCCAAAAGGACACTTAGGAATAAAAATGACCAATTTTACAGTAATTGAAGCATTTAAAAGGTAACTTACCTTTATACTTACCAAAACCTTTCTTCAACTTCCTCACAAAGTTCTTTATCATCATCAAATTCATAACTAGGATCAAATTCTTCATTCCTCTATTTCTTAAATTCTTTGAAAGAAGATTTTTGCATTGATATCTCCTTACTTACATTCCTCATTTCATAAGTAGCAAGAGATCCAAACAATTTATCCATTGTAAAGTTATTCAAATTTATAGATTATTTAATAGTAGAAAATTTTGTATCATACCTTTGGGAAAGGGACTTGATTACCTTCTTTATAATTATTCTTTGAATTCTTCACCAATTCCTCTAATAGCATTGATAATTTCATCCACTCAGAGTAGATAGTTAACAATACTTTCTTCTTCTTCATCTCCAGACTTTCAAAATTGCCTATGTGAGTTTATAGCTTAGCTTTCTTGACCTTATCACCACCTTCATAGATAATATAATTTTTTTACCAAAATATCCTTAGTAGACTTTTAGTGTATTACATTGACAAATGCAAACAAAATTAGTCCACTTAAAATATCATTTTTAGCTTTAGCTTTATACTCACATGTCATCTTATCAACTCGATTTATTGGAGAATTTGAAAGAGAAGTATAACCATCTACAACATATTTATAAACATCAAACCCTAATGATGCCAAGTATGCTTCCATCCTTATAATCCACACGGCATAATTTGACCCATCAAATTGTGGTTCCTTGTTTGAGTGGTATCCATCTTGACCTGCCATGTGTTCAAATCCAAGATCTACCTCTAGTTGTTAAGTTTCAACAAGGAACTTGGCTCTAATACCATTTTTTGAACATACAAATATACTGAGAGGGGGTGAATCAATATATTAAAAAAAATTATCCTCAAACAATACACAAACTATCAATAAATTATTAGTTAGAGAATTAGATGCAACAATGTAAGATATTTACACACTCACACAAGATAACACCAAATTTACATTGAAACCCTAGAGGTAAAAATCACGATGAGAAAATATGCTTGGACCTACTGCCCAAATCCATCCTTACAAAAGAAAAATGAACTTAAAACTATTTTGTAGGCAGCAACCCATATGAACTACAACCCAAAGGAGACACCAATCTTCTTACAATCTGGTTGACAAGAACCTACCCATAGGAGACACTAATCCCCTCAAACTGAGCATCAACCCAACCACTAAGCACCAACTCAAATTAAGAGTTACCAACCTCATATTACAAAATGAATAATATAATAGTAACAAATGATTCTTCCATTCAATCCACAACTATCCAATTTTGATATGAGCCACTTTTAAACACATTGCAACATCATTTATCTCTTCAAAAAATTTGTTCTACAATTGAGAATGAAACCTATTCTCATACAAATGCAAACATACTTTCACGGTGCAGACTTTGGATTACATCATGCTTATCACATACACTCTTCACATCTTCATCCATATTTTTTTTACATGAATGATCGACTATATATATATATATATCCCATCAATGTTAAAATTATGTCAATGTCAAATCACAATGACAACACCCCAAGATAATTAATATCAACCATAGGTCAATCCTAAATCCATGTAACGTGTATTTGGCTCAACATCAAATCATATGCGATAATGTAGGAGTGAAGAAATGATATGTGATTCATATCATAAACTCAATTGGTCCCAAATTACCTTCACGTGCTTCTTATAGGTGGAACACATTTCCTTTAGCTAGCAAAAACATCGAAAGTCCTAAATCCATGTAACATATAGCCGGCTCAACATCAAATCATATGTGGTAACATAGGAGTGAAGAAATGGTATGCACTTCATATCATAAACTCAACTAGTCCCAAATTAACTTCACATGCTTCCTCTTTCTAGTGCACATTTCCTTTGGTTGGTACAAACATCCAAAAATTTGTACAATCAACTAGTAAAATATAGTCTTCAATATAGCACTTCTATAAAACTCTTTTTAACTCAAATCTTCTAAAATATGGATCTAACATACTTCTTGCTTAGCTCCACTTGTCCACCAAAGCGGAAGTCCAAAAAATTAATTATGATATAATATGGTACCTAAAACAATGATAGTATAATATGGTGCAAATACCGTCGAGTAACAATCCTCAGAAATCGAGCACAAGATCTTCAATGATTCAACAAATGTAGTAGACTCTTAGAAAAAACTATTGTAGGAATAATCAATCAAAAGAGCTTCTAAAACATTAGTTCATTGAGCTCTTTTTGTGGAGCTTGAAGTCTTTCTATAGAGCTTCAATGAAATTAGTTAAACATTTCCAAATGCTAAGATAACATTTGAGAGTGCACCAAACATTCAATATACCTCCATATTCCTCTTGTTTGTGGAGAAATAGGTTGTGGTACCACTACTTCAATTATGTAACTCTAACATTAATGACAACAATATGATTAAGATATTTCCAAAAAATTCTTGGATACCTTAAACCTTAGACCTTTGACATCAATGACAATATTTACAAAAATTTGGACAATATTGACAATATTTGTAATATTGCAACAATCTCCATCTCAAATATCTTGACATCAATGACAAAAAGCATATTTCTAACCATTCCTTACATAAATTTTATATCAATCCTTCACTTCTTTACCCATATAAGTTTCTACTTAGATACCACCCAATTCTCTGAATGTTTGAACTCAACTAACTATCCTTTCTTGTTGTGCTAAAATTCTTGCATTAAATTCTCTACATGATCAAATGTCCCTCAAATATGGCACTATCCTTCTCCTACATGATTGATCCTCCATTAATATTTCCAAGGGTATAAAGAGACTCCATATAATTTCTTAACATTATTTCACTTATCAAATGTTGGCATTAGTTGATACGCCTCCTACTATTTGTACCACAATGGAGAGTGGTGTTTGCTGTCACATGAAATTGCACCTTGTTGAATAAATTGTTCAATATTCTAATGAGATAATGGTACTGACTTGCAAGGTGTGGTCAGATCAACGAAGAAGGACGACTTCCTCTCAAAAATAGATACAACAATACTAGTTCAACCCAACACTGGATAACTCTACATTAGTCCTAATCTATTAAATTATAGAAGGAAAAGGGAGAAGAGGATGGTGAAAATTAGAAATATGGTGATACACCAAGATTTAATATGTTGCTTCCTACCTATTATTTCATATAGTATCAATAAAATTATTGAAAAATATTTACATATTTCCCTATTTCATTAGATTTACAAGGAAGTATGAAGGCTAGGGTCTAAAATCTCATAAAAGGGGGGAAGATTACCCATCATTAATACTTACAACAAATTAACAGAATTATACATGCTACAAAAAGATAAGAGTTAATGCATGTATAGTGGTATCAAATATTGCATAGGATACAAGCACTTAGAAGAGGTAAAAATAGTGATTTATTAACATAGAGGCATAAAATCCAATTTTGTAGATGCAAAATGCAAAGGTTGCATAAGTCTGCTAGAGAAAATCTAGGGAGAACCCTTACAATGAGCACCAAAGTGTCTTATATCATCTAGTAGTCGTAGGGAAGAGATAGGGCATGTGACTGGGTAGGAAACCCTAGCCAAAACCCTGCAAATCATGTGTAGACATGTGTACTTCAAATCCCAAGTTGAAAGCTTGCCATAATGACCCTCACACCATAGCCATGCTTCCACAATGATGAATCTATGGATAAAGGGTAGAAAACCCCACAAAATCCACAGTAAGATCACAACTAGGGATGGCTCTCTGACAAAAAAGGTAGTTTGCAAACCATAAATTAAGAATGGGTGCCAAATTTTTTTACTTAGAGTTGGTAGAAAATACATTTTAAATTTTTCCTAGAGCTCCAAGAATCAGATTTGGTAGTTGGGGAATTTGTTGCAACATTAATGGCAAATTTTGGGTCAAAATGTGAAAATCCACTGGGCGACAAGAGTGGGGAATGTAGAATTGATTTGGAAATTTGTACTTTGTCCAAATGTTTAGAGGGAACCTAAAATCTCGAAAGGACCAAAATGTCCTAGGGGAACTAAAAGTCTCAATAGGACATTTTTGAAGAATAGGGTAAAGGGGAACCAAGAATGGATTTGGGACTTTGTCCAAATGCACGGAGGGAACTAGAAATCTTGAAAAGACCAAAATGTCCTTGGGGAACTAAAAGTCCTAACAGTACATTTTTGAAGCAAAAGGGGAAAGGGGAATCGAAAATGGATTTGGATATTTGGAATTTTTCCAAATGTCCGGAGGGAACTTGAAATCTTGAAAGGACAAAAATATCCTTGGGCAACTAAAAGTCTTGACGGAATTTGTTTGAAGAAAAAGGGGAAAGAGGAATCAAGAATGGATTTGGACATTTGGAATTTGTCAAAATGTCTAGAGGGAATCCAAAATCCCAAAAATTCCAAATTTCCTTGGGGAAATTTTGATGGTCAAAATAACACATCAACGTTAAACAAAATATCCCTTTTCTATTTCTCTTGAAAAAGATAACTAATCTAAAATCACCTATCTTCCAAGGTCTCGGTAGTTAGTTCTCAATTGTGTTGTCATCATTCAATGGTTCATGCCACTAACTCATTTGACTGCAAAATATGACAAAATTTTTTGATGAAAGACGTACAATTAGATGAATCGTTGGGTGCATGTGTACTTTTTATTTATTTTTTTAAAATTGTGCTCGACGTTCGTCAAAATTTTGATGAACAGTGAGTTTCATCAAAATTTCGACGAACAGTGATTTTCGTCAAAATTTTGACGAACGTCGGGCATAAATTTTAATAAATAAAAGTTAGTTCGACAAATTATCTATACCTGCGATAGTGTTTGCGAATTTTCCCTACTTGCAAATTTATGATACTTGTGACAGTTTGTGGAGGTTATAGGCTGAATTTTTTTGGTGCAAAATATCAGAATTATTAGATTTTGTTACCTATCTATGATTAAAAATTATTGGAGTGTGAATTTGATATTTTTTGAAGATCTAAATATTCAAGCTTCGTAAATAAAAATCATGTCAGATAATATTAGTGCAGAACAAAATGAAATGTGGGCTGGATTTAAAAGAAAGGGTGATGGGAAATGTTATTGTCCTTGCAATAATTACAAGGGCTTAAAGATGAGAAGACTTTTAATCACAACAAATGAGAAACATTATAGGCAGCATGGTCATGTTGAAGGGGGGCATGGTTATCATATATTGGTAATTTGTTCATTATATGTCTTTATATTGATTGAATTTGTAAATATTTATATCGTTTTAACATTTTATATATATAAAAAAAATCACTTGATCATGATAATGGTTTATTTGTGTCGATCATTATTATAAAGGTGGGGCACCCTAGGGCACATGATATGGATTATCATGGCCCAACGAATGTGGTTTTGCAAGCGGAGGAACATGGAGCTATGAATATCTTAGATGAAGTTAATGATCCGATGGAAGAAGATGATCATGCACAAGAAAAAATAGTTGAAGATGATGGTACAAATACATTGATCCATGACACATTTAGTGGTGCAGCTAATCATGATGATCGAGATCACTTTGATTGCATACGTGCCCCTTTATGAAGGCTCTCAAACAACTCTTGTCAATGTTGTATTGTTTTTGGTGAACCTGAAGGTTATGAATGGTTTATCCAACATAGCAATCTCACGGATGTTAAGGTATGTCATATATGTCATCTTTTTTCATCTATTTTAATTATTGTTAGTTCATCACTAGTAAATAAAGGATGAAATATGTACCATTAATATTCTTTATATTAACAAATTATTTTTTTGTTGTAGATTGATAGGTGAATTTTTGTTACCACCATCAAATATTTTACCTCGCTCATATCGAGATTTATCTACCATTATGAAAGATATTGGAATGGAGTATCAAGCAATATATCCATGTCCCAATGATCATACTATATATCATAAACAACATAAATTTGCAACAAAATGCTCAGAATTTCATATCAGTAACAAATCAACTAACAAAAAAGGTGTCTCGCAAGGTTCTTCGTTATATTCCCATTATTCCACATATGCAATGATTATTTAGGTGTGAAAGCTTAACACAATTTATGGATTACCATGCACAAAATAGAAGTGGAGATTACATTCTTTGAATTCCTACAAATGGTTCTACATTTAGGGAAATGGAGGAAAAATGGCCACGCTTTAAAGAAGAACCTCGTAATCTCAGGCTTTCATTGGCAACAGACGGTATCAATCCATTTGGAGAGCTGAGATCTATTTACTTGGTGTGGCATGTTTTTGTTATCAGCAATAACATTCCTCCATGGATGTCAATAAAGAGGGAGCACATAATGTTGGCAATGATTGTTCCAAGTATTTGTTTACATCAATTTTCTTTAATGTAGTAGCATCTCATTTGTCTTATTTGTTGCATAATGACATATTTTTTCATTTAATAGTCATGTACATTAATTTATATATATTGCAATAAAATGGTTATAATAATTATGTAATGTTTATGTTCATTCAACTAGGTAAGTACCAAGTTAAAGATATGAATGTATATATCGAGCCTCTTATCGATGAGTTACTAAAGTTATGGTATGGCGTCACTATGTATGATGACTCTAGACCAATAGGACAAAGACAATTTCAATTCCATGCAATGCTTGTATGGACAATTCACGATGCCCTAGGGCTAACACATTTTTTGTGGTATGTTATAATGTTCGACTACACTTTAATGATATTTAATTTTATGAAGTAGATATCACGCACGTTTTTTAAATATTCTATTCATTATATATAATTATAAAAATTGACATATTTAATCCAATTATATATGATCTTGCAGGTCTTCAAACAAAGGGAAAATTTGCATGTCTAGTTTGTGGTCCAAAGATGAAATCTCATTGTGCAACAAGTTTAGGAAAGCAGGTGTTTGATGAGTATAGGCACTTTCTCCATAGAAATCATAAGTATCGAACTATTGAAAAACATATTTTCAATGGGAAAGAAGAGACCACATCAAAAGCACGAAGAATGACACCTCGCCTATGGAAGTTGGAATATAATAGAAGTAATCATCAAGGTTATACATCAGATCAAATTGTTTATCTATCATATATGATATGTTTGGAATTTATATTTTTATATTGTGTTTTGTTTACTCATGCTGTAATTGACAATGATTGTCATTGTTAATTTATTTATCTTATATGTTTCATGAAGGTCGTCAAGACATTAATGGTCGGCTTCCACAAGGATTGAAAAGTTATCCCAGACAATTTAGTAGGTTTCCCTACTATGAGCAGCTACAAATTGTGCATTTGTTTGATACAATGCATATTGGAAATAATATAACAAAAATGTTATGGAAAATATTGGATGGAAGGCATGACAAAGAAAAATTTGTAGTGACATTTAGGAAGCCAATCATGCAATGAAAAATGTCATTCAATTAAATAGCGATGGAGACCAAATTAATATAAGTGCCCTCCCTTGGTTATTAACGGAGTAACAAAGCAAAGCTATTAAAGAAGTCATACGAAAAATTCGATTTCCCATAGGATTTGTTGCGAACATAAACAATATCATAACATTGAAAGGTGAATTTGGGTCAAGGATGAAAATGCATGATTGGCATACCTTCATTAAGGTAATTATTCTGGTATATTATATATATATTTGTATACTGCATGTACTTTTCAGTGTATTATGTTTACTACTTTTGGAAAAATAATGAAAAGATCATTTTATAGTTGTTGCAATACATTCTACCTCTATCTCTCCCAGACAACTTCGACAACAATGTCAATAAAGTTAGATATGATCTTGGAAAATACATGAGGTAAGTAGCGATATTTTTTCAATGTTTCATCTAGAAGCAACATACATCAAAAAGTCCCAAAAGATTGATACTATGGTATTTTGGATGATATACTTGAGTGTGACTTTAAGTACTTCAAACCAGTTATGTTCGTCGTCCAATGGTACAAGCTACGATTGAATGAAAATGATCCTGAGAGAACTAATATTGAACATGATAATGGATTTACCATGGTTAATACAAGGTCGATCAAGCGAGCTGGAAATGAGCCCTATGTTCTTCCAAGCCAATGTGAGTAGGTATTTTACTCAGAGGTTCCAGGTAAACCGAGTTGGTCATTTGTTGTTAGACATGATCCAAGAGGAAGGCCAGTAAAGTATAATGTGGTGGAAGAAGAAGATACCGAAGAACTAGAAGATGATGTAGATGATGATCAGGATCAATAGTTAGTTGATGGTGTGCTTGATGACAATGTCGAAGAAGAGGAACTAGATCATGATGATGTAGGAGTTAATGTTCATGAAGATGATATCCGTGTGGATGATGAAATTATTGAAACTGATATCGATGACGATGATGACGATAAGACCAATCCTTACAATGTCGAATCTGGATCGGATGATACAGATAAAGAGTTGGATGAATAATAAGATCAATTAAATTGAAATGTATGAGTTATGTGATTATATTATCTATTTGATATTGATTTCTTGATAGAATTATATTTGACTTATATGGTTACATAATTAATTCATGATGTTACAACTATTGTAGCTCTCCTATAAATTTCCATATGATCAAATCCTAATTACTCTACAACTATTTATGATTAGATATTCTTTTATCATATCTTTGGTTATTTCATTCCCAAAAAATTAGTGTTTCCTCATGTTGACCCCACATAGTGACATGTGTTTTGTATTACTAACATGTGACATTGTATGCATATATTTATTTCTTGTATATATTATAGTTTTAACAACATATACTATTGTATGCTTGCATGGCTTCTTAGTTAATATTTTTTTATTATTATTGATCTTTTTTATATTTTCTATAAGTTATTATAATTAGATGATACACATTGGATTCCTTTTAATTTTTTATATGTGAAGATACATAACTAATTAAAAGGATAATATAAAGAAGATATATCTATATATGTATCATTTATGAGTTTCTAAAATATTTTACTACCATGTCAACCACTTTCGTAACTTCAATTGAGAAACATAATACCTCTATAATCTTGCATTTATCAAGTGTCAATAAAATAAAATTCAAGTACTTAGCTATCAATTTTCTCTTGATTGATCTAGTAATAATATACTAGCCAACTAATACTCATCCAATGATATCATCTTGCATTGATTTGTGTTATAAGGTTTATCTTGTAGGTTTAAGGTGTGAATTTAAGGTTCTTACAATGAATTTTCAACCAATGGTTATATTATTCTATCCTATCTCTACCATTCTAGTTCTAAAATAAAACATACAAATCGAACTTAACTAGCAATCACTTAAATATTCCCATCATTTGGAGAAAACTCTACAATATTCCCATCACTAAAATGAAAAATATAATAAATATAAATAAGGTTAGTAGAAATCTTAGGAATAAAGAGAACATCATTGATGCAACCATCTACCAACTATATATTTATTGATCCTAAAACTAAAACTTGTGGAGATTTTTCAACTATTTACTAAGAAGCATTACTAGTAGAAAGTGAAGAAATGAGATGATTCATATTATGTGAAGCACCTAAATCAAGTATCTAGCTAGAAAATGGTTTATGTAAAGCCCAAGAAGAAAGGGAATAGCCTTTATAAGTGGAAGAAGGTTTGGAGATAGAAATATTTTTCTACTACATGACTTACTCTAATGTCTCTACCCTCTTCCAACACCTAGATTTAACATGGCTAATTTTTCCACAATAATTTCACATGTCACTTGACTTATTCCTTGTCTTGGAGCAAGACTCACTAGTCTTAAAAGTGGGAGGTGTGGATTATTTATTTGAATTACATATATTTTTGGATGGAGAGTTACAACATAAAGTAGTTTTTTAAAAATATTTTACCTATTTTTATATTTTCTATCGGAATGTTGATCCATTAATGCTTGAATTACAACTAGGAAGAGCACCCAATTATGTAAGTTTGGAATGATTACTATTAAGGTTCTCATAGAAAATATCTAGGGTGGGTATCTTAAAGTTGATTCCTATTCCATTCATGGTGAGTCAAAGGTAGAGGAGAACATCTAAAAAGGGCCCTTTACCTTAGAAAAATTCAAGAAGATACATTCCTTATTGAATTTTTCTTTTAAACAACCCTTCAATTCAATAACAATAACTTGAAATTTTTAAATAAATCCCAATCAAGCAATGAACATCATGAGAAATATATATCAAATTTTCTTCTAATTGTTAGCCCTAGATTCATCTGTTAGGACAAAAAATACCAAGAGAGAGAAAAGGGCAATGGGTACTTAAAATTTTTCCTTTTAGCCCCTCAAACGAATTAATACACAAGTAAATTTTTACAATGGAAAATAAAAAATCAACCATTAATAAGACAACATTTTTTATAATTTATAGTAAAATAGGCTTGTCAAATAAAAAATGGAGGTTACAAGTAGATTCCTTGTATTTTCCAATCAATTTAAAGAAGTTAGCCAATTTTTACTCATGGGTGAAGGTTATGTGAATCACAAAAAAAATTAATAAGATGGTTCAAATATAAATTAATATTACCTAGATTAAAACTATTAAAAATATGTGGATCATACTTTAGAGCTCAAAAATATCTTACCTAAGATAAGTATGGTGCTATATGGGCCATTTCATACCCTATATAAAAGCTATTAAATAAAACCTAAAAAAATGAAAATCCCTTCTCTGTACACCATATACGTGTGTTGGTTACATCTACCAAGGAAATATGTGAGTGACACAAAAGGATGTAAAAATGGTACAACATCAACATAGATGTAGAAAAATGCACACACCATATGGACTAGAAATCCAAAAAAGGTATCCATTCTTGAAATAGATCTAAACCCTATGAATATTACAATTTGATTTTGGAAAATTTGAGCCTTTTGGACTCAACACTGATTTGAAATTTAGGCTAGGATACACCCAAAAACTATCTTGGAAAATTATCCTAAAAAAGAGAGAGGGACTTGTAATTTCCTAGATTTGATACCATGTTGAAGTTTGTAAAATAACTTCATATGAGCAAGAATACTTCCACAAGATAGATAAGTAAAAGAAATGATATATTTCCAATATTGATGTGATAAAAATGTACATAGAGATGATTTTGTATGTAGTCAAGGATGAGACAAGATGGTATTTGGAGTAGGTGAGAATCACACATGTGAATGTGACAAGTGTCCTAATAAGTTTCATATGCACATGAGGAGATCTCATCTACCCTAGCTTATCTCACCCTTTCCTATATTATGTATAAGGGCCCCTATGTATATGCACATGAATTTAGACAACTAAAGGTTTCCCTCAATATAATTAACTAACTAGGTGTGATTAAGACATAAAATTAAAATATTATTGTAAAATACATGTTCACGCCAACAATGATAACTAAATTTTTGGGCCTTGCTAACAAAAACTACATATATTGTGAGATTTGAGCTTGAAACAAATCTCATGCCTGGAAACCACTATTGTGTCATTAGAAAACAAGTTTCAACTGCCATTTAATGGTAAACTAGTTCTAGTGTAATGGTAAAATCCTCTAAAATATCAGGTAAAAGCCTATATATACTATTATATAATAATAAATATAATTATATTATATATAATTTAATCTAATATTACTATTATATTAAATATATATTATATTAATTATATTTTGTATTATATAAAAATATACTTATTATTAATTATTAATTATAATAATTTATAATGTATATTTAAAGAATATAATATATAATTATAATAAATTATAATTATTAATTATTAATTATTATATTATATTAATTATTATATGTATATTTAAAGAATATAATATATAATTATAATAAGTAGAATAATTATATTATTTATTATGTAAAATATAGCTAATATATACTTAACTATGTAGAATATTAAAATCTAAATGGCGCCATAATTTTAATTTTAATTAACATACTCTAAAACCTTCGTTGAAACCTTATTTTCAAGTTGCAATAGCTCGTCAAATTGGAGAAGTGAAAGGTCAATACCAACGATCAGGAAGAGTTTAGAGGAGCGAAAACATTGCATATCAATATGCACATGCAAGAGCACACATAGCTTAGTGCAACAGGGCAAGAGGAAAGCCAGAGCGACGAGGTTGAGGGCACTCAGGGAAAATCGATGACCAAGGAACAATGAGTATTGTAAGTGATTTATATCTTTTATATTGGCACCCCCATTCTCTTTAACCTGCAATTTTCATGCCTTTCCAAAGATCTTTTCGTACATTGGCATCCCCATTCTCATAAAATGGTATAAGATAAGATAGAAAAAATAAAATAGTTGTATTCAGCCATACCCTGACTAGCATGCATTCAATTTTTTTGTAATCTTCAACTCTGTAGATGGATCAAAACGTAGCTACTTACCTACCCACTTAGAGCTACAGATGCCTCTACCATTGATCAGGATTGAAATGCCCTTGTAGAGTCCCTTTCTCAAGCCTACTTGTGATGCTAATAATTCAAGTCCTAGATATCAATCTTGGTTCAACATTGTGACACTTAGAAACTATCAAAATGTTGATCTAATGCGTATTTTTTGAAGGTTTTACACCCTAGGCTAGTTAATTTGATTACAATACCCCTAATGGATACACTAAACTATAAAATGTTCCTATAGGTCTTGGGATCAAAATCCATATCACAAGTAAAACATTGAACCCACATGAGTTCACCTCTATTTGGCCACATACATAAATACAAGCTCATAAAGTGGTCTTAAAGGCCATTTACTGCATTCAATTATTATTTTAAAAATACATTTTGTTAGTAGACATAAGTTAAATTAATAAATGTAATATTACAAAATATTCTACTTTTGAGTATATCACATTTTATGTATTACTAATCATATATCTTAGCATACATTTATCCACCATACATATATCCACCATATTCAATATACTTGCTATAAATTATCTATTGTTAGGAAAGGTGGTCATAAGGAACTCCATCTTAATCTCAACATAAGTTTAAGTATATATGTAGGTAGATCTTTAGTACCTATCAAGAGTTTCTCACCCATCAAATCATACTGACTAAATACCTCATTATAGTTGAATACAAAGTTAGCAAGTTTTGTTAACTTTTTGATAGCCAAGTCATGGTCAATTTTATCATGACCCTATTTCTTAGAATAATAGACCTTAATAGATCTTGAGGCTAACTTATACCCTCTTTTACTTGTAATTGATTCAAGACATAAGGTCATGTTGTTTAACACACAAACTTTGATTATTCTATTTTAGACAGGTTTGAAGGATTTTTCACACATTCACATCAAGGCAAACCACAATTACAATGCCTCTAGAAGATCATTCAAGATTGGAATAGACTTTGAAAAGCTAAATACCACAAATCTCAAAGTAGGCAAGCTTGATGATAATAGGGTGCCTTTCATTGACTCAAATCTATAAAATGGGAACATATTAATTGGAAAGGTGAGTTCACAACCATCTAATGCATAATTCAACCTCTAGTTGAAACATACTGAAGAAGGATTGATCAAATTTAGGAACACTTCAAACCTTGGAGCTTTTCCCAAACCCTTCAGCTATAGATAGAACCATTTTGTCAAATAAATCTAAAACTATATAGCTAAATGTAAATTTTTTTTGGTATGAATTTAAAATATTATAGATGAATGTCCATGGGGTTGAGCTTAATTGATTTTTCACCATTGTTGGGCTAAGCCATGGCCCTTTTGTCACTGTTCTACAAAACCCTCCATTTTCCCTGAATACACTAGGGTTTTAGAGAAACACCATATACCTAACCTCCCTAACTCAAATATTGTCTTCAACACATTAAAGTCATCCTTCAATAGGAAAAACAACCTTCATTCATACTGTTCCATCCATCAAATTGACAAACCCTCACTTAACAACCATAAATTCATAGGAAAATTGCCCCTGTTAGCCCTAGGGCATCACTTCAATGCCAAGTTTCTTGCTTTAACAGACCCCTAAATGCAATGAAAATCTGTCCTATCATGTTACACACCAATCCACTAAGTTATAGTTCCAAGACAATGGGTGGATTGGTGGATGTCATTTGTTTTTAGCCCTCAAACCCTTACATAGGCAAAACAGGGCGGTCCCTTTATTTGATTGTTTTCTCCCACAAAATAGTGATTTAGCACTTCAAAAAAAATTAAAATGAAATGGAACACATATATTTATCTACACCAATGATCTCAGATAATTTTAAGCTTGTACGGATCTGTACAACACAAAAGAACTTCAAAAAAACAGTAAAAACACAAAAAATTGTTTCAATAACGTGGTATTTGATGTGGAATTTTGGTATCAAATCCTCCAAAAACATTTTATCGATCCTTGGAAGGATTTTTAAATCATCTCAAACCCCAACTACCTTTAACCGACGTCCATAACTAACTTACAAATACTTAACAACCCATTATTTTGCAAAATTACAATTTTGACAACTTTTAATGTCAACAGTTGCAACTTTTTACATTATCAACTAGATGAATTCCAAGCACCCTAAACACATTGAAAATGGTCTTGTTAGACCTTATTCACCTTGAATACATGACTCCCTACAAGAAAACATATTCTACCTACTTTGACAATATTTGACTATCATTGACAATTTCTTCACATATTTGATCTTGTTTACAATATGGATCAATGAAACAATAAATGGTATTTTAGACCTTATTAAAACATCAAACAACTTTTAAAACCTCCCTAGAAACTTCTATGATCAACCTCTAATGCTCCAGTTGTGAACATAAGGTGTAGGTTCTCCTGCACCAGAGACTCCCCAATGAGCTATGCATGTATCGCATGGAGCCGTTTTCCATTGATTGTAGAACATATTATTGACCCCCATTCACAAAAAATAAACATGGTTTCTTGGGCACAAAATTGGATCCACTCAAAGATAGGGTCTTAGCAACATTTAAAATTTAAAATTTCATTCTTCCTTTCTTATCACGTAGACTTGTGACTCAACAAAACAAGTATGCAAGGAAAACAACTTCAAAGCTAAGACTAACAAATTGCTAAATGTTTAACCTTTTTGATTTGCAATGGGATGTGAATAAAATATGATAGAAGTGGGATAATAAATGCATTGTTTGAAGCATCAAACCAATATGAAAAGATGAAATAAAGTGCTAACCCCTTAAACTAATTTTTTTTCTTTTAGCTTTAAGTTTGTTGGGTAGCCAATTCTTTTAAGTTATCAAATCCTACCATCGTACATAATCAAAATGTTGTTGTTTCAAATGACTATGAGCACTAACTTTCACTATTTGAAGATGTTGAAACCTTTTCATAGAGAACTAGAACATTGATGCAACCACTCATCCTACCTTAAAACATACCAAAAGTCTCCTAGCAATTAGACATAGGAAGATTTAAGATGACTTAAACAATTTTTATTGCCAAAGCATAAAATTATGATGACTTAACCAAGCCTAGTACACACTCCCTCCTCGTTAACCACCTAGACATATGGATTTTATCAGTGGACAACTGAACCACCTCACATGTGCACCTGGATTATGTCTATTAGTATTCTAATTCATATTTTTCAGGACAACTTAAACCAAAATATTATGTATGGTGAAACCATTCTTCTGCACACTATAGAAAATTTCAATGGAAATTCGCATTAAATGTAATTTTGCTGCTATTTTTAGTCATGTAGGTGTCCAATAAACCACTTGCCGGTGTTTCCCTTCAAGTTTATTTACTTGAATGAAGAGAAAAATTCCTTTGATTACAATTAGAGAGTACATTGGAGGCCTTGGTTGTATAACTAGTGGACCATAATCACATTTAACACTCATTACAAAGTTTGGGAGTTAAAACGTTAAGTAGAAGTCTAGTAAATCAAATAACTTGGGTTAAGACTATGAGACTGTGAGATTGATAATGACTATCATTCATTACCTTTTCCCCTCAATTGTCATTCAAAAATCCTTGGAACATTGCCATACATTGTTTATGTAGGAAAATTCATCACTAAGTCTAGGTTTTTTAGGCTTCCATAGCCTCAACTACTATGAACTGCATCTCCCAATCTCCATGTTTGTGTTAGGTTGTAAAATAGTGACATTTTAAAGTCATTAATTGCAAGGGACAGTCTCCTGCATACATTGATTTGATTTGTGATGGGCACAGTTGGATGTTAGTAACAATAACTTTCAATCTATCAAGACTTGATTACCTTATAACCTGTCAAATTCTAGCGATGAAATGATAGATTAATCATAATGTCACCTTGGGATCACATCAACATGAAAGAACTTCATCCAAAATCCTTATGAGTGTAGGTACCACCAAATAAGTATTTGTCAGGTCTGTCTTCCTCGAGCAAGGGAAATTCAGGAAGAGAAGAGGAAAGCGAGACATGTAGTAGGTCTAAAAGAGGGAGATCAACTAGAGGTCAAAAGATTAGAAGAAAATTTTGTAAATACATGGAAGTTTTTCTTGTTGAAGGGGGGTCATGTTCTTATGATGATGAGAGCATAGGTGACATTGAGGTGCCATTGAGATACAAACATCTACAGAAACAATGGGTACCCAAGGAACTTCCTCCAATAAACACTGATTTTTGTGTCAATGAGAGGATATATAACATAGCACCATTGCCATTACATGGTTTGGGCCTATTTTTCATGGATGGTACAAAGGTATGTTACAAAAAAGTTACTGAATTGATGGATTTTGTCGGACCCTGTTACAGTTACAAAGATTGGATGCAACTGGTTCGATATACATGAAGTATGCGTAAGTATGCACTATCAACAAATTATATGCAGCTAAAAGATAAGGATCAAAATAAAGGAGTGGCTATGTACATTGATGAAAGGCCAAAAGCATAAGGGAATATTACAGGGTTTATAAATAGTACACAACCTAGGTCAACAAATAAGTAACCCAATTTCATATTCGAGGCACACGAAGGAAACCGTGTATTCATAAGTGCGATAAAATCAATAACTACAGGGGAAGAGTTGCTAATTGATTAAAATTTGAATCACATAGATACAAACATAGTTACTATGGGGCTGGTACGTACTATATACCATTTTACCCAGCCTCCAATTAATGACTCCAATATACCATTTTATTATTATGTTTTTTTGTAAGTCTATTGGTTTCATTTTGGTAATGGTTTTTTATATTTAATTTTTGTCACAGCGGGACATTGATCATATGGGGAAGGATCCGACCTAGAGAATAGATCGCAATGCATCTTCAGGTGCTTCTACCCAACAGGTTTACCTCATTGTAATTGTAAAAATTAGATATGAGCAAAATGTTTTATTATTATGTTTTTTTCATAAATTTATTGGGTTAATTTCGATAATGTTTTTAATATTCTTGTTGTAGTCGGTTGATCGAGGAAAGGCACCAACAGTAGAGGAGAGCATCCATAGGGAGTCACAGTCATTATTATGTGATGATGACATCTCATATTCCACAAACCCTCTGGATATGATAAGGAAGACCCCAAAAAAATGCAATGAATAAATCCTCCACTTGTTATTCATAGTGCCTCAAATAGATTAGATAAGAGAAAGGGTTAAAATATTGACTGAGAGAGCACAAAAATTGCAAGTAAGTTGTCATGAGATCTTTAATTATAACATAAGTTCATTCATGGTTTTATATTTTGTACTCTTTTATGTCATTAACTAAAATATGTGTTGTTTTTATAGGATTTTTTGCATCCTCATGATGTTGTTGGCCATGATCTGGGTACTACAAGTGCTGCCCGAGGAGTAGGGGTTGGTACAAGTGTGGATCATGATCTTCCTGCACATACATCACATCATCCAACCCCATCATCCATGGCTATATTGTCAACTGAGATTTCGGCAACACATAGCATACAAACATCAAGTAGTGCATCCTCTGGCAGCAAACACATGCTAGAACATGCGGTAGGACATGTACCTGGGGATGCAGAGGCCACTAGTACTGGTGATGTTCTAGCAGGATTTCCTAGACCTTCTCGTATTACTAGTACGGGAACATTGTTGGTCACATTTGTGGTGACCGAGGATTTTGTTCCCATAAAGATAGAGAAGGTCCCAATTAATTTAAAATGTTGTAATTATTATTATATATAATCCAATTAAAATTTACTTATTGATCACTATTTTTAGACTAATGATCCCATGATCATTTTTTAGGAAATGATGTTTTTTATAAACATCTAAATGATATTACATTGGATATCTTCGAGCCCACCATGCATACATGGTGGAATGCCCAAAATGAAGATTTAAAAGATGAGCTCATTAACTGTTTAGTTGTGTTGTTCAATAATACCACATTCAACCAAACCAAGGTCCTTAAGAAACCTAGTACCTATCTAAAGTATGTTAGGGACCAATATAGGTCACATTTAGAGAAGAACAAAAAGTACGAGCATCCCCCCATGATTCCAGAGAGGGAGTGGAAGGACCCGGTGTCAGATGGAAAGGAGAAGTCTGAAAAGAAAAAAGGAAAGACACCACCGAGCCAAGAAAGGTATGTGATACTATCAACAATGTAATTATATACTAATTACTCTTTCTTTTTACATAATCTAACGTATTTCAAAATTTTCATAGGCAACCCAACACATCAAAGGTAACAAAGGAAAGACTAGAAAAACACGGGCAACACAAACTTGGCTCTAGTGGTTATATGAAATTAGTTGCACGAATTGTAAGTATCAATAAATGAAATATTGCATCCAAATAATAAATTGCAAATAATTTTGGTTTTATCACACCATAGAAGAAAAATTCATGATCTTATGCAAACCTACAGGGCTCTGAATTCAATAGAGTGCCCAAAAAAGATGACTCAAAGATTGCCTTCCAGCAAGGCTATGGAGCCCTGGCTAAACACCTAAGACTCTTGACTAGGTAAACACAAGCTTCCACTGCATCTAACACACAGGTAAATAAACTTAACGAAGTTTATTTAAAATTGAATACTTGTGCAATCTATTCAATAATAATTTCCAACATAAAGTAATCATGTGCATATTTGTTTTAAACATGAAAGCAACGATAATACTGCACATGACATTGGAATGCAGCCTAGTGAGGGTGGAGCACAACCTATAGATGAAGGTCATGGTGTGCATCTCAGTACTGAATGTATTCATGTGCTATACAAAATGCAGTATGGATTAATACAATTAAACATCTTTAATTGCAATTGGCGTATTAATTAATGTAACCTTTCATGTTTCAACTTTAGAGCATGTAGAGCATGATTAGGCTAGACAAGATCAAGAACATGATGTGGCCCCATTAGGTAAAGAGGACCACTCTAATGTTCTTTTAAACATATTTAGTTGGAATTGGTGTATTAATTAATGTAACCTTTCGTGTTTCAACTCTAGATCAAGATTTAGAGGGTGTTCAACATGTTGATCATGAGGCTATAAGACAAGATCAGGAACATGATGTCACCCCATTAGGTAAAGAGCACCACTCTAATATTCTTTTAATTAATGAAATACTTGTAACAATAATAATAAAACATATCAATTTAACATTTCTTTGCTATTGCAGCAGACCCCCCCTTGCAGCGGCGTCCACATCATGAGTACACGACTAGGCATACTTTAAGATCATGAGAAGAGCTCAGAACAACTGAAGGGGGGATAGATGATTTAGAAAATGATACTCCACTTGACCTTTTTTTAGCTACAAAAAAGAAACAAAAAAAAAAGTGATTGTAATCATATTATGACAACCATATTTTTGATAATATGTAAAAACTAAAAGAATGAATGTTATATGTTAATGAATGAATGTTATATGTTATTAATGCACGATGAATGAATGAATGTTATATGTTATTAATGGATGAATGAATGATTAATGTTATATGATCGGGTATGGGGAATTGAGAGTGATGTGAGGGGGGGAGGGGCCAAATGAGCTTCCACCCTCATGTGGTTGGCCCTGTTAAGTAGAGAATATTAAACTATTCTCGAAACAAAGAGAAGCTCAATAAGGTAATGCACTTTTCAATATAAGAAATGCATTGTTTGAAGCATCAAACCAATATGCAAAGATGAAAGAAAGTGCTAAATTTTCACTATGGTGGCAGAAAAATGATTCTTTATACCTCGATACCTTCATTTTCCAAGCCAATTTCTCCTACTTTGCATAGTTCTGCCATGTTTGTGGATGTGATATGTCTCCTACACAAAAAACATGTACTAGTTTATGACCTTCAATCCAACTACATCCAAGTATATTTTTAATTCATCTATCTTTCATCAATATCATTACTATTTGAACCTCGTACAAATGTTTTAGATGAAGAACCCATTATTGTGAAATGTGCCTCCAGTTGAGTAAAGTGAATCCATGCTTTGCATCATAATTTGAAGTTGTTTCCATTCCAATGTTCTGAGTTTAGTTTGTTTGTATGGATTTGTATGAATACCACATTGTGTTGTGTGTGGATTTGGTTTCCAATCTCTGTTTCTTTTGTTTTTAGTGGTGACATAACTCTAAAATTTGACTTTTGTGCATAACAAGTTAGTGGAAAAATTGACAACTCTATAGTGTTTAGAGGCTCGATTAAGATAAATACACAGATATTTGGATCTTTTTGTTGATGGGAGGCTTCCACTTAACCATGTAATTTTGTACCATCTATAGGTATGGAAAAATTTCTCTTCTTACATTCATTCAAGAGGCTAGATCACTTATCTTTTTTCATATGGTTGGATTAATGTGCCATACAATGTCAATATGGGCTATAGTTTTTTTAATATGTTCAAGTTATGCATAGTTTACAATGAATAGAGGGTGAAAAGGGGCATGTAAGTTAAAACAACCATCATTAACAATCATTCTTTATACTATGTTATATTTATTCATTATTCCTAAAATTCTTAAACATACAGACTAGGAAGACAACTCTATTCAATACATGAGTATGTACTACATATATTGTTGTATCCAAGCCTTATGATCTTGGATATATCTAGGAAGGTCCAAGAAAGGACTTGCATGTATATAAGTAGTTGATTGGATGTTTGAGAAGTTTTGGAAGAATAACAGTAAATTTTGTTTGGTGCTTGTGTTTTTCCCCGGGTTTACAGTTTAGTGCTCAATATGATCATAAATGTCATTTTTCCATGTTGATTTTTATCCCAAATGATTTATTAGCTATTCTAACTGTGATCCTAATAAAATGTTGCTTCCCTAAAGTGCGAGGTGTTAGATAAAACTAATAGTGCAATAAAGAGAAACAACAAGATAATAGGGCACCTCAATGATTAGCCTAAGAAAATGAACAATATGAAAGCAAGATGAACAAGTAAATTGCTGTTATACCTTCATGTTGTTGCTTCCTTGGTTGGCCCTTGATGTTGAAGTCTTGTGTGCTCCTTGGATGACAATGAAAATGAAGTGGATGCAAGATGAATTGATGCAATATGGATGCTAAAATAGATGAGAGATTGAATGGCAATTTTGCAAGAGTTTATTTGCAAAAGACTTGATCCCTTAAAATGAAGGAATTGAAGGGGTATTTATAGGCCAAATTGAATTCTCTAGAGAATTCAACAGTTGGGATTGATCCAACAAAGATCAAGATGAAGGGTGAGATGTCTTAGGGTGGAGTGATGTGGAGATGAGGTGGATCATGGGGGATGAGAAGATTCCTTGGAGGAATAAAAGTGAATTAAAAATTCACAATAATTAGAAGAATCTAGTGGATAAGAGAGGGTCTCCAAAAAGCTGGAGATTTGTCACATGTGGGTGATGTGACAAGTCCAAGGTTCTAGAAGCCCTTGGCACATGTGAAGTGATAAGTCAAGGCTTCTAGAATCTTGCATGGGGGATGGGGAAGACCTTGGAAAGATAAAAGTGAATTAAAAATTCACATGGGGAAGAGGGGAACCTTGGTTGAATAAATGTGAATTAAAAATTCACATGGGGAAGGGAGTCCATACCAAAAATGGTAAGTGGGAAGGTTGACCAGAAAAGGTAAGCCAAATGTGGCTAATGATTCTGATTAAGGTTGTGCAAACACATGATTAAGGTAATTAATGAGAGATTAGAGGCAAGTGGGAGATTATGGAGGATGTGACACTTAATCTTGATTAAGTGGTGCACATCCTAATCACAGATTAATTACTTTAATCCGGATTAGGAGAGGGTTATGGAGAATGTGACAAGGAGAGAGAAAAAAGGAATTAAAAATTGATTTTAATCCAAATGGGTTAAATGATTAAATCAAATAATTTATCATATTTATTTAATTTAGAGAAGAAAATGGGGTAAGGTAAAGTATTTAATTTATTTAATTAGATACTTTAGGAACCTTAGGCAGAAAATGAAATAATGATTAAATAAATTATTTAATCACTATTAATGAAATAGATGAATAAAGTAGACAATTTTGATCATATGGAAGTGATCAAATTTGGATGTCTACACTAACTTCTTGTATACTTTGGTTATTCATCAACTTTAATATAATTTCTCCATCTCTTTGTGTCTTTTGGTTCAATAAATACTTTTCTCTTTCTTATCTATGTTTTCTCTTGTTGGCTTGAGTGAGATGTAGAATGCTTGAGTTAAAAACATTTTCTATCATAGACACCCACATATATGCTTCATGCCATATTCACTATGTGGGGACACGTCTGCTTGAGCATTTATTATTTTTTATACATCTCGAGGTTAAAATGAAGGTTCAGGGAATTGGGTTATGACGGTCTCTTTCTTATTCTTTTCCTCTGTTCATATTTTTTGTACTGATTTTCAGGAGCTTGAAGAAGAGGGGAAGCACCCACCGACCTCCCAAACCTTAAGAGGAGAATAAATTAAGAGGGTAGTGTTTTAATTTTGATTGTTGCTGCATTGTTTTCAAGATTACAAGGCATCACTTGTTTCATCTATTTGGACCATGTTTGATAGTGGTC
The DNA here is from genome assembly GCA_007115665.2 of Sequoiadendron giganteum. Taxonomy (NCBI): domain Eukaryota; kingdom Viridiplantae; phylum Streptophyta; class Pinopsida; order Cupressales; family Cupressaceae; genus Sequoiadendron; species Sequoiadendron giganteum. The sequence goes on from CM021102.1 coordinate 807,660,631, forward strand.
ATTAATGATACATATCGATCCTTTCTCTATCAGTTGTTAGAATTTTGTCCAATTTCAAAGCTTTAAGGCAAAAAGGGTCTAGTCGGAAGGACTATACTGAGCGGCTTATTGCAGATTTGTTTGTATATTATGGCTACAATGAATATTTGATCCAAACCTTCCTCGAGGTTGAAGCCTGAATTTTTGGAATTTTGTTGTTATTATCTATTCGAGTGCTTTGTTTCATTTCCATTTTAGCACTTTTTTTGCAGCTTAATGAATTTCACAATAAAGTTAAATGAGGTTATATTGTGCTAAATAAATGTAAATTGTGTTCTTCAAACTTTAGATGTTCCCTATTGCTAAATCAGTAGAAATTATTGAAGAAACGAAGCGTGTAATGCCCCGCAACGCAAGCCTAGAGGAAGTTTCAATTCGCAATAAAAGCGTACTAAATTTTTATTTATTTAAAGTGAATTAAACATACATGTTCATCTACAATTGACAACATCCACTAAGGCTACGTAACCGAGATTACTTAAATCCCCATTAACATACATCATTTAAAAATCATTGCATTATATTACTCAAGTAGTAGCATTCATTCAACATACATAAACAGCAAGATAAGAAGATTAAAATCCATAGCATAAATCCATTACATGAACATTTGATTACATCACTCATTCCCAGAATGAGGCAAAAATACATAAGTGCTACAATTACAAAATCCCACCTCATAAATGCAAGAGGGGTAAAACCAACTTATTACATTTGGAAATACAACAGTGCTAGAAATAGAAACAAGATCCATGAGCTTTCCAACTGGATGTCTCGCCACCAAGTACTGAAGATCAAGGGGGACCCAACGGTTTATGGTGCATGTTCCACCCAACCTAGTGGTACCCGAAGGCCCACCCCCCATGCTAGGAGATAGTAACAACGCAACATGGACAAAGATCTACTACCTCTAACCAAAGGCAAACTCATACTGACACATACTGACTCAACCGAACACATGCACAATACAAATCTAACACTAACATGGTCACATTGCTTCTAGACATAAAATTAATCAAGTATGATAAAGAACTCATACACATAACACACATCCCAATGTTATCCTAGACAGAGTGTCATCACACAGTTAGACATGAGATCTCCTCTGGGCATTCTTCATAGGCTCCAGATATCCTAGTGACCTCAACCGAACCCCGACCCTCATGCTCACTCATGCGGAACCATCTACCTCTCGTATGGACAAAATAGTTGACCTTGCCATTCTAGACCTTCTCACTCACCCCAAGTCTAACCAAGCCCTTGCGTCTATGAGTGAGGTTAAATTATCTTGATTAATGTGAAATGCATCCTAATCATCTAAGTACATTACTTTAATTATCACTTGTTTAAATCACTTTTGAAGGTTACCCGATTTACCTCTTTGGGCTTTGGCCCCTAACAAAATTCACTCTTCTAATGGATAACACGCTACATAAAACTAGACTCCAAGGGTAACTCAAGTGCTTACAGAACTTAACCAACACAATGTCTCCTATTCTAGGAGGCAACAATTTAGGTAACTCACTCCAACACTTGGAGGAAACAAAACACATAAAGCACTACCCAAGGAAAAATGAACGATTGACTTAACAAAGAATCAAACCATAACCTCTGGAAGACTTACAATTAAAAACACAAATCACTCGTTCCCAAAGTAATCAACATAAGGAAATTTAATCTTAAAATGCACTAGCAATAGAAAAAAACACTATATTTGGATATCTTAAATCCATCTCCTATTTAATGCATCTTGCAGAAATTAAAATAATATCCTTCTAAATTTTCATTAAAACATAATAATCTCTTCCATTAAAATAAATATCTTTGCTCTATCTAACTAACCATGCACACTATTTGTTTCAGTTTAAATTACTGTCTAAAAACTTGCATGCAATCATATGCCTAAACAGAATATAAAATATATATATATATATATATATATATATATATATATACAAAACTATATTTAAAAATAAAATCTATATTAAGCATTGATTATGACCTTCTATTTTACTAAAAATTACCAGACTGTAATATTTAATTATATCTGGTTATTATTCTTATCTACATATCCATCTTCCAAAATATAAATATATATATATATATATTAAATATTATATATTAATATTTAATATTAAATTATATATATACTATTTATATTAAATAAATTATAGAAAATAAAACACTAAAATAAAAACCATTTAAGAAAATTTCATATGCGAATTAAAATTCGCAAAAGACCAAAGTACAGTGGGCGGACGATACACCATCGAACAAATGGTACCGCCGACCCCAGTCTACATCCGCCGGTTGTACATAGTATAGTCGGCCGCCGGTGGTTGGGAAGTGTGGGCGGTGGGGTCATGGCCACCATCCACTGTGTAATATAAATTTTATTATTATATAAGAAAAACAAACTTTAACCCAAATACAGTGTGCGGAAATTCGCACAGGCCTATACAATTTCACGTATGATGATTTTGTTCAAAAAGAAAAATAATTTTAAATCTTTAACTACAATAAATTAAATATATATACTTATATGTATATATATTTACCAGAATATAATACATATAATATATAAGTATATATATTTACACAAAATTTTATTAACTGGTAAAATCGGACAAAATAAATAAAAATAATCAATTAGAGGAAAATCAATAAAAATTTCTAGAATGATTTTCTAAGTTTCCTATAAGTTTAAAAAATTGATTTTATTAAAAATACATTTCCTTAAATTACAAACAATACAAAAATAGGAAAACTACAAGGAACCTAAATTTCTTCATTCCAAAATTTTCTACAGAGGATTTGTTTTCAAAACCAGATCTAATTGTTTTCTAAAGGAATAAAATCTCTTCAACAACCTACATTTGATGCACAAATTAAGGTTTTAAATTTAACAATAATTCTACAATTTCCTCAATTAAAATTAAATCCTACAGTATATTTATACAATCTTCCAAATTTCAGATTAATTTAAATCTAATTTCCGTTAATAAATCCTAATTCCCAATGAATTCAACAAACAAATTTCTTAAACAATATATATTTGTTTTAAACAAACAAGAACAAAAATCACAGAACAAAACCTGGATTTTGAAGCTATAGGAAAAGATGAATTTCTTATGCAAGCCTCCTCCAAGGATCTCCCGAATTCTCTTCAATCGTGCAATGAATCCAAGCAATAAACCAATCCAAAAGCTCAACCAATGTAAACAAAATTTCCTCAAATCAATTCTACAGCCAAAAAAAACTTCAAACCATTCTCTATGCAATTTTTTTCAAAAATATCCTCTCCAACTTCAAGAAGCTTTTCCTCTCCCCATTTTTTCTCTAAAACTCTCCCGTGAATGAATTTGCAACCAATTCCTCCTATTAATTAAACTCACACTTGTGGCATAAATCAAAAATATCTTTAACAAACAAATCCACTTTTTATGCAAATCAAAAATTAAAATATCTAACTATTAATTAACTCCCACATTTTGAAAACTAACTTTCCTTTTAAAATACAATTTCAAATAACTTTCAATTTTCTTTGCTTTTATTTAATTTAATCCAAATAAAACTTAATTAATTAATTTTAATTATTTATTAACTGAATTCAACCCTTTTGAGATTAAATTTAATTAATTAAATTAAACTTTATTAATAACTTTAAATATAACTTCTAAGCATGATTTTAATTTAATATAAAATAATCACCACTTTTAACCAATGCAATCATTCTAAAAATTGATTAAATAAACATAAACTTTTCAGAATCAAATAACATTAAAATAAGGTAAACTATGACTCAACAACCAAAACTGACGACACACTAAGGCTAGGGCGTAGACTTGACACATGTTACCTAGCTTTTATCTCCTGTTCAACTTAACGATTGGATCGACACACTCAAACCTGTGAAACCAGGTGGAGTCGATGTCATGTACTTGCAACCTAAAACCAAGTAAACCACATCATACAATATATCCAACATATAATACACACCGTGAAAAAAAAATCACGGATTCACAGGGCGCTCACAAGCGAGTGATGTGAAACCGTCCTCTTCACCAATTCACTCATCAAAGACTAAAATTAACATCATAATCAATAATATCATGTTATAACCACTAACATAATTACACCATTAAAGCATGTAAAACAATAACCAGATAAACACATCACACAATAATAGTTTTTTCGCTCAATAAGTAGCGATCAAAACACCATAACAAAATATATCTAGTATGAAAGTAGTTGCAGCTAACCAAGCATAAAACAATCTGAACAAGAAGCAAAACAAAGGGGTATTACAAAGCTCCTTTGCCTACATGCCTTCAGACCAACACTTTAAAGGTCAGTAGCTGGAATAGCCAATTTATAGTTGAATAAAATACTTATTGCTCACCCGAGTAATCGAGCATCTATTTTTGGATGTTATTTTTCTACATTGATTTTCCTAAAACAAACACAGGAAGCATGCGTGAAAAATATACCAATTTTCCTAAAACAAATGTAGGGACTATTCACAAAAGATATCTTGGTGTGCATAAAACAAATGCAGGAAGTACCCATGAGAGATGTGTTGATAAATGAAAAAACACACCATGACCCTAAGCACCTATAGGTATTTCTACAGCAAAGTGGAACACAAAATCTTACTTCATACCAACCTCACTGATCTATGAGTAAACTTACCAATAAACTTCAAGGAAGGATATCCAACTTTCTCCTCACATTTTACAACTTACTATTTTCTAGAGTTCCCTCAAAGATCAAAGAAAATCCAACTTTCTTCTCAAACTTTAAATATTTCTTCTTTCTCAAATTTCTTCAAAGATTGAAGTAAATATTGTGCACTGTCACCCATATTCATCAAATCACTATGCATTGTTGATCTTTCATCTCATAGTCCATTTTATTAATATTTTCATGCATTGTTTTAACTGTTAAGACCATCCTTTATTGATTATTGATTGTCTTTTAAATAATTTTCTACCTCTCATGATTTGGCATCTTCTTGAAAACTCTAAACTCTTTCCATCATTGCTCACTTGGTGAGGGGGACTATCACTGTACTTGTTTAAAATGCTTGTGGAATGTCATCCTTTGAATCTACCCTTTACATGGCTATCTTTTACTGCCCTTAGTTGATAGTCCTTCTAGGTGACTACCCTTTATATGTATGGTGATTGTTTTCTTTGAGCAATCGATTTGAGTGTCATTTTAATATTGAAATTTTCTCTTTCATTCCTACTAGGTTTGTGCTTTGCTACTCTTTTGTGCCCATTGACCTCATACATTTAATATGACAATCCTTTAGTACTTGATTTAGTAATTCTTGGGTTTGATTTTGAATTTAATCATTCTCCTAATAGAATTGTGATGCAAATATATATTTAGGAGAGGGCATTTTCAAATTGATTTGGTGTAATATTGCACATTGTATTGGACTTGCATTCTTGAAAGATGTCTTTGTATTGCTGCAATATCTTGTTGAACCTTTGTTGCTGCAATGGGGCTGGCATATTTGTGAGCACTATTATTGTGTGTACTATCTTGTGTAGGTGCATTTGTGGATTGTGAGAAGCACGAATTTCTATGTGTGGGAAATGATTTTGCAACATTGTTTTGTAGAGAGCAAAGCTAGTTTGGCTTGTGATGTTAAATCACAAAGGTTAAGTTTCCACTTGTCATTATGTATTGTCCATTTTTGTGCCTTAAAATGGTAAATATCATCATGATCATACACTCATGGTTCTCCAATATAAACAAATTATATTTTTTTATGTATAATTTTAGTTATCTCCTTCTCCCGATTTTAAATAAGTAATATTATTTTTCAATAATATTTTAACCAATAGATGTATCTAGAAAAATTCGTAGACTCCTATGTCTGCCTTGAAAGAGCTCACTAATGGAGAGTAGAGCCCACAAAAGAATCTCACTAACGGGCAGTAAGTATATGATTATGACCTTCTGGAGGATTATCTATCTCTTCTATTTGTATTTCCAGTTATATCACTTTTTTTCTTAGGCACATTATATTATAAAGCTCTGGCGATTTTTTTATTCCCTTACACTACATTTTTTTGTTATTTTGGTTTCAAGAAAATCAAGATGCATTGATCAAGTGTATCACAAAAGATGTTGGCTTTAGTAATGGAAGACCTATAGTTGCATGTATCATCTATAAGTCACTTCTCCAATGGCATTCATTTGAAGTTGAAAGAAGAAGTTTTTTTTTATCGTATCATTCAAATGATTGGTTCAACAATTGAGGTATCATTGATTCTGCATTTCCCCGGTTCTGAGTATTTTATGTGAGAATTTATATCTCTTATCATCTATCACTTATCAACGAATAATATTAAAATCTTATTGGATTTCTCCATGAATACTCTTCCAATTTTTTTTAATGCTGACATAATGTGTTTTGTATTTTAAAGACTTGGGAGAGCAATGATGTTCTGGCTTATTGGTTATCAAATGCATCTACTTTAATAGTTGTACTAGGGGCCATGTTTAACAAAACAAATGCAATTTCTAGTCAAATACAGTAGTGGAGTCTTTTTGGTACTTGTTTTTAGGCCTCTTGAATGATTGTATTCACTTGATTTGGTTGTGGGAATGCCCTTCTATCCTTTGATTGTCATTGTCATTTAATTTTCCTTAAATGCACCTCATCATTATTAGTGCATTCTTAAATGTCATATGAATTATTTTATCCACTTTATCTTCATACCCTGTAGGTATTCATATGACTATCTCCTTGAATATCATTAGCATATCCACTCTTCTTTGGTGATGTATGACTATTCTATGATGGTGTTTTCCTATTAGCACTGCCCTCATGTTTAACTATGATTTTTAACTTTCCATTACATGTGTCATGAACTATGTATCAATGGATAGGACTGTCCTTCACTTGCTTCCTCAAACGTGTTGTCCCTTGTTTAGAAAAGAAATATGACTATGTATTTGGTTGTCTCTAAACATGGTGCTAGGAATTATTATAGTTACATTTTTGGAAATCCATTAGCATGTTGTCATTTATGAAGCTTCATATTGTTGTTGCATGATTTTATAGTCATGGATTGTCATATGTAATGAAACCCTCAAAGCACTATTCATACTAATTAATTGTGACATAAAATTATTTTCATTACAATTGACAACATTGTCATGATATGAATGAAATAAAAATAATGAAACCCCTAAGACTCTAATCTTGCTACTATACAAGGAACAAGGGTCTCAACAATAATTTTGGCAGGCTCAAACTTTATGCAACATGTAACTCCTTTATGAAGGACTTCATGACTCCTACAAGGGTTTACTATGGAGCTATGGATTACATATTTTTAAATAATTTGAAAATATTCAACATTGTATCACACATATGCACAACCATGAGATGGGTCCTTTTGACTATGATAAAAAAATTATTTCCACTTCAATACTTTTTGATCTTATTATTGTCATATTGTATTATTCTTTGTTTCTTAGATTGAACTTTCTCCAATCTTTTATAAATTTAGGGCCATGACTTTCTTTATCTTTTGTCTCACTATATTTTTCTTTCCCTCAGAGTAAACAACACTACTATACCAATCTCTATCCGCAATGGATAGTAATAATGGAAAAGGTTTAGAAACCTAACCATGCATGGGTCTTTATAACAAGGTTTTGATAGTTGATAATATTTGAGAATCTTCATGAAAGGGCTTCAAAAATAAACAATTGTTAAGTAGATTCAATAAAGTTTCAATGGACATGCATTCATAATTTAGTTATTTATTAGTGAAAACAAACCAAGAAACAAAACACCTACTATATGCAACAATTGAACCCTATGTAGGGTTTTATGACTTGGATAGTCTGAGATTTTCCTTGATGACTGTCATGGATTCATGATCTGCCTTGATGACTATAATGGCTTCATGAATTATTTAGTAGATTTTAGAATCTCTTTGCAATGCCATGTCTCTGCTTATTTCCCTTGAAATTCCACTTTCACATGTATTCCTATGCATGGAAAGAGAATAGTAATCTCTAAAGGCTCTTCAATCCTTGAAATAGAATTTCATGCATTGACACTTGAACACAACAAAGAGGAAGAAACACATAAGATTTTCCTCTTTGATTGAATTGATATTAGTTGTCAAAACTCTCATTAATATTCTTCATTTTGATCTATAATAAAACTTAGCTGCTCTTGGAACTTGCAAGTTTATACAAAGAAACCTAAAAGTGGTAAAACCCTAAGATTATTGACCTATTGACTATGAATCAAACTCCTTTCAAAACATGAATCCCTCCAAGCTACATGCACATGGAGTTGAAAAATTCAAGGCATTAACAAACTAAGACTCCTTTTCAAATATAAATATATGACTTATCCCTCAAAGATGGAATAAACACCTTAATAAACTCTATATTCTAAGAACACTTAATCTTTTTTGATGACTCACTGAATCACAAAGACAACCTACAGTAATAGGTGATTAGAAATAACAACATACCATCAAAAAAACAAGAAGTTCTGTAGATTATTAATTCAGGCAGTTTTTCGTAATAACCATAAATAATTTTATTTTTTTAAAACTCTAAATTTTCATCAGAATTTCGACGAAAATGTCCAACAAAAGAAATAAACCTTCGACTAGGTTGCTATACCTCCGACGAAATTTTCGTCACAATGTCAACTCTTCTTTGTCAGAAAACTGACAAAAGTTTGTTGTTTACTCGACGCTTTCAAATGGCACTCTGCAACGATTTTTGGGTTTTTGTCGTTGATTAATGGATGAAGTTTCATTGATTTTGAGACGAAAAACACCAAAATTTGATGTGGTATTGACTAACAATTCTTGGTCATGGTTTCTACGAATAAAATTTGGTTATTAAAGCAATGAAATGCCGCCGACGAAATTGAAAACAGTGTTTCATCGGAAATTAGACAATAGTTTGTCAAAATTTTGACGAATATTCATTAGAATTTCTAGTGAATTATAGTAGTGTGCAACTGTAATATTCAAGGGGCCTTTGTTGGTAAAATGGTACAAACTAGCTATTACAAAGTATTCTAACAAGAGGTTTTCAAATAAATAGAAAAAGATAGATCAAGGCTTTAGAAAAACAAGATGTGAACAAACATTTCCTTAAATTTAGACATGCAATCTATGTAACGAGCATTTCCTAATTAGTCAAAACTATAGAATGAAATAATTCATAAAAATCTCATGCAATCATATTCATCCATAGTGAAAATTTAATATACGTAACACCATTCATCATCACTTTTTTTTAGAATTAATTTTTTATCCACAAACATCACAAGCTCATCACAAAATTCATAGATCAATAAACAATATCTAATATCATCCATAGATAATACAATAGATAGTTTTAAATTTGGCTTCTTCTTATTAATTTTTACAAATTTAAGAAATATTTACACACAACAAGATTCACTGGCATACGGAAAACCATTGTCTATTGTCATCATCATTAAAATAATAAACTTCTAAAATTTAACTATTTGCATTAAAACTGTAGAAAATGTCTAACTATTTTGTGTAAAGTTGTAAAAATAGATTGTCTAAGTTTAGAAAACAAAATTGACTTCAATTTTCTGACCTTCACAATCAAGAGAATTTTCTAACTTACAGAAAGAATCAAACACTAATTTCTCCTTTCAAAAGTTATGATCCATCAATTGGGGCCCAGATCCACAATTATAGGGGGTGCTTCCAGTTGAACAAGAGTTGTTGGTTGTCAAAAACTGGTCTGAAGTTGCTGCTTTTGTTTGACCAGATTATTTTTCAAAAATGGAATATTCTTTCTTTTACTTGGCGGCTTTAGTTGTTTTGGTTGCTTGGAATGCTTTGAAATACTCCTTAGTGTTATTAAAAATATGTTCCAAATTCTCCTCCTTGGGTCCATCAACCCATTTGACTTTGAACATTGCCCTTTCAAATTCCCTGGTAGTAGCAGCATGCATATCTTGCAACCGACTAACCTCTTTAGCAGCATCATGCACATTGTAATTTATCTCCATTAATCTATCTAGCAAAGTTCCATCTTTTTTATCTCCTTATTTTATCAACCCTTCCAAGTGAGTATTCCATTGATCTTTTATTTCTTGTAAGGAAGCCAATTTAGACCCTGATGTAACCTCTGTATTGGTAATTTCAACAACAATTCTTCTGAGTACACCCACTTGATCAGATATATCTTGCTGAGCTTGAAGCAAGATCCTTCTATGTTCCATGATAACCTCTATTTTGAAGATTGATATGTTCATGAATTTATCAATATAACTCAAATACTGACCCTCCAAAATAGGGATAACTTTAAGAAACTCCTCCCTCAACGAAGGTGTAAAATCTTGGCGAATCTTTCCTTTTATTTGAAAAAATGAGTAATCTTCCCTGGCAAATCTTATGCACATTATTAAAAATTTGTAAAATCCTAGTGAATCTTAATGAATAATTGGTAAAAAAAATATTCACGGTGGCGAATCCTAGTGAATAATCACTAAAACGATTAATTATAATGGTGAATCTCTCCTTTAAAAATTTACACTGTTGGTCGGTGCAATTCCCCCATTTTAAAAATATTTTTTTAATATTGAAGTAGGGGGTCGAGGGTGGCAGCACCCCTTTTCGGGGTCAAGGGGGTAGAGAGCACATATGGATGGATTGTTTTTAAAAAATCTCACTTGAAAAGTAAGACTAAATGAAACTTGAAAATTTTACCATTGATTAGCTTTTAAATCAGATGGCTGCAAGCTCATTCCATGAGCGAATATTGGCGTGAATGAACATCATCAATGGGACACTTAGGGATGTATTTCCAATACAACGATGATGACGTATGTCATGAACTATTGGCAACAGTGAACAATGGAGATCAAACAAAGCTTTGATCGGATGTCTTTCTAGGAGCTTGGTGTGAATATTGTAGATTCCCTTCATGATTCTTCAGAATGACACAAGTGGTGTACTTGTGCCTTGGTGCACCCCAGGTGGAGTATGGAAACCTTATCGGCGTGATTGAACATCATTGGTGGGACACTTAGGGATGTCCTAACAATACAATGATGATGATGTATGTCATGAACTATTGGCAACAGTGAACAGTGGAGATCAAATTTTGGGCCTCAACAACCTTTTTAACAGGCACGTGCATATAAATTCATGGAATTGACTTGCAACCATTCGATTAAAAATCTAATCGATGGCAATAAATTAAAAACCTATTCAAGGCTAAAATATCCCGAAAATGAAAAGGTAAATTATTATTAGTGGTGATATTTCCCAAAAAATAATTGTAGGAATATAAAATTAATGGTGAATATAATTAATATCTATAATTATAGTATAAACTACTGGTGAATCAGTTCCAATGATGTGTTGTTTAAAAAATAATGCATTGGTGAATTAATCAAAACGAATTTATTTTTTTGTAAAAACCTAGCGATTCAACATCCTTTCTAACTTGTAATTTTTACCATTTTTGGAGGTCCCAATTTCAAGTATTCGCTAATTAGAGAATATTTACCACTGAAGTTTTCGCTGCTCCAAAATACCATACTCAACTATATCTACCCTGGGAACCTTCTTTAAAATCCTCAACTTTCGCATATACTCCCCATATTTATCTTCTTCTTTCCACAATATTTGAGCATATTGTTTTAAATACTTTTCCAATTCATGTACCTGAGTATAGCACTTATGACCCATAGCGAACAAATCCTCCACCTCTATCTTGAGAGCGCCGATCCACTTATCCATAATATAATCTTTCCTTTTCATCTCACTCAACTCATCAACTTCCTTTTCACTCATTAATACCAGGACTTCTAATGGTGTTGGTTGTTTGAAAGTAGAAGTCGTGAGTTCCTCCAAAAACCTTCTCATCTTCCCTACCTGAGCTTTGATCTCATCCTTGGCCTTTTTATCTTTGATCATTCTTGACTTTGTTGAGGTGGCTACAATGTCAATAAGATTCATCTATTGATTCTTTGTTTGCTTACCTAGATTGAAAGTACTGATTTGATAATATAAATCTTTCAACTCCCTATCATCTTTGTCAACCATTGGAGTTGCAATGTCTGCAACCAAGTCCCCATCATCAGTGAGCTTTGTGGAATTAATGGCCCTGGGATTCTTCTTGGGCTTTACTTTATCAAACTCCTTCACCATATCATCCCAGGTCACTGGTTGGGATTGAACTTGTTACCTTTTCTCCAGGTTCAACTTTAACCATGTAGGAGCAGTTGGGTGGGGTGTTACTTGTTGGGTTCTTAGAGGTGTTGATGAAGGAGGTGTAGGAGGAACTGTTTGTAGTACTTGCTCGGGAGAAGTCTTTTGTTGCTCATAAATCTCTTTCAGTAACATCTCTTGTTCTATCTTTTCATTTTGAGATTTTATTTCTTCTAGCTTCTTCATCTCCAATTCCTTCTGTAGAGCCTCTTCTTCATCTCTCTTTTGTTGTTCCAGCTCCTTTGCATGAGCTTCGTCCTCCGTTGTTTTGTCTTGTTCATCTTTCTTTTGGGCTTCTACAACTTCCTCTTCTTCACAGGCTAGCTCCTGAACAACTTTCTTTTGAGCATCCTCTAATATTTCTTTTTACTCCTCCTCTGTTAAAACATCATTCATTTTTGCCTTATTCCAAAGGCTCCCCTCCTCAAACTCAACATTTCCTACCTCAAGCTCTTCCTCAAAATGTTCTTGACCTTCCCCTTTTCCTTCCTCACATAAAGGAGTTTCCTTAGAGTCTGAGGGGACAGATGATTCCATTACTTCAATAATCAGGGTAGCCTCTGTAGTTGAAGGTACAATGGGAGGGGTATCCTAAGTTTTTAGAGAAACAATAGAAGGACCTTCATGGGAAGTTTCCTCTTTGGAGTACACAGTAGTTGAGGGTTTAACACCAATACCTGCAACAACCCCTACAACAACAACTTGATAAGTGACTTTAGCCTGTTCCAAGGCTTTCATAACCTCCTTCATTGTGATTTCTTTTGTTGGTTGAGCAGGTTCTTTCATTTGTGTAGTATCCTTCTTCAACCTCTTGTATTGCCTTATTTCAGTTGAAGAAGTGGGCTCACTACTGGAATCTTTCTACTTCCTCAAGACCTTAACCCTTGGTTTTTTAAGATGAAGATTGATCCATTTTAGAATCCTCTCAAGGACTACTTGTGAAATTTTATTTATGCTTGTTTCTTCTTTCTCCATCCAATTAATTGGATCCAAATATTTGGTATCTACTTGATCCATTTCATACCAAGGATCAAGAACCGTTCCATCATTTGAAACCCCTTCTGGTATATCTTCTTTAATCCCAAGGAGGAGACTTTGGAACATATTTTTAATAACATTGAGGAGTATTTCAAAGTATTCCAAGCAGCCAAAACAACTAAAGTCGCCAAGTAAAAGAAAGAATATTCCATTTTTTAAAAAGAATCTAGTCAAATAGAAGTAGCAACTCCAGATCGGGTTTTGACAAGCAGTAACTCCACATTAGTTTTGACAGCAACTCCAAGTCAACTTTGATTGAGGAAGAATGAGGCATACTTCTCCAATTTTAGCAATTTTAGCAAAGTGAAGACTCTTGTTCAACTGGAAGCACCCCCTATAATTGTGGATCTAGGCCCCGATTGATGGATCATAAATTTTGATTGGAGAGATTAGTGTTTGATTCTTTCTATAAGCTAGAAAATTCTCCTGATTGTAAAGGTTGGCAAATGGAAGTTAGATTTTCTACCTAAACTTAGACAATCTATTTTTACAACTTTATGCAAAACAGTTAGACATTTTCTACAGTTTTAATGCAAAACGTTAAATTTCAGAATTTTATTAGTTTAATGATGATGACAATAGACAATGGTTTTTTGTATGCTATTAAATCTTGTTGTGCGTAAATGTTTCTTAAATTGGTGAAAATCAATAAGAAGAAGCCGAATTTAAAACTATCTATTGTATTATCTGTGGATGATATTTTCTTATTGTTTATTGATCTATGAATTCTATGATGAGCTTGTGATGTTCGTGGTTGAAAAAAAATCTTAAAAAAAAGTGATGATGAATGGTGTTACGTATATTAAAATTGCACTATGGATGAATATGATTGCATGAGATTTTTATGAATTATTTCATTCTATAGTTTTGACTAATTAGGAAATGCTCATTACATAGATTGCATGTCTGAATTTAAGGAAATGTTTGTTCACATCTTGATGTTCTAAAGCCTTGATCTATCTTTTTATGTTTATTTGAAAACCCCCTGTTAGAATACTTCATAATATCTAGTTTGTACTATTTTATCAGCAAAGGCCCCATGAATATTACAGTTGCATGAACCACTGAATGATGACAACACAATTGAGAACCAACTATCGGGACCTTGGAAGATAGGTGATTTTAGATTAGTTATATTTTTCAGGAGAAATAGAATACAGATATTTTGTTTCACGTTGATGTGTTATTTTCACCATAAAAAAAATGGTGCTAGAAGGAGGCCTAGAAGGAACAAATTGGAGCGAATTGGGTCATTTTCACCGGATATGTTTGAACGAGTTCTAAGATCTACTCCCAACCCAGATTCATTAGTAGAACTTTGATCTCCTACTAGACCCAGAACACGTAGGACTCCAAACCCACCACCATTAACACTACCACTCACTCCACCTGGATTTCCATTGATACCACTTAACCCACTGCCACCAATGGAATTCTTTGTATGCAATCCCTCACCACTAGGAGTCATCCCTGGTGGTATCCATGAGATGCCCAAAAACCTAGAGAATTTCCATCCTAGATATTCCCATGGGGAATCCCAAAGTGAAAAATAGCACATTTAGGCATTTAAAGATGTGTACACTTGGGCCTAGATAGCACATCATGATGTATCTTGTAGGTTATTTTCCTATTCACTAGGAGATATGGCCTATAACTGGTACCTTATTTGCCTATTCACTAGGAGATTCAGGTCTACATTGACCTTGTCATTCTATACCATCAATTTTCAACGATTAGAAAGGAACCCCACGAACCCTTACCTCTATTCAATACACGGTTCAAAAGAATGTACAGGTGACTATGACTACCTTACATAGTCATGGAGAATATTTCTATTCAGGCGTACCTTAAGTCTATAGATCCATTGATTGGTTTATTCCTATAGAGAACTTACCTTCTCGTGGAATTGATTCACTATCCAAGGTATACCAGTTAGCCATCAAACTACAACAGAAGATAAGTTCCCAATCAAGTGGTATGGGAGGGACACTGCTTACCCTAGGGTATCTTGGAATTCCCAATCAGATGAATGTAATTAACAATGCTCTTACCAGTGGAACCCCACTATTCAACACAATCCCAATGATGTCTAATTCAGCCTATGGACCCCTGGCCGAAATACATCCTCCACCTGCATTACCATGGGTCAAAATTGGAACCCTAGATTCCTCCCAACAACAAAAAAATTCTCGGAATCATGTTGTAGGCTCCAACATCACAACCAACCCATCAACTGCAATAATTGTAGAAAATGAGTGTACTGCTTATTTGACAATAGAGTTCGAAACTCTGAAGAAAACCTTGTCTCAAATGACTAATGAAATGGCCCAATTCAAATTGAACCCCCTTCAATACCAAAACCAATACCATAATTAGGGAGAGTATTCAAATTAAAACAATTACTCCAACCAAAACATTAATCAAAATCAAAGGAACTTCTAGAACTAGAACTATCAAAATCAGAATAGAGGATACAACCAGAGACCCAACAACAGACAATGGGGCACCAGAACAAACAATGGAGTATTTTCACATAATTATTAGGCTAATGAAGACAAAACACATACTACAAATGTTTCATATTTAAACTTCATGACTAACTTATGTGGATTGCATGATACTGCTACACATTCTGAGGTTAACTGCCTAGAGGTGGAAAAAGTGGTTAAGATGGCTCAAGATGATTCTCAATCACCACAAGGAAGTGATAAAAAAAATATAGGATCTATAGATACTTCCATGGCCTTTGAGACCTATGATGACTTTTAGCTCCCATTCCAAGATGAGAATGAGACAAAAACTTATACATATGATGCCCAAGATTTTCAAGAAAAAGGTGGCAACTTTTTGAGTATCAGAACAAAGGAACCTTTACCACGTCTCCTCCTCCATCCAACAAAATGGTACCCCCAAATCCAAGAGTGGATAACAATCCACCTCCACCCAAAGGGCCACCTGAGATTCCAAAGAGAGGTAATTATGCTTTCTTTCCTAAATTGCAATATAATAGTAACATAGAATATGATTTGATTTCAGAAATGAAGAAGCAAAAGACCTCTCTGTCATTCTTTGATGTTCTGAAAAGGTGTCTTTTCCAACGTGAACTCGTGTTGAAGGATTTAGCTAAGGCAGATCAGTTGAAGGGAAAATAAAAAATGACTCCAATTGTTGAGGCGAATGCAGCCTTATATAGGGGAAAGGCAAGAACTCCACCATTCTTATTAAATTTGAGAATCTTTGGGAAGAACTTACATAAATTCTTGTTGATTTTGGAGCCTTAGGTAATGTTATTCTATTTTCCATTTGTAAGAAATTAGGCCTAACCCTAGTTCAAACTCATAAAAAGGTTATACAGTTGGATAAAAATGAAGTGAACATTGTAGGGGAATTGAAAAATGTGCACATATAGATTGGATCAGATCCAAGAATTCAAAGTTACATGGATATCCAAATCGTTGAAATTCCTAAAATGTATGGCATGTTGTTGAGTAGGGATTTGATGAATACCATTGGGGGCTATCTTTCATTGGAATTCTCACACATGTGGTTTCCATGGAAAGGAATGGCAAGTCAAATTGGGATAGAGAGTGAACCTCGCCTAAAGCACATGATCACAGAGTATGACCATCCTAATAAGGTAGCTTGCTTCAAAATTGAAATAGGTGTTTATAGGAGGGATGAGGTCATGAAATTTTCAATGCCTAATCCTAATCAAGCTCAACCCTTCGAAATCATTGACTCAACAACTACCATTAACCAAAAAGTGTTAATGCAGAAAATGCACCAAGACAAACTGGTCTTGGGAGAGGAGGTAG
This sequence comes from Sequoiadendron giganteum, assembly GCA_007115665.2. NCBI lineage: Eukaryota > Viridiplantae > Streptophyta > Pinopsida > Cupressales > Cupressaceae > Sequoiadendron > Sequoiadendron giganteum. The sequence goes on from CM021102.1 coordinate 807,677,786, forward strand.
ACTTGTGGAGTTTGTTACTCCCAGACTGATGCAAGGTTCACCATCAGATTCATTATAAATTAACATGCCAACCTTTTTTAGATATATTGAACCATGTTTTTCAGTTAGCGGATACCCAAAACAAAAAATTTACCACAGTCCCAAATTAGTTTCTGCTAAAAACCAACATTGCATATGTTTTGATATGAACTAGTGATGCACAAGAAAGTATCCTACCCTTCACCAACCAACCCTTTGTCCTGCCTGATTTTCTATAGCTTGAAGTCAAATAATCTCAAGAGAGGTTAGATACCCGTGCACCTACTCATCTTCCAATTTTGAAAGAAATACTTAAAGGAAAGGTGAGTTGCAAAGCTAATAATTATGAGGAGCTATAGGAGGTAGTTTCTACACATGTGTTTAATCTAAATGAAGTACCTAATAGTCCTCAAGTACAACAATCCCATGACCTTAGCATCCCAAACTAGTCAAAGTCACCACCTACTTCCTTTAAGCAACCACCTGGGACTGGCCTAAAGACAAAAGCTCCAACCCAAGATCAATTGTGGGCCCTCAAATTTGATGGTTCTAAATCCAAAATAGGGAGTGGAGCTGGAGTAGAACTAACTAACACGAAAGGAAAACTTACTTTGATTCTTATAGGTTACATTTTGGGTGTACTAACAATGTTGCAGGATATGAGGTATTGGCTAGGACTGATGTTTATGCATTAGAAGAAAGTTTCATCCCTCAGATTCATGGGAGATTTCAAAGTGATCGTGAAGCAAGTTCATAGCCAGTACACGTTCCATAACAAAAGATTGACTGCTTACAGAAATAGGGTATGAAACCTGATCGAATATTTTAATGCTTTTGACATTAAGTTGATTCCCAGAGAGGACAATTAGATTGTGGATGCATTGGTTGTAGAAGTTAGTATGTTGTAACCTATGTAAGATTCCAAGCTAAGGAGGTTTTCTACAGAGTTACTATCAATTCCAACCATTCATGATAATGTTTGGAACTTCTAGGTTTTTGATGATGATAAACACATCCTTACCTTTTTGGCAAGTTCAGACATCTTCAAAGGAAAAATCATTGATGAGTTTGACAGAGATCAGGGAGACTGGGATCTAGAGGATTGTGATGCAGAGGGCATAATTAATTTGAAAACTAACAATATCCCCAAGGGAATGGTAGCACTAGAGAGGATGTTTGATTTTGATCCTCGGGCCTGTGAGAAATTTCTTACGGATGTTGATGAGGGAAGTATGAAACATACAACTTGGTAGATTTAGGTCCAAAGAGAAATATATTCATTGGGAAGACTTGTCCAAAGGACATCCGAGACAAAATCTTGAAGGTGTTGAAGGAAGACATCACAACAATCGCTTAGGGATAAAAGGACTTAAAAACATTTGACACTTCGATGATATCTCATACTATTCCTCTTAAGCCTCAAGAAAATCCATTATGTCAAAAGCAACACCCAGTTAATGCCTTGATTGAATCGCTGATCCTTAACGAGGTACAAAAATTACTGTCAACCAAAATCATTTTCCCATAAGGCATTCAACTTGGGTTGCAAATCTGGTGCATGTACACAAAAAGAACAGAGAAATCAGATTGTGTGTCAATTTCAAAAACCTGAACAAAGCTTCAGAGAAGGATAATTACCCACTTCCTTCCCTCGATGAAGTACTGCAAATAGTCAATGGCTCATAGATAATATCATTCCTAGATGGTTATTTTGGATATAACCAAGTGTGGTTCAATTATGAGGATATAATTAAGACTTTTTTCACAACAAAGTGGGGAAAATTTTCCTACTGAAGGATTCCATTTGGTCTTATTAATGCTACAGCCACCTTTCAGCTTGCGATGGATGTGGATTTTAAGGATTTGGTAGGTAAATGTATCATTATTTGCATGGATGATCTGATCATCTTTTCCAAGAATAGGGAGAACCACATTGTTGATTTATCAAAGGTTCTCAAAAATTGTATAAATTATGGTGTCTCCCTCAACCTGAAGAAATGTGTGTTCGGGGTCTCAGAAGGAAAACTGTTGGGTCATATAATTTTGGAAAGAGGCATTTCAATTGACCTTGACAGAGTGGAATCAATCCTAAAACTACCTATGTCGGGCAGCAAGAAAGAGATGAGATCTTTCTTCAGAAAGATAAACTTCGTAAGGAAGTTCATAATTGGTTTTGTAGAAATTTCCAAACCCCTCAATGAAATGATGAAGAAAGATGCAAAGATTGAATGGAGCAATGAGATGAAGGCTACCTTTCCACAAATCAAAAAATCCATTTTAGAAGCACTTTTGTTAACCAACCCCGATTATTTACAGTCTTTCTGTATTTATTCCTTTGCATTTGATCATTCATGTGTTGATGTTTTGACACAATGAAAAGGTGAAGGGGATGAACGACTGATAGATTTTATGATTTCCCCATTCAAAAATGCTAAGATTAGATATCCATCATTGGAGAAGCAGACCTTTGCATTGGTAAGAGCTATTAAAAAAAATACATTACATCCTACGCATCCAAATCACCGCCATCATTCTCAGCCCTGCAGTGAAGTCCCTTCTTATGCAGAGCAAGTTGGGAGAGTGAAGGGGAAAGTGGATGGTGATCCTACAAAAGTTTGACCTTGAAATTCACCCTATGAAGTTGGTTCAAGGATAGGACTTGTCCAAAGCGATGGCTGACATTGATTCCAAGATCACTTGTCAGCAATATATAGTGTAGTCATTTATAGGAGATTCGTGGTATGTTGATCTAATTTTTCTATTACTGAATAACAAGTGTCCTGATGGGATAAATACAATGTTGATGTAGCCAACAACATACACTCAATAGAATTGTGCCATTAATCATGTGTGAGAGCCAAAGATTCGAAACTAGAAAATGAAAATCTTCTATTCACCAACTCTGCTGCTGCAATGAGAGAAAACTCTCTTATATCCAAAAAACTGAAAAAAAATACAAAAAACCAAAAAATTACCTTTTTGGCATATTTCGACAATTGTCAAATTTTGCCATTTTAGGTAATTTTGCATGCAAATCTTTGGGATTCTAGTTTTTTCCCAAAAACTTTTTAAAACTAAGGTAGGACGAATTGCCAACTAACATCTTGAATTCGAAACATGAGTTTCGAGTTATTAACAAAAACAACTTTTTTAAAACTAGAAAAAAACACTAAATTGCCATTTTGAGGGCCAAGATGAAAGTTTCACGCCCCAAAAAAGTGCCAAAATGGTGGCCAACTAACTTTAGGTTTGTTGGGAATCCACATGCCACCTCAAAACGCATCCACCTATAAAATTTCAGCCCAAAAAAGACATCTGAGCAAAAGTTATGACCTCTGAAAGTCCCTGCATCAAATGCAAAGAAGGGAATTGAGACTAAAGAGTTCCCAGTATATGATTAAAGGGGGAGCCTTGTACAAAAATAACTTTAAGGGTGTCTATTTGTGTTTCTTGGATCAGTTGTAGATGAAGCAAACCATTGCTGAATTTCATGGCAGACATGGTGCCGAGTACAGTTCGACTGATGCAATGGTACATCAAATATTGAGGTCAGGCTACTATTGGCCTCATGTGTTTCAATATTCTCATCAACATGTTAGGACATGTCATACATGTCAAACTTCAACACCCAAAGAGCACAACTTGGCGATGCCCCTGTAGCTTGTATATGAGGTAAGACTGTTTGCCCAATGGGCATTGGATTTTGTCAGAGTAATTAACCCGAATTCTTTTGCGGGTCTCTGATTCATCTTGAATGCAATGGAATACTGCACATGGTGGATCAAGGCTCAACCTTACAATAACTGCACCACTGATGTGGCTATCAAATTCCTCAATGAACATATCATTATCAGGTTTGGGGTACCATTTTCTCTAGTATGTGATAACGGCCCAACCTTTTCTTGTGCATAATTCATTCAATGTGCATTTGAATATAAATTTTGTTTGAAGTACTTGTCCAACTATTAGCCATAGGAAAATGGAGTAGTTGAGTCTACCAATAAGAATTTTTTGGAAGTAATCAAAAATTTGTTAGAAAGTAATCCTAGGGACTAGCACCTATAGCCGAAGTTTTCCTTATGAGCAGATAGGACTAGAATTAAACCTACCCTAGGAAACTCACCATTTAAATTAGTTTATGGAATACCTATTTTAAGTTTTATGCAAGAGTTCTACTCCAACGACGATAGGATCGAGGTCTAATTAACTAATTTTCTCAATCCATAAGAATAGAGGGATGTTACCCTTCAACAATTTTCCAAACATCAAGCTATAGTCAAATGTTGGTCTGGTAAGATAGCCAGAATCAAGGCCTTTAGGATATCAGACATTGTGCTAATGTGGGATAAGGCCCGAGAGAGAAAGGGTGATCACCAAAAGTTTGATAGACTTTGGTTAGGACCATACCAGATCATTGAGATCCTTGGTGAGAATACTTTTTGAATAAGTACTTTAACAAGAGAACATGTCCCATTGCCAGTCAATGGACAGTTTCTCAAGTATTACTTTGGCCCATGAAGGCCTGATCATCCATCCAATGTATATATGTAGTTTAGTTGTTTTCTTGTTTTGTTTTTTTAGTTTCCTTTGTTTTCTTGTTTTGTTTGTTTGGTTTCCTTTGTTTTTTCTTTTGTTGTTTGTTTGTTTGTTGTCTTTTGTCATTTTCTTTATGTTTCTAGGGACTTTCACTTTCATTATTTTGAAATAATGGGTAGTTGTTCAAGGCATACTAAGGATACAATGACGAAGAAATTGATTTAGGTATTTTCAGGTATATATGTCATTCTTTTTCATTTTAAAACTTATGTTTTATGTCCATCTTAATGACAGTTTGAAAGGTCAAAACAAACGGCTATATTCTAAATAATGTTATAAACCATGGGTGAATATGTCACGTATTAGATAGAATCATTTATTTCCTTGAAGGGCTAGCTATCTTAGGATGACTATATTCTTGATTTAGGTGAAAAATCTAAGTCCCAACGCTATCATGAGGTCCACCATAGTTCTCAACTTGATTTTCAGATTACTACGTCTGAGTATTGAGTAAAAAGATACTAAAATAACTACTTCAAGAAAATCCAATAAAAAGAAAAGAAAAGGAGAAAATAAAATAAAATGAAAGTAAACTCAATATTATAAGGGTGATTCAAGTATCTCTACCAGGTCTATGGACACCTGGCTAGCAGTAGAGCAATGCTTTGTTAGAACTAGAGGTATCTCCATTGGGGCTATAGATGTATGGCTGGAAGTAGAGCAATGCTCAGGATATTATTATAGGACAACTAAAGTGACCCACCTCATGTAGCTTGAATCTGAATATAGTTGTTTCAAGGATAGGTAAATTCATTAAGGAAGGGATGTACCACAAATGTACACACTCGGATTCAAAGTTGTTATACTGATTCAATTTTAGATTTCAACTCAGCCTTGTTTTATGTAGCTTATCACACTCAAGTTAAAATATTCATTAAACAGAGGTTTTGGGTGATTGAATTCTTAAGTATCTTTCGTACAGTCAAGGATGGAGGGTTCAGGAATAGGATTACCCAACCTTGCAGCAAGAGTAAAAACAACAAAAAATCAAAGAATTGGAATAAAAATCCCACATGGATAAATAGATAATGATCAATTATTCACAGGCAGCATGCCCTACCTTCCAACTTACAAATTACAAAATGATATGGCGCTAAGCTCAAAAATACAATGTAGTTTGAAGCCCTTACCTTCTATACCTTCCTACTTATCTATCACTCTATCACTACTTACTACCTAATGCAACTAGACAATGCTTATATATATCAATTCCTAGCTCCGAAAAAGGTCTACGTCGGCCTCAAAAGGTCTCAAACCCCAAAGTTGATGAAACGTGTGAAGGTCGGCCAAAACATATAATTCTCCTTTAATCCATGGAAAAACATGATGCAGATCAAGATGAAGGCTCCTCGATGAATGTGCATCCTTATGAAATAGTTTCCTGAGCTTCGCAAGTCACATAATAGGTTTTCACACTTGAAAAGCCAAGAGTAGTCAGTGAATGCTCTATGTCTAATTAAAACTGACATTTTGTTAGCGATATCTTCGTACTGGGATCTCCAAAACACTTGAATTATGGATATGATGTATTTGTTGGATTGAAGATCATATATCTTGCTTTGTGAGCTCTGGTTTTACCATGTGGTATAATGCGATATGAAATACTGAGACTGGGTCCTGACAGTTAACTACTAAAATGCAAGAAAACATGAATGCCAATATTTTTGGTTGATGCAAGATTGCTTGCAATGAAAACCAATATGTTCCACCTCAAGCTAAGAAATCCATGATAAATCTTCCTCTGGTCTTCCTTTCCATCTGACTAGATACTCCTTGTATTGCCTTCCCCTGGTACTACATCCAATTTTGTTGTCTAAAATTTCCTCAATTTCCTCTGGATGATGTTCTATCTAGTCTAAAAAATAAACTTCTTTGTCCTCTGGTGACTCTCCTTCATGATACTAGTATAGGTTTGCAATGTTGAATATAGGTGATATTCCAAATTCCTCTGGTAGTTCCACTTCATATGCTTTTCCAGAATCAAACTTCCTAATGATCTTACAAGGTCCAAACTTCTTCATCTTCAACTTATTATATGTCCCAACTAGAAATATCTCTTTTCTTAGATATATCATTACTTCCTCTCCTATTGTAAACTCCTTATATCTTCCCCTCTCATCTTCTTTCTCCTTGTATGTATTGTTCATCTTCTCTAGATGCTCCTTAACTTGAGTATGCATTGTTTCCATGAATCCTACAAATTCTCCTACCTTTGCACTCCTTTTATTCTCCATACTGATATCTCTTAATTTTGCTACTCCTCTAGGTTGTTGTCCTATCACAATTTCAAATGGTGTCTTCCCTGTGCTCTGGTTTACCGAATTTTTGTATGCAAATTCTTCTTGCGGTAGTATTAAATCCCAATTTCCCGCTTTACCTTTAGTCAAACACCTCAACAAGCTCCCCAAACTCCTATTTACCACTTTTGTTTGTCCATTTGTCTATGGGTGAAACACTAAACTATACTTCAAATTTTTATTCATCTTCTTCCATAATGTTTTCCACAAATACCCAATGAATCTAGTGTCTTTGTCTGATACTATACTCTTTGGTACTCCATGTAATCTCACAATCTCCTTGAAAAATAGTTATGTAACACGCACTGCATCACTGGTTTTCTTACAAGGTATGAAATGTGTCATCTTAGAAAATCTATCCACAACCACAAATATAGATTCAAATCCTCTCAGTGTCTTAGGTAATCCCAACACAAAATCCATGCTAATGTCTTCCCATGGTCTCTCTGCTACTATCAATGGTGTATACATTCCAGTGTTCTGAATATTTCCTTTTACAACTTGACAAATCCTGCAACTTTGAATATATTTCTTGACATCCTTATATAACTGTGGCTAAAAATAGTTCTCACTCACCAATGCTACAGTGTTATCAATCCCAAAATGTCCTGCTAATCCTCTACAATGCTTTTCCTTCTTCAAATTCTCTCTCATTGAACTCCTAGGGATACATAACTGATTGTTCTTGAATAAAACACCTTCCTGAATGAAATAATCCAACCATTTGCTTCTATCTATCTCTACGGGTTCCTTGCAAGCCTTCCATTCCTTAGAAAAATCAATGTCATCCTCATACATATGATTCAGTTCTTTAAAACCTAATACTTCAATTCTCATCTTTGTCAACAAACTTCTTCTCCTGCTCAATGCATCTGCAACCTTGTTTGACTTTCCACTCTGGTACTTCAACACAAATGTGTACCTCTGTAAGAACTCTACCCATATCATATGTCTCTAGTTCAACTTCCCTTGACTATTCAAATATTCTAAGCCTTGATGATCTGTATACAACACAAATTCCTTAGGTAACAAGTAATGTCTCCAGTTCTTCAAGGCTTGTATTATTGCATAGAATTCCTGATCATAAACTGAATATCTTCTTCTAGCATCGTTAAATTTTTCACTGAAGTAGGCCATTGGTCTCCCTTCCTGACTTAACACAACTCCTATTTCACTTCCACTAGCATCACAATCTACTTGGAATATCTTATCAAAGTCTGGTAGTGCTAACACAGGTTGTTATGTCACCTTTTGCTTCAACAACTCAAAAATCTTATGTGCTCCTGATGTCCACTTGAATTCCTTTCGGTCACCCCTCATTGTCTCTATCATAAGTGTGCAAATACTACTAAATTTTTTGATGAACTTCTGGTAAAAACTTGCTAGTCCATGAAATAAACTTACAAGTGTAGGCCATTCAACTATTTCTTTAACCTTCTTAGGGTCCATCTTCAATCCTTCCGTAGATATCACAAACCCCAAATATACTAGTTCTTTCTTCATGAAACTACACTTCTTGATGTTTATCAACAACTTCTCTTCTCTTAGCCTCTACCAAATTTTTTTCCTTAGTCTAACTGAAAATCAGAATAGCATCCAGGTAAACAATGACAAAGTTACCCAAGAATTTCTTCAAGACATCATTCGGAAGCCTCATAAATGTGCTAGGTGCATTATTTAGTCCAAATGGAATGAAAAACCACTCATATAGTCCCTCATTTGTCTTGAAAGCAGTCTTCCATTCATCTCCCTCTCTGATCCTGATCTGATGGTATCCACTCTTTAGGTCAATCTTGGTGAAATAATTTTCTCCAGTCAAACTGTCCATGATGTCGTCCATCCTAGGCAATGTGAACTTTGATCTTATTGATAGCTCTTGAATCTATACACATCCTCCATTCTTTGTCTTTCTTAGGTGCAAGTACAATCGATACTACACATGGGCCCATACTTTCTTTGATCAATCCTTTCTTCAACAATTCATGCATCTATCTTTTTAGCTTTGCATTCTCTATTGGTGTCATCCGTTGTGCAGCTTTGTTTGGAAAATAGCTCCTAGAATAAGATCCATATGATGACTGATACTCCAAATTGGTGGTAATCCATCAAGAATATTCTTTGATACAATATCTTGGTACTTTGACAATAGTTTTGTGACTTCCTTCTCTGGTGATTCTTCTTCTCTTGTGATTCTCTCTGCATCTAGGGCTCCGCATTTCCTTGGAATCAAAGCAAAACACATGTTTTCATGTCTCAATCCATCCAGAAATTTCCTTCCATCTACAAAATTGATTCTAATTGTACCACATAATTCACTTTTAGGTTCATCTTCCAAAGGTATCAAGGTGATTCTCCTTCCATTGGATGTTATGGTATAGTTATTCTTTCTCCCATCATGTATAGCTTTCTTATCATATTGCCAAGGTCTACCCAAAAACATATGACATACATTCATCAGAGTAATATCGCATAGTACTTCATCGCGATATCACCCTCTATGAAACTTTACTAAACATTTCTCACTTACTAGTACCATGTGCTCATCCTAAATCTAGGCTATCCTATAAGGCTTTGGATGTTTTCTCATTTCCAAATTCAACTTTCTCACCATTTCCTTAGAAACTAGGTTATATGTACTACCACTATCAATGATAACTTTGCAACACTTACCTCCTACTTTGCATCTAGTTCAGAGCAAACTTTTCCTCTATAGTGCTTCCTTAAGTACTTATTTCTCCTGGAACAACGCTCTCCTCATGAATAATGATTCTCCCTTCTCAAGACTTCCTTTGGAACTCAGTGGTCCCACTGGTTCTTCCTCTGCATATCCAGTTCTTGCATAATTTTCAATCTTCCTACCTTCTTGGCGACACTCAAATTCTCTATGTTCTTCTCCTCCACACTTAAAATAGGTTCCTCTAAGATTTATCTTGTCATATCCTTTCTCATCTCTCTGGTATCCATCATTATGGTAAGAATTGTATCCTCCTTTGTTGTGGTGGTAAGAATTTATGTCATCTCTCCCTTTATGGTATGAATTGGAATCCCTCTCTTCCTTGCGGTATGAATCTTTGTCCTTGTTTTTCTCTGCATATGGTTTTTCTACTCCAAAATGTGACCTTCCTTTTGGAAATCTACCTCCTCTTCCTCCTTTCCTTTGTTCATGTCATTTGTTTAGCTTGTCCTCCACCTTTAATGTAAACTGAGATTCTTCCTCTACCGAATTCATCCTTACCAAACTCAACTCTTCCTGAATGTTCATCCTCAACCCATTGATATATCTTGCCACTTTATCCTTGCTTGCTTCACTATGTTCAGTCTTGATGATGATCTCATGAAATTCCTCAGCGTATTCTTTCACAATCTTTTCCTTCTATCTTAGATTTTGCAATCTCTTTAGTAGCTTCAACTCATAGTCCACAAGTATAAACTGGTTCTTCAATTTTGTCAGCATTCTATCCCATTTCATAATATTTTCTTTACCTTTTTTGTTTCTCTCCAATTGAACTTCCTTCCACCATATTGCAACATGTCCTTTCAGTTTAGTCTTCACAAATCTCACTCTCTCCTGATCTTCAATTTCTTCATATTCAAAGTATTCTTCAATGCCATTTATCCAATCAATGAACTCCTCGGGGTTCAGGTTACCGGTATAGTTTGAAATCTCCGTTCTAGGTCGCTTTCCTATTTTCAAAATAGCCTTCAACATCTTCATCTGATCTGATTCTTCCTCTTTTGGGGTCTCTTCAATTAGGTTTGTAGCTTGAACTTCATCATCATCACTTTCATCATTAGGTCTAGGGTTTAAGCATTTTCTTTTGTCTTCTTCAACAACATCCATTCTCACTTTCATCATTTGCATCATTTCCATTATCTCATACATCTTTCTAGCAACATTAATAGTAGTATGAATTCTCCTCAGCAACATCTCTTCCTAGGATCTGGTTCAACTGGTTCAAGTCAGCGATCTGGCTACAAGGTTGCAACTTCCTCACAATCAGCGATCTATTGACAAACACAAGTAGGTTTCCTCCAGTTGGTGATTTGTCCACACAAAGATCTTACGGAATGCCTTGCTTAACTTTTCTCTCCTCTTCCAAGGTCTGCAAACTCGCTTTGATACCACTTGGTCCAGTCAAGGATGGAGGGTCTAGGAATAGGACTACCCAAACTTGTAGCAAGAGTAAACACAATGAAAAATCAAATAATTGGAATAACAATCCCTCATGGATAAATAGATAATGATCAATTATTCACAGGCAACATGTCTTGCCTTCCAGCTTATAGATTATAGAATTATATGGCGCTAAGCCCAAAAATACAATGTGGGTCAAAGCCCTTATCTTCTATACCTTCCTACTTCTCTATCACTCTATCACTACTTACTATCCCACTTACTACCTCAAGACTCCCCCCAAAATTCGAAAGAAAGCATTATAAGACCAAAGAGACATTTTCGAAAACAAATCCATCAAGAAATAACATGTTTCCTGTATTTCCTGTGAAAATCCCAAAAATCAAAGCATAACTTAAACTTAAAATAGCAACTTACACAAACTTTCCCCCATTCGAAATGATGCATGTATTTGCATGTGAAACTTTCCTCGATTAACACTATCACTTAAATTTTTATTTAGATTAATTCCAAAATAATAATTTAAATGAACCATATTATCAAGACACCAATTTAAAATTCAACAATATTTAAAATATTACTCCACCTTACTATTCAATATTTCACATTAACAACAAAATAATAATACAATTACACATTTAAATCTACAAACATTTCAATTTACAAATTAATTTAGTATTCTAATTAAATACTTAACGCTTTCACATAATCTCTTTAATAATTAAATTTAATACTTTAATTAAATTGTCCACAACAACAATAATAATCATCATTAAATCAGACTAACTCATTAATGACATTTTAATAATATACTTAATCAAAGAAATACTAAATTAATTAAACGACATTTTAAATTAACAACTATGTTAAATGATTAGCCAACATAAATAATACCATTAAAATAATCAACATTTCATCTCAAACAACCACTAACATAATCGACCCAAGGACCCAAATGGAGAGGCATTACATCCTGCCCCCTAAGTCTTGACTTACTCCTGGAAATTGTAAGGTCAGGTAAAACATATGCAGTTACGAACAACATCATTACAATTCACACACAAAATAAGAGATACCAAAAAAATCAATCGACAAACTAAATAAACCAACAGACGAGGTTACCAAACATGGGTTGGGGACCTTTTTGTCATCTCCCATTTCCACATCATATCCATTGGGTTTTTTGAGGCATGCTCAGAACTGAAAATGCAGGTGGAGTCGATGCTTGGTACCCATAACATGCATCAAAACAAGATGTTGAGAAACATATACATATAATAACAAACACATCGTGAGAGGAAATCACAGTGTAGCAAGGCACTCACGAGCGAGTGATGCTACCCTATTCCCCTCACCAAGACCTGAAACCAAAACCATAACATCAAGTAACAACAACTATATCACAACAACCTCATAAGGCAATAACTAATCATTAGCATAGCAAGCATAGTAAAAAATCCATATGATAACACATAATCAAATTATTCCAAACACCAATAACTCCATACATCAACATAAAAACAACAATAAATAGTTTCATATTCATCCAAGACAAATAAATTATCAATACATACAAACCAACATGGTGAAGCAACCACCAAAAAAGTATCAAAACACATAACTTATCATAGCAAGTGTCAATGCAAAGAAAACAACACTAAAGGCACTTCCTCAGTCTCTTGTACCATAGGATTTTCATGGGCTCCCGAGTCAACTGCCTGACCACTACCAATAATCTCCACATTTGTGCCCTGATGCTCTACCCGATGGTGATCAACCACTGTACTCACCCTATGGGACCTTCCTGTGTCATTCCCCACTACCTTCGTGGCTGTCGACCTCTGACTAGATTTAGATGTGTTCCTCTAAGGACATTGTCTAGCTATGTGGCCCTACCGGTCGCAAGAGAAACAACTTGTACCTCTACCCATTGTAGCTTGTGTGCTTTGAGCTGACTAGACAGGACGATGGAGTTGGGTTCACAACCAACTCTGGATCCTTCTAGACAAAAAATAATCACCCTGGAACCTGAAGCCTGCTAGAGACACGCTACCAAATTGAACACCAATCATCCAATTCTCAAACTCCAAACCACTACTAGAACTATTGATGAGCAGAGAACATGCCCTTAAAAGGCCCATCATAAGTTCTGCTAAATCTAAAAAATTTCTCCTCTTAGGGAACCTTTCTCTTTCCCTAAACACCTATCAACCACCCTCTTATCTAGGGCCTACCGAGGTAAGAATCTCCTCAAGAAAGGAACATAACTGAGGACCTTGGCACTCCTCATGATTATTCTTGTGGGAACTCATAAAAGAAGTGTTCAGATGATTGACTCCATGACCACCTCCTAGACCTCTACCATGAACTCTAGCTCAACCAAAACACCTAGGAATCCTACACACACCACCCAAGAAAAGAGTCACAAACAATTAGGCGAGGGTGACAAAAAGGAAAATATAGAAACTCAAAATTCAAGCACTATATTCATGATTTTATACACATTCTTTACACACATAAAATTCACATTACCGAAAATCACACAAGGCTACCCAAGAGTCCATGATGTGTTTCCCAACAGAAAGGATATCAGTGCATTACACACTACACTGAGGGTCCTATCCCTTCCACTAATTTTTTGCACCATTGGACCACATGTCACCTACAGATCCGTTTAAGGTCATCAAACATGAATGGTCAACAAAGGAGAACATAACTACATGAGTACGCACACTAGGTCAACATAATGGGCTCAGTGTATCCAGAGTACCCAGTGTATGAACCCAGCGCTTTGATACCATGTTGTAACACCCCACCACGCACACCCCAAAGGACAACTAAATAACTAACACTTGTGAAACAATTTTTTTTTAAAGTAACAACTATGCAATAACCATTAATTAAATAAGCATACAACATTATGATAGTTATGTAACAACACCTAACTAGTTCCATGGGGTTGCACACTTGCATTACTTGTAAAATTTCCCAACCATAAACATTATTACAAACTAAATTCCAAGAGAATAAATGATAGAAGTATACATTCACAAGATAACATAATGATAATCATACAACCATCCATAGCTAATAAAGACAACAAGAGTACATACATCATTTTGTTACATATCAATTTATAGTTCAATATTACAATTGTGGAGCATATTTCCATAGACAAAACACTTCAAAGATACAATAGTACATTACATAATTCTTACCTTATAACAATATGAAGATTACATCCATACAAGTATGTTACAACAACAATGAATATAATAAATAATGAGATCCATCAGAAGGAAATATAGATCATAACACCAAAACTCTCACCAACACCAAAAAGCTCAAGAACCACTACAACTGGTACATCTCTACAACATTATGATCATCGGTGGGGAACCCAATGGGTGCATAGCACATTCCACCCGATCATGTGGACCCTAAGGTCTACCCCTCGTTCTAGGAGATGACAAGAAAGACCCACAACCAAAAACAACAATCAAGATAATTAAGTCTAACAAGACTCCATCACAATACGACAATCAACACATAAAGCAATCACAAGGAACATCCGCTTCCAGAGGTACTAGAACAACAAGGAGAAAACAACAAATATACAAAGTTGCTAAAGGGTGGAGTGTCATCACATAAGCTTGACATGGGTTACCCAATTCAGATCTTCATAGGTTATTGGCCCCCTATTTGGTTAAACCTTGGCAGCCTCAACCAATCCCTGGCCCCCATTCTCACTCATGTGGGATCAACATACCTTTCAAGAGGACAAGGCAATTGATCTTTTCCATTCTAGGCCTTTCCACTCATCTCAAGCCTAAACGAGCACTTGAGCCATGAGTGAGGCTATCTTATTTGAATTAAATTAAGGTAATACATGAACCCCCTAATTAATTATTAGATTATCAATGATTAAGGAAACCCTCAATGAGTTATCCATACACCCCTTTGTGCACCGACCCCCATTGAAATCCACTCACCCAGCTAACAAAAAAATCTCAAAATCACAAACGGGCTAGCCAACTTGCACAAGATACCAAAACCAAAAGAAAGTATATACACCAAGTGAGGCATGCATCATTTCATGCTAGAACCCATGATAAGACAACTTCCAAGTGCAAGGCTAAAATCCACCCTATCAAATTGAATATACGAGCCACAAATCAT
The DNA here is from genome assembly GCA_007115665.2 of Sequoiadendron giganteum. NCBI lineage: Eukaryota > Viridiplantae > Streptophyta > Pinopsida > Cupressales > Cupressaceae > Sequoiadendron > Sequoiadendron giganteum. Next base: position 807,693,011 of record CM021102.1, read on the forward strand.
GAAGAACCAAAAAAAGAAAACCAATTAAAAAGAAACATTTTCTTTCGCCTCCTCTGGAAGCCCAAGACGAAATGACTACCCAAGAACTAACAAACGAGGGTAAGTCAACATACCAATTCCCAAACAAATTCCAACTCGGATTCAATGAATAAATCCCCTCAAATTACAATAACTCAAGAAGAAGAAGCATCAAAATGGAAACCTCAAACTCAAACTTTAAATGTATGTATACACTCAATGAATAATAATCATGAAGAATAATAATCAATTACATTTTGTATAATCATTCACTAAAATTCATCTGGATTTATTAAAGGAATTACTCTACAAGATCGTGTTTTATTTTAAACCATACTTCATACTTATATACAATGAAATAATCTTTGATTTCCATTACACATACAAGGTATCAATTTCCAAAGAACCTTCTAAACAATCAATTTACATTTTATTTTACCTCATTACAAAGTCTTATAAAATAATTAAAGAGCTTATACGAACAATATAATATAACTATCTAAAAATATACTTGAATCCCTAAAGTTGTTTAGTCAATTCTAGAGCAAGGGCGGTTACTCTTAATATTAAAAGGGTAGTTCCACCTAAATTCCCAAATAAAGCTTATTTAATCATTCTATATCAATTTATATGTGTTATTTGATAATAAGATAAAGGTCAATATGCATATCTATGTATAAGTCTATATAAAGATAGAAAAATAACTTTACTAAAATCTTCAAAGCCACTATAGAAACATTTCTTCATCTATCTAATTATGTATGTGGCAAGAAGTGTCAATAACTAAAACATGAAACACACCAATGAAACATTATATTGAAGAGTCTAATTAACTAAAACAAACTAAATTATGCAAATTCTTCAAAATCATTCGATTGTCCTCTATCCTCAAGCTTTTACAGATTTACTTGCTCTCAGCTTGTTAAAGCAACAACTCAATAAAATGATAACTCAAAGAATGAGTATTATGCAAGCTAAGGAAACTAATTCTCCTATGCTAAATGATTATGATAAGCTATAGTAACTATGCAGCTAAAGCTATGCTATGGAATTACAACTAAATTATTGATTATGAAACTACTGTTGTGCAAAGATGTTGTGCTTGAATACTGATTGCTTGAATTCTTGGAAGTAAAATGACTATAATGCACTTTCCGTGAAACTAAAAGTTGTATTTTGGAGGAGCCAAGAGGCTATATTTATAGATTTTCAAAAGGCAAAAGCTTTGCTAGCAAGCTTCAATGGTTGAGATTTAGCCTGAAAGAATGGATGGTGAGAGATGGAGAGGTTGGAGAGAATATAGCTGCTGGAGAGAAAAAGATGGATTCTGTTTTCAACCCACAAAACCTCCTCATTCAAAAATGGAGACAAATTGTCATTTGTCATTTACAGTTTAATGAAGCAGTTTTGTTTGTTGAAGATAATTGCTCAATTAAATAATAATATTATTTAATTTCTTGTGACATGTGCAAATGGAAGCTTCCAATTAAATATAAATATTTAATTATATGTTTGGAGGATATTTAGAAGCTTTCTTAATTAAATATGAAATATTTAATTAAGTGTATAGTTATGGGTTTTGATATTTGAAGAAATGTATTTACTTTATATAATAAAATAATGTGATAATTAATTAAAATAAACAATGGTATTTATTTAATTAATTAAGAAGACATGAGAAAATGATAATAATGAATGATTTATAGAAAAGTGAACATTATATTTAAATGTAGTTGAATCAAGAAGATTAATTAAATAATGTGTATTTAATTAATTTACCAAGCTTAATATGATGTGACCATTTTTAGATGTGTACACACACAAACCAATTTCTCACTATTATATGACATGAAATATATATTTACAAAAATATATTTATATAGAATGCAGTTTACAATTCCTTATATCAAATGTTAATATGACAATACACATACATATACCTATATCACTTATCTAACTTAATCATTTATTCACATAAATAAATATATTCTTTTACTATACATAATATAGATCTCAACACAATATCTCAACTTATAACTTGATAAGCTTAAATATACACACATAGGTAAACATACACATATCGAACCTCAACCAACACAAGGTGCATATATATGCATCGAATGTATTTACTTCAAATTAAGTTTCAATACTAATAAGCGAATGCCAAACCAAGATTACATCTATTGAATCATGCCAACAACACGTCTAAAACAAAACAATGACCATTCACAAAGACTTGAATTCGAATGATGAAAAGGATAAAGTAAATAGAAAATCAAATGTCAAGACATGGTGACATAACCTCAGCACCGCTTAAACTAACTATCGTCTGGAATGCACTCCATAGAATATTCATCGAATGTTAATCATAAAGCAATGAACTCCCTAATTAAAAATATATAAACAAATACTTATTCGCCTTTTAAGCTAACACCAACACAACTCATAAACATTGATTATATAAAATCAAAAGTCTAGCACAGTGCGTATATATTGGCTATCAAATGAAGTAAATTGAATGCAGCGGCGTACACAATGATAATCTAATATCTACGTAGGGAACAATCACAATTCCAAAATCCAATATAAAATAAAACCCAGGTTCGCCACATTCAGTTAGCATAAGATTCATCAAACTTACTGCATTACATCCACTGAGCAAGGAAATTAAAATCTTCAATGACTAGCGTTTGATGCGAGCATATAAATTGCATCACACAAAGTCAAATAAAATGAAGGTATGCAAGGGTATCGAATTCTAAAAATAGTGATTGTCACGCTTACATCTAAATTCATCTCCAAGATTTTTGCAAGAGAAATTGATCTGAGATATATGAGCCATTTCCTTCACACAAATAGGTACGCTATTCTTATGGAGAGTATTGGTGGTGCAAAATGAAACAATCTGAAAAAAATAGACTTGCGCTATATTAATGCGCACTGTATCAGGTATCAAATGGACATTCATCAAAGCATAACCACAGAGGAGAAAAATTTCATATGCTCTAGTTACAACTGCGTTGGTAAATGGGGATGCAAAATGTGAAAGCAATGATAGGGCGCAAGAAACGTTTGATTGAACGCCTCAAGGGAATTTGATTCATGAATACCTGATGCACTGGAAGACATGCAAGCATAATGGATATTTGCACAGTCTAGGTAAACATGCATTCTGAGTGGATAGGCATTGACAAGGCATGCGAGCGGATTGGAAGGAAACTATAAGCATCGTGATCTCAAAGAAATTGAACGACCTTCCAAGATAAAGGCCAATACAATACCCAAAATCCCCTTCTAGAATTATTTCATTTGCAGGGCCGGGCTTAACCGGCACACTCTAAGGGTACACTCCTTAGGTGGCCGGGCCCACAGCCTATTCAAACTTGTGACTTTCCCGTTTCTTTTAAACCCGTGATTTTCTCCGAAGCTGTTTCCGTTCCGGATATTATAAAATTTATTGATATTTAATAAGATTTTAATATTAAGTATTTTTTCGATTTTAAATTTTGAAATAAATCTATTGATAATAAATTATTCATAATTGATGATTAATAAGATTTATTTTAAATATTTTTATATGATAATAATAATAAATAATCAACAATCAAAATAATTAAAAATAATAAATTAATTACTAATAATAATAAATTATTAATTATAAATCTATTATAAATAACAATTCTAATTGAAATTATTAAAATAATGAATAGTAAATTATTGATTATTAATTATTAAAAAATAAAAAAATAAAATTACACATAATAATAATAACATTAATAATAAATTATAGTTTATAGTCAATTTAAATAAAAAATTTAATTAAAATTATTATAAATAATAAATAATAAATCATTAGACTAGTTCTACATGTTATAACCTACATTGATAAACTATATTTAATCTTTTACATGTCTTTAATTGGAATTTATAATTCAACATAGAACCCAAAGTGTCTAGATTCTACAACTCATACATTGTGAACAAGATCCTATCGAAACTATTCAAGACCACACTTCTCAATTCTTATACTTAATTGTGCCCATGGAATTTCATCATCTAAATTATATACTCCAACTTATCTTTTTAAAATATCTATTACCCATATCCAAGAGAAACTACTTTTTAATTATTACACTTTTCTTTCTAACCTAATTAGGGAGCAACTGAAGTTGATCAAAAACTCATGACTTGGGGGAACCTTCTCTTCTCATCATCCTATTGATAACATCCATGATTCTTGTTTGTATGATTCTTCCTTTATCCTAATTGATAAGCCAAAGTAAATACGTCATACATTACATAATGATTTGATCTTCATTTCTCTCAATGAGATGCTTATTCTTTGACTCCTAATAACAATATTGATTAGTTTGATGGACTTAGAACAATAGATGACCAATCATTATAATATGATCATATAATTATATTAATCATAAACCCCTAATGACTTTCCCCATTTGATACCCATGATGCCATAGTTATATAAAATATCATTCCCTTGTCAAACCTTGTTTTGAGAATATTTTCAATGTTCTTCATCTCTCAACATTCTTCACCAAAGCTACATGTGATACTTCCAAGACTAATTTATAAGACTCTCATTATATGACAAAATTATGATATATGTGTTCCACCTCCTATTATCCACCATGCTTCTATAACCAATTTATTTTGCAACTATTTCATCATTTTTTCTCCTTTCCATTTTTATGTACCCCTATTCTTCACTCGAATGACTTCATGGATGCCTCATTTTTTATGATGATTTAATGGTTGTTGATCCTCTGACCAATTGATCTTTTTTTACTCAATTTTTGTTTCCTTTTCACTCTTCTTCTCTCTAACACATCTTGGTCCATGATATAGAGCAATAGATCTCATCAATGGTGTTACTAGTTTATGCACCAAGATGACCAAGATTTTACCTACACTCTTATTCCCACATACACCTATCTAGCCACACATTCATCTATCATCTTCACTATTCCTAGTAGCTATCTTATTGAAAATATTACAATAATTTCCTTCATACATTATGCAACTTATCATGATGAGTTCAATGAATTAGTCATTTTGGCCTTAAATTCTTGAGCCCTTTTCACTTCTTACTATAGCCATTATAATCTCATATGACCCCATGATAAGAATGAAATCCATTCTCATTTCCATGAGTACTCTTCCCTTCTACTTTCCCAATACCTAGAACTAATCAATGGCCCTTAAAATCTTATAGAAAATCAACTTCTTCCTCTCTTTCCTAACATCCCAAGCCTAACATTTACACTACTTCTATCCCATTACTATTGCTACACTTTCTCACTATCTCCATGAGATACTATAGTATACACAAAAATGTTGGATCATAACAAACTACTTGGTTTTACCATTGCATAAAATCAGGATCATGTTATAAACTGAATAGTCTACTATAGTGATCATTAATTATCCCTAGATCTTCTTTTCTTCTTCTTTTTCTTGATCTTTGATTATGCTAATGTTTTAATCTTACCTTTATTTTGATCTTTCCTCTCCATTCTTGGCCTCTATTTCCTCTTCATCTTTTTTCTTTCCTTGATCCTATTTTCCCTTTGCTTTGATTCCACTTTTCCTTAGCTTTCCCTTCACTATTATTTTTTCTCTTGTTTTCTTCTCCTTACCTTTCCACTTTGTTTTGGATTTTAGTTTTCCTCTTAATGATACTATTTGGTCTATGACAATTGGATAATGATGATCCATGCTTTAGTCACTATTAGGACTAACCCTAGAAACTCAAAATAAAGGTGTTGATTAAGTTTTTCATCTCTTTTATTCTATTATAGTAATCTAGATCTTTCAATCTCTCTCCTTCTCATATCATTTCATCAAAATCCTTAGCATTATCCTTTCTCCATATTCTTACAGTTGGTCTTGTTTTTAAACTTGCCAACTTTAAACTTTTTCCATTTGAATTCTTGTGTCGAGTAGTTCCTAGTAAAATATGCCCCAATTATCCTCAATTGTCAAGTCTCTCATCATTTTGAAGAAGAACCTCCATTATTTCAACTAGAACCCTTAGAAAAAATAATGTAGCTTGACCAATTTTATGAAAATAATTAAATCTCAAAATTTGTGAGAGATGGTGCAAAATATTTTTACAAGGACGTTCTTGATAGTATTTCTCCTAATGTGGCAAGATTTTGGATCAAAATTCCTTCAGTTGGTGAGATATTAAAAGTTCAAGTTTTCACTGACTAGTTTGTGAAAACAATCAAATCATGAGTTCTATAAAATTTGAAGCTAAATGGTTTGGTAAGAGGATTTGTGATATTATTATACACAATGTGGTAATTTTTCACAAGAGAATACTCATCCAAGTGAATTATGCATTAAAATTCATTTGCCAGGTTGGCAGATTTCTTGAATAGATTTTATAAGGTTTTGCTAAAGTGAATTTGAGCACTTTCTAAATCCATTGACAAGTTCACAAGTCCAATAATTCATCAAAATTCTAAATTTTGCATTGTTTCTCAATGGATTTTAAAGGTGTGTCAAATTTTTATTATTCAAAATCTCATTTATTGAAATTTGAAAAAATATATTGGCATTTCTTGAACATTTCAAAAATAAATGAAAACTTATTGAATTTTTTATATTCAAAATCTCATTTTTAATATTTTGTAGTTTGGTGTGTTCCTTCCTCTCCTAATACTGTCTAATTATTTTGAAGAGACCAAGGTTCATAACTAAACTATAGTCCATTCTATGTGCATGTAATTCTAAGCTTGATAGAGCAAACTAAAAAAATATTAATCTACTCTATTCAAAACACAAACAACACTCAAATTTAGTATAATATTTAACCAATCATAATGAAAACATAATATAAAGATGAATTTTTTCAAATGTTGTGGTTGTAGAAGCCCTTTTGAAATCTATGCAAAATATGGGAGGATAGACAAAGCTTGTGAACTATTTGACAAAATGTCTCAAAGAATTGTAATCTCATGGAGTGCACTCTAATTAGAAAAGTTGCATCAATACCCTCATAACAATCTCTCAATTTGTTTGTGTCTATTGTGTCACTCAATTTGAAACTCAATTGTGGTACATTAATTTCATCGTCAAATTGTCATTTGTACGTGTCAAGTTTGTCAAAATTCAAAATGATCAATTTTTAATAAAATCATAGATCATGTTGTCAAAATCTAGAATGTAGAATTATAAATTGTTTTAATGAATTTTAATTTTAAATAATTAATAACCAAAACTTGATTATTGATTATTTTTAATAATTTTAATTAAATTTTTTATTTAAAATTGATTTTTAACTATTATTTATTATTAATGTTATTATTATTATGTGTAATTATTATTTTTATTTTAAATAATTAATAATCAATAATTTATTATTGATTATTTTAATAATTATAATTATAATTATTATTTATAATTCATTTATAATTAATAATTTATTATTAGTAATTTATTTTTTATTTTTTATTATTATTGATTGTTGATTATCTATTATTATTATCATCTAAAAATCTATAAAATAAATCTTATTAAACATTAATTATGAATAATTTATTATTAATAGATTTACTTAAAAATTAAAATTAAAAAAATATTTAATTATTTTTAACAACATTAATTATTAATAAATTTATTTAAAAATTCAAATTAAAAATATTTAATTATTTTTAATAATATTAATTATTAATAATTGATTGTTAATAATTTTTTAAAATCTAAAAGGTCAAAAACTAAAAATAATACTCTTGTAAGATATGGTCACGAGGGATAAAAACCGTAAAGAATAATATTCTTATCGTTTTTTAAAAAGTGAACGGGCTAATACAATTTGATCTACCGTTATACATTTTATAATATCCGGAACGATAACGGCTTCGAAAAAGTCACAGGTTTAAAAGAAATGGGAAAGTCACAAGTTTGAATAGGCTGTGGGCCCAGCCACCTAAGGAGTGTACCCTTAGAGTGTGTCGGTTAAGCCCAACCCATTTGCAGAGTAGAAGTTTTTCTTTTCAAAAATCAAAGACTCACCCCAAAATTCAAAAGAAAGCATTATAAGACCAAAGAGACATTTTCGAAAACAAATACGTCAGAAATAACATGTTTCTTGTATTTCCTTCGAAAATCTCAAAAATCAAAGCATAACTAAAACTAAAATTGGCAACTTACACAAACTTTCTCCCACTTGAAACAATGCATGTATTTCCATGCGAAACTTTCCTCGATTAACACTATCACTTAAATTTTTATTTAGATTAATTCCAAAATAATAATTTAAATGAACCATATTATCAAGACATCAATTTAAAATTCAACAATATTTAAAATATCATTCCACCTTACTATTAAATATTTCACATCGACAACAAAATAATAATACAATTACACATTTAAATCTACAAACATTTCAATTTAAAAATTAATTTAGTATTCCAATTAAATACTTAATGCTTTCACATAATCTCTTTAATAATTAAATTTAATACTTTAATTAAATTGTTCACAATAACAATAATAAACATCTCAACCCCAAAGGGTATTTGGTGTTTTAGTATTTGAAAAATCTTGTCACTTTCCTTAGATTGTTCCTTGATCTCAATTTTCGCATAAGCTTTGAAATCAGGTTTCGGATAGAAACCAAACATGTGTCATCTCTTGGTGTCAAGTTCCTCACTTTGTTTCGACTCCAACTTTCAACCTTCAATCGAGATCAGACATCAGAACATAAACCACTGTTCACCCAATCGATTTATCTGGGGTCAAGTTCCAACTCGAATTTGACTCTCGACTCTTTGTCGAAGGTCATAATCAGAAGGGAACCTTAACCTTGACTTCAATTGGGGTTCCATTACTGACTCTTGGTTCGACTCCGATCTCCAAATTCTCTTCGGGATCAGACTTCATAAATGAATCTAACCCCTGACCCGTGCTAAGTTTTGGTACCTAATGTTATCCCGACTCTGACTTCTAACTTCTGGTCGAGATCAGAACTTGGGATGAATTAACTCAAATTAATTTTGTTTGCTAACTCGCCAGTGTTGGATCCAAACTTGATCCTGACTTCCGATATGTTTTCCTTCAGGGTTTTGATGCTGAACACGATCTCGATCCTAAATCTCAATAAACCTATTTGTAGATTTCAACTACTTAACCTAAACCTGATCTCGATGTTTGATAGTATTATAAGAAGGGTTAGTAGTGGCCACATTCCAGGTACAATCCTGATCTTGAATTCTGAAAGTACATATGTATTATCTAGGAAATAAATTTTATATTATAGGCTTTTAATGTAAAATGTAGATGATGTCTAACCTTGTTTATTGCTCCTATTGTCTAATGAATATCATTATTTGCAAGTTTAATTAAATGTCTTCATCAGAAGAGGATATTGACACTGAAGAGGTGCAAGAGGTGTGAGAAGAGAAAAGATGAAAAAGGGGATAGATACCTAAGAATTCGAAGCCAAAATAGTTGCCCCTCACTATTAAGTACAAATAACAAGGAAATCCAGTCCCTTCCAAGTTCAGGTCAGAAGTAATGGAGGTAACAGACACATTGGTTGGTCATATTGACCTGGAAAAGTTTGTTAAGGATACTTTTGCAGAGGATTCTATTCCAAGAGAAAAGAAAATTGCTAACTCAGGGTTAGCACACATAGCTTCATTTCCCATCATTGTATAGTATCTTGAGTTTATATTAGCAACTACAAATGCATAGAATGTAACTCAAAGAAAATGTATTGATTCTTAGGGTAATGATATCACTGATTTGTCACTAGGGATGATGAGACTACTGTTTGATTTTCCTCCTTATCCTAACCTCATAATCATGGCCAAGGCCCAAGCACTAGCACAATATCAGAAATATGTAGAGGGAAACTAGGCATATATCAATAAGAGATGGTTAAAAACTGAGAAGAAGTCTATAAAGAAACTACCCAAAAAGCTTAAGAGGTCTAATTTCTCGGTTGAGGTAGGTGAAATTATTACATTATTATTTAGGGCATTTGGAAAGAAAGACTCACATGCCTTCGAGGATTGGATTTTCCCATTCATTAAGATCATTCTTGATAGAAAATAGTACTTGGACTGGGGATAGATGGTATCAAATGCAATTCACAATCAAATTACTAAAGTGAAGGATACCAAGACATTCTATATGAGCTCTTATGTTATATATTGTGCTTCTAGGATGGGGAATTTTCTAGGATTGACTCCAATGGGAATGCTCAGAGAGGTAGATGGAAAAAATAAGGTCCACCAATACAATGATCAATTGGAACTCAAGAAGGTAGAAAGGCATTTCAAAAGAGTAAATGATGTCTTCTTGTATGTGGTGATCAACAGGTTAACTGGAGATGTAGGTTTCAAACTATCTAAAGAATTCATGGCTTTTGTTGAGGAATGGGGAAGTTGGTTCATTCAGTACCCTAGAAGTACTTATATTGGGATATTTGGTTTTGATAAGGCTCCTTTCAAATTGCCAAGGTGTTGTAATGATAAGATGATATTGATGGAATTCTCCAGGCAAACAACTGAGGTAAATACCAAGTTCTCAGAGAAACAAAAAGCAAGGTATCATTCTTTTCCTATGGAGTTAGGATTTTATTCATGCCAATCAACAGTAGTTGCTAAGGCTGCAATAGAAGATTTCCAGTCCTAAAACCTAAAGTTTTATGAAGAAAAGAAAGAACTATGACCCTAAAGGGAAGATGAATGAGATATATGCTTTAGTGTTTCCTTACCGTGAAGACCACCTTGAGGATTTTTGGGCCAACTTGGAAGACCAATTTGAGGTCAGAAAAAGAGAATATGAAAGATTGACCATTCCACAGTTGAGAACCAACTACCGAGACCTTGGAGGATAGGTGATTTTAGATTAGTTATATTTTTAAAGAGAAATAGAATATGGATATTATGTTTAAATTTTTTGTATTATTTTGACCATCAACAGGAACTAAAAGTCTCGATAGGACATTTTTGAAGAAAAAGGGGAAAAAGGAATCGAGAACGGATTTGAATATTAGGACTTTATCCAAATGCCTGAAAGGAACCCAAAATTTTGAAAGGACCAAAATGTCCTTAGGGAACTAAAAGTCCTAATAGGACATTTTTGAAGAAAAAGGGGAAAGGGGAATCATAAACAAATTTGGACATTTGGACTTTGAGGGAACTCAAAATCTCGAAAGGACAAAAATGTTTTTAGGGAACTAAAAGTCCCAATAGGGTTATTTTGAGGAAAAATGAGAAAGAGGAATTAGAAATGGATTTAGAGGGAACCCAAAACTAAAAGGACCAAAATGTCCTCGGGGAACTAAAATTCCCGATAGGACATTTTTGAAGAAAAAGGGGAAAGGGGAACTAGGTATGGATTTAGACATTTGGAATGTCCAAATGTTTGGAGGGAACCCAAAATCCTGAAAGGACCAAAATTTCCTTGGGGAACTAAAAGTCCTTAAAGGACATTTTTGAAGAAAAAGGGGGAATTCAGCCACCCTTGAGATTTTCAACTAGGTATTTAATTGAAAATTAGGAAAGGGAAACCAGAAATGGATTTGGACATTTGGACTTTATTCAAATGTTTGAAGGGAACCCAAAATCTCGATAGGACCAAAATGTCCTTGGGGAACTAAAAGTTTCGATAGGATATTTTTAAAGAAAAAGGGGAAAGGGGAACTTGAAACAATTTTGGACATTTGAATTTTGTCCAAATTTTTGGAGCGAGCCCAAAATCCCAAAAGGACAAAAATATCCTTGGGGAACTAAAAGTCTCGACAAGATTGTTTTGAAGAGAAAGGGTAAAGGGGAATTAGGAATAGATTATGACATTTGGACTTTGTCCAAATGTCTAGAGGGAACCCAAAATCTTGAAAGGACCAAAATAACCTTGGGGAACTAAAAGTCCCGACATGACATTTTTGAAGAAAAAAGGAAAATTTAGCCACCCTTGAGATTTTCCACTGGTTATTTAATTGAAAACTAGGAAAGGGATATTACAACTGCCAGAGGCATAGTTGAGCATGATGAACACATTTATATTTCTTAGATCAATTATAACTCATGGAATAAAAGGGGAGGCGCAAAGTGACAACAATGTAGATGTAGCAATATCATCTTTGATGCCTTTGACAAAGGTATGAGCTAGATTAGTAAATGTTATGTTATAATTTTTGTTTTACCTATTTACTAGTGAAAATATGAATGATATTGATTTGTACTTTACTTTGTATATTGATGTTTGCAGGGCTTTGAAACTCTATATCATGAACATGCCCCTCTTAAAAATGAAGAGAGACAAAAATCAATTCAAGGTGATTATGAGTATGCAATAAGTGATTATTCTATTGTGTTATTGTATAATTAATTTTTATATATTAATGTGTATACTTTTTATTATATTAGGTGGATGTCTAGGCAAGTTTGGAGAGGAGGTTGAGTCAGTAGATTCAAAAGAAACCATCATCGCATGCATCTCCATCCACTCAACATTTAAAGGTGGCTTGTGATCTCTTTCCTTCCCCTAGAGGGAAGTGACTACATTAGGGTCATTTATTATATTCCTATATGGAATTTGTGTACATATATTTTTTATTACAGATATGTGACATTATATTCCTATATGGCTTTGTTGTAAGCCTATATGGCTTTCATGTACATATATTGTACTTTAATCGACATATAACATTGTATGCCTATATGGATTTTTAGTTAATACATTTTTTTACCAATTATTGTGCCTTGCACTCACACCCCATTATGTTGAGGAAAAATTGGGGTCCTCTTTATTTTCCCTTCAGTTTCCTCTCTACCCTTTTTTCTTATTTTGTCTTATTTTGGTTGGTTTTTTCCCCTTTCCTTTTTATTTTGTTGTCCCATTAGGGTTTCGAGGTTTCTTGTGATGGCATGTCATCCTTTTTAGGCTTGAACCCCAATAAATTTCATTTCCTTGTCTCCTAATTCAGTGTTTCGATCATTAGGGTCTTCTTCATTAGCATGCTCTTTTTGGTATCCCCAACTCCTAATGCCCGATGGTGGGGATGTCTTGTCATTTCAATTTTCCCACCTAATAGAGAATTTAATTGCCTTGCTCCTCATTAGTGGTGCTTATATGTATTGATTAAATAGGATTATATGGTATAATTTCATTGTTTTGGCTATCATTTGAAAATTGTTTTCAAATCTCTTAGTGCACTCTATAATTCTCATTAAGAGCTCTCTCATAAATGACCCTAATTTCACAAGTTTTTGGTGTTCTCATTTATCTCAAGTGTCCTCATTCATTATTTGTATTCATCTAGTCTACTAGTCCCTCATTGTTTTATTTTGTCTCAGTGGTGTGTGCCCCATCATTGTTTTCTTCCATGTGATTCCAAAGTAAGTCTCGAAACACCATTCAATCAGTGGTGTTTTTTGGTTTTCCATTTTTATTTTTATTCGGCTTAGTTTGTATTCCTGTCTTTCATTTTTCTTCCAGCTTGGTTCTTTTCCTTGTTCTTTTTTCCATGGTTTTTTTCTTTGTAGTTTTATTTTTTCATTTTTCCCATTATCGAATCTTGTTTTTACCTAGCAAGACAATCAAGGTTATTTCTAATGTCATCATCACACCTCATCTAGTTCTAGTGTTCCTTTTTGGTCCTCATTTTGAAAAGAGATCTAACCAACACCCAACACTTGATGACTCACACTTCACATTTTGAAATTTCATTGTCTGTCGACTATCGGATGTCAAGGATTTTGTCTAATGCTTATTTGGAAATTTTAAAAGTGTTGAAACTCATTCCTGACCCCTGAAAATTGATGACTTGCACTTCAAAATTTTAAAAATTATAATTATTTTGGTCATCAGATTTCAGGGATATCCTTAACGTTTATTTGAAATATTTAGAAAATGTTAAGCCCCATTACCGACTCAAAATTCATTAAGAATTTTTTGTCATCGAACTTCAAGAGTAATCCTTAATCATTATTAAAATCTCACTTAAATTGTAAAGTACATCTTTGATCCCCAAATCCAAAAAAATGGTTCCCAAAACATCATTTGAACCTTTTGAGAATTGGATGTTGAGTGTACCCTCTACCGATTAACAAAATATTCTCTAAAAAGACAAGAATCATTCCAAAACCTCGATTAATAAAGTCAAAAGTAAAAATACCCAATCCTTATGAGTTTCTCTTATCATGAATATTCATTATTGATTGTGATTATTTTTCTTAAAGGCTAGATGGAATATTTGATTCATGATGATCATAACCTTCTTCCAAAAGAGGAAAGATCCTTCATGTTTTAAATGATAATTGTCTTTGGCTTTGGGTGACTAGGAATTTATTTTGAGCTCTACCAATACTTAGAGAAAATGATATAGGTTCCTCAAAATTTCTAACTCTCGAAAATGGTTCTTTTGTCCTTTAATAAATTTTTTATGTTGGTCATGGGGTATTTTCCTTAACAATTATGGTTTAATAGAATAAGAGGAAGGGGGTATCCTTGAACTCTGACAGCTAAAACTTCAAGTCAATTTTGACATATCTTCCAAATTTCGGTGTTCAAGATGATTTTGGTCAAGATAATAAGACCTTTAGAAAGTGATTAACAATATTCTTGAAGCTCGATCCCCGACAAGATGGAATTTTGGTTAAGTATGAATTTAAAGATTCCACTTTGTAATAGGACATAAAACAACTTAATTCTATGACTCAATAGGGATGTTCTCTCAGTTTTCAATATGAAGTTGGTCTTTTATATCTTCTAATGGATAATATTTTGAATGTGTAGGAAATATGCAAGGAGAAGGTTCTGAGATGAAGTATCAGTATAATGGATATCATCCACCTTCCAATATGTTCTCTCCATACATTGAAATTGGAGACACTAACCTGGGAAATGTGGACATGATGTTCATTCTTAAGAAGAGTCCACAACAAATAAGATAAGAAAAAAATGGACACCTCCTTGTCCAAATCAAGACTATTGGAGGAAATAGCATTTCCAATTTCAGTGCAATCCCCTGAATTAGTATTGACATGTGCTCAATACTATGCTTGTAGGAAGAGGAAAATAATGGGACCATCTAGAGAAATAATGTTGGATATTAGTCCAGATATAATTGAAACAGTGTTTTAGATACCTACCTCCTCAAAATATAAATAAATTAACATTAAAAAGGAATTATATTATTTTGAGAAGCATTGTGTAAGCTGCCTTAACTTCATCAAAACCCAACTACTTCTTAACCCTAGAAATTTGGCACTCAAAATGGCCAAGGTGCAACATAGGAGTGAGTTCAAGGAAGATTCCAAAGACCATATTACACTTCTTAGAAAGGTTTATGGATATTCCCACACTAGATATTTCCACCCATGGATGTGTTACTACATCTCGTTAGTTACATTTGATAAGAAAATAGAATGGGCCACTATCATCAACAACACATTGCATGACCAACTGAAGGATATGTTGAAGAGGAAATTTTTTTATATGGAATCTTACTTAGTATATTTTCTTGCCTATTAAGAAACCTTCCCTAGATTAACAAAGATAGGATCTCTCTAGATGGGAGAAACAAATGTCTATGAACACTACCCATAATTGGAGTTGGGTGCCAGTAGCAAGAACTATTTCATAAACAATGACGCTTTCATTTATGAAATCATTAGGGTTTTAAAAAATGTTTTTACAAAAAGGATCTCCCTTGAAGAAATGGTTGAACTAAATAATTAGGGAAATTGGTACATATAATTCAAAACCTTACTTATATTAGGTGGGAGGCTTCCACAAGGCTCCTCTCAGACTTCCAAGGTACCCAATTGATATTTGATCTTGTTGGAACTTTGTAGATAGGTTATTGAAATTCACAAGAAGATTACAAGGAAATACAAGTCAGGATACGCCTTCACCATCAAAGTGGGAGTATATTCCTATGCTAATATGCAAACAACTAAGACTACAAAAACTAAGCTAGCCTTGTTAACAATGAACTTGTACAATGACCCTACAACTAAATTTGACCCAACTAAGAAAACCAACAAGGTCATTGGCTCATTATACAAGCATGAACCTACCTTGGAAGACTACTGGTATAATTATGAAGATGAGTATGAGGTATCCTTTCTACTACAAAGGAATAGAAGGATGACCTACAAGAATTGGGAAGTAGAGATATAAAGAAATAAATAAAGGTATATCATTCTATTAGTGATGAATCTAGTCTGGCTCATGAGATTGAGCCAAAAAAAAATGAAGATTTACTAGTGTGGGATGATTAAACCCCAGTTCTACAGAAAATAAAAGTTACATCTATAGAGGAATTAATAAAGGTAGTTGAAATTGAATAATTTGACCAAGACAAACAAAAGGAATGCTTAAAGGACGGGAAATTAAGGATTAATTTTTTGAGGAAGTGCAAGGACAAGTGGAGTAGGAATAAAGGATTAGTCAATCAAGCTATGGTGAATATAGAATAGTTTGTTAAAAATATGGGTTGCATGTTGTGAGAAACCTCATCCTTGGTGGGATCCCTAAAAAATATAGTTGGTGAATTTGAGGAATCTTTACATGGTTATGTATCTAAGGGATCCATAAATTAAATGATGCAGCAAAAGGTGGACATTCGAAACTTTTAGGAGGATTTTGTCACTTTTGAATAGTTGCGGGAAAAGCTTGAGAATTCCAACTTTTCATAAAGAATAAAGTTACAATATCACAAGGGACCAAATATGAACGACTTGAATGAATTTGTTAATTATTTTTTGGAGAGTTTCCCTATTTTCAAGTGAATTTGTGTCAAAGCATTTATTCTTTTAAATAAGCTATAATAAATCAATGTCTAAATTGGAGAATTGTTGATGTGGCATTGAGTTTTCAATGGATCTATAGTTTCATAGTTAGCTTTTAGTTAGTCTTAGTTTATTTTTAGTTGGAGTTGATCACCCAAGTTGAACTTCAAGAAGACTATTTTTAGATCCATAAGTTATGAAACACATGGTTCCTATATATTTTGGTTTTGTGAAAAAATTTAAAGATCGGATATCATTTTGGAATGCAAGAAATAAATACATTTCAACGTGAAATTTCTACTAAATTTAATGAATGATTAATGTAAATCAAAGGGTTATGCCTATTTCTTGAAGATGATTTCTTAATCATTTGTGATGGAATGTTTGTGTAATGCCCCGCCAAGTAACCCTAAAGGAAGTTGTAATTAACGTCTTAAGTGAACCAATTTTTTTTTATAAAGTGCATTTAACATACACATTCACTTACTAATTAACAACAACCTCTAAGGCTGCAAGGTTAGGATTAATTAAACCCACACATACATATTACATATAACCATAACATTATGAACTTTATGAAATAAACATCATACATCATAAGAATACCACATAACCTAATAAGATAATCAACCAAGATACAATCTCATAAACATTATCTTAATCCAATAGTTACATCACTCATTCTCAGAATGAGACAATAGTACATAAGGTTACAATTATAGAATTTCACCTCATAAACATAAGAGGGATAAAATAACTTATACAAACTGAAATATTACAAAGCAAGAATAACACAAGAACTCGAGCCGTCCATCTGGATGTCTCACCACCAAGTACGGAAGATAGATGGGGACCCAACGATTTTGGTGCATGTTCCACCCAACCAAGTGGTACTCGAAGGCCCACCCCCCATGCTAGGAGATAGTAACAAAGTAACATGGACAAAGATCTACAACCACTAAGCAAAGACACACTCATACTGACTCATACTAATATAACCAAACAAACGAACTAACAAGTTCAACTCAATCACCAAACAATTACAAATCAAGTACAATACAAGTACAAATCAAGTACAACATTCACATCACTGACATAGGTCATATTGCTTCCAGACATAAAGTAGATCAAGTATGTTCACAGAACCATACATATAAAATAATTAACAACAGTTGTCCTAGATAGAGTGTCATCGCATAGTAGTCATGAGATCTCCTCTGGGCATCCTTCATAGGCTCCGGTAATCCTGGTGGCCTCAACCGAATCCCGACACTCATACTCACTTATGTGGCATCAAATACCTCTCGTACTGACAAGATAAATGACTATGCCATTCCAAGCCTTCTCACTCATCCCAAGTCTATACGAGCCCTTGTGTCTATGAGTGAAGATTAAATTATCTTGATTAGTGTGAACTGCATCCTAATCATCTAAGTACATTAATTTAATTATCACTTGATTAACTCACTTCTGAAGGTTCCCCGATTTACCAATTTGGGCTCCAGCGCCTAACAAAAGCCACTCTTCTATTCGACAACACACACCCAAACAATCCACCAAGGGAAACACAAGTGCATATCAACTAGGCATCATAATCCACTCCAAAACAATGAGGAAACAAAATATAGAACTCACTCCAAACATCTTGGAGGCAACAATCACATAGTCCACTCCTTTCACAGGAGGTACAAAAGATCCCTGTTCAAGGAAACTGAGTAAACTGCAAAGACGCCATGCACTACCCAAGGGAAAAAAAATGGATGACATAAAAGTTCAACAACCCTCATCCTCTAAGTTCTCCTGGAAGACTTATAATTTAGGACTAACACTAAATCCCAAAACCAATAATGCAACTTGATGACATAGCAACAAAAGCATTCAAGTCATTAATCAAATCTAATATTTGGATTTCCTAAATCCATACTCATTCAATAGGTAGTGTTGACAAAGTCAAAGACACGATAACTAGATCATCTAAAATAATCATAACCCCTATTTCCCCTTTCATTATTGGAAATCTAAAACAATTAAACTTACTTCCCTTTACTGAATATAGAGAATTAAATCTTTTAAGATAATCATGAGGAAGATACTACTTTTGGATATACTAAATCCATATTTCTTTCATAATTCAATTACAATGATTCAATTAATCTAAATAGAAATTAATAAATAACATAATTGATTGCCTCATCAATAAAACAACTTCTTAATTTACTTTTAAATCGACACAAATCCATGTAAGTAAACTCTTTCCATTTCTTAACCAAAACTTACATTTCATTCAATTTCCTATTTAGAACATGCAATCACTTTAATATAATAAAATATCGTTTCTCTACCCATTTACCCATATACACTAATCAATCCATTTTAAATCTCTATTCAATTTCCTATTTAGAACATGCGATCTCTTTAATATAATAAAATATCGTTTCTCTATCCACTTACCCATATACACTAATCAATCCATTTTAAATCTTTATTCAATTTTCTATTTAGAACATGCGATCTCTTTAATATAATAAAATATCGTTTCTCTATCCACTTACCCATATACACTAATCAATCCATTTAAAATCTCTATTCAATAATATATTGCATACATCTTATTAAAATGAAATACGATAATGAATTTACCCTTAACATATTTTTATATGCTCCATATTATATATATATACCAAACATATATATTAATAAACTCAATTATATAGATTATTTAATATTCCAATCACAACGATTAATTTGCTCTATGGAAATAAAACATAATAACTATTGCCCTTTCAAAATTAATTGAAAAAAAACTAAATAAGTGTCTTTATAATAAAGGATAGACTAGTTCAAATAATTTAAGTCGAATCCATTATTTTCCTTTAAAATTAACATACATCTTCTACAATAATTCTTTTCAATTTCCTAACCCAAACCCTATATTTCTTCTAGTTTTCCAACAACAACCTATGTTAATCTCATCTAAAAGTTTCCCTTTCCAAACTCTTATTACATACATCCATTTATTCAAACCATAAAATATACATTCTCAACAAATAAATTGTTCAAATAGAAAATGATTAAATTAAAATAATTAATTGTCTCTTCATAATAATCAATTTCTGAATTTACTTTTAAAACAACACGATCCCATGCACTACCAAGAGAATTCACAATAGGTTGACATCACAACGACAACCCTCACAAACAACAGACCATCTAGAAGATTTATAAACTAACAGGTATTCAACCCATTCTCAAAGCATAAACACGAAAGACATAATCATTGAAGGCAATAGAAGAAAATACATTTGGATACTCTAAATCCATTTCTCATTTCATTACGTAATTCATTATATCGATAAAACTGAATTAAGAATTCATCTTTTCAGATAGGGGAGAAATTACACTAATATTTTATTCTCTAATTGTTCTTAACAAAATAAGTATTTTCAACTATAATTCAAAACATTTCGCTTTAAATTAAATAACCAATTGCCCTTGCAAATTAAATCATTATAAAATTAATCAAATTAACATTTGGTCTCTTCCATAACTTATTGTGTTAAAATAAGATCAATATTTGGACTATAACCCAATATCATATATATATTTTTCCAATTAAATCAAATTAATAATTGGACCTTTTACACATGAATTTAAATTCCACAATTAAATTTTAAATTATGCATTCTTTAAATCAAATATTTAACTCCTTCAATTAAACTTTAACATGCCATTTTAAAATAAACAATAATTTCCCCATATGTTTATAATTTTAATTTCACTAATCTAATATACAAATTTTATTTAAAAAAATATAAATATATATAATACTCAATATTATAAATTATAATACTCAATATTATAAATTATAATATAAAATATTATTAAATAATATTTTAATATTATAATAACAATACATAAAATATTAATATTTATAAATATCAATTTATTATTATTTTATTAATAGAGTAGCCATGAGAAAATAACTTAACAGCAGTCTCGTGTTTCAGGCATAACTCAAAAACTACGATCTAGGTATTTGCGATTTTTTGACAGGGATAAGAAAATTTCAAGATGCAGAAACCCTTTAAATTTCCTGACAACTTAGTTTGTGTAAGTGGAGTTATATGCGACGCAACCAGACCATTTTACCATGAAAAATATAACTACCCTGCGGATTTTAAAATCCGATTTTTAATAATAAACAGAGGGTTTCATTTTCTAAAAACATTCTAAATGCATTGTTCAATCTCTATGTTTGATTTCAATAACAACATAATCGATTTCCCCAAATAATTTAAATTCAACTGAGGTTTTCACAATTTTCACTCAAGAATTTTCACAAGCAAAGGCTGTAAATTTATTTACTTTTTTTCTTCTAATATCAAATTTATTTTCTAAAACAGATTTAACAAACAAATCTTTAATCACTACTATTTAAAAAAAAACAATCAAGAACAATAAAACACAAAGAAGAAAACCTGGTACAAGAAGCTACAGGAAGAGATGAATTTCTGATGCAAGTCTCTTCCAAAGATTTCCTGAATTTTCTTCAATCCTCCAATAAATCCAATCCAAAACCCAACAAATGCAAACAATCTTTCCTTCAATCAATTCTACAATCAAAACTTTCTTCAAACCCTTCTTGTGCAATTTTCCAAAATTTCTTCTCTGTTGTAAAAATGTATTTTTTTCTAAAACTTTTTCCCTCCCCTAAAATTAAAACATGCATTCATTATAAAACAAAAATACCTAATACAACCCTAATTCACATTACATGCAAATTAGATATTTCAATTTCAATTTCAATTTTAATTTCAATTTCAATTTTCGAAAACCTACTTTCAATTTAAAATGCAATTTCAAATAATAAATTAATTTCCAAAGTTGCAACTAATTTCCCAAATAAACATTTAATTACAATTTCTAATTTAATTCCCACACGTTGAAATTAAATTCCAAAATTTATTTTAATTCTTTTATTTCATTTCATTCTCTTGCATCACATTTAATTAATTAATTTAATTATTTAATAACTAAATTCAACCCCCTTGGATTAAATTTAATTAATTAAATAATTTAAATATAAACTTTTATCCACATTGCATTATTTAAATTAAATAACCATCAACATGATTTAAATGCAATTATTCTAAATATCTATTTCCAAATCAAGAATCCTTCAGAATTAAATAACATTAAAACAAGACAGACAATGACTCGACACACACGACTGACAACACACTAAGGCTAGGGTGTAAACTTGACACATGTTACCTAGCTACTATCTCCCGTTCAACTTAATTGTTGGATCGACACGCTCAAACCTATGAAACCAGGTGGAGTCGATGTCATGTACCTGCAATCCTGAAAAAAATAAGTAAACAACATCATACAATATATCCAACATATAATACACATCGTGAAGAAGAAATTACGGATTCGTAGGGTGCTCGCAAGCGAGTGATGCGAAACCGTCCTCTTGACTAATACACTTATCGAAACTGACACTTCCATCATAATCCAGTAATCTCATAATAACATCTCATGTTAACTCTACAACATCATTAATCCATAATGCATGTGAAACAATAATCAGATAACTACATCCCACAATAATAGTTGTCGCTCAATAGTAGCGATCAAAACATCATAACAAAATGTATCCAGTATCAAAGTAACTGCAACCAAACATAGCATAAAGCAACTTGAAAAAGAAACAAAACGGAGGGGTATTATAGTTTGTTTAATATATTTGAATTGAATAAGTTAGTGAAATCATTAGTTTATTAGTGGTATTGAATAGATTCGTGTCTCAAATATGTGTAAGTAACATGAAAATTTGATTTGATGTGGATTGAAAATCTTAATATTTCATTTTCCCCTTGGTTATTGCATTGATATTATATGTGATTGTGTGAATACTGATTATTATAATATTGGTTTTATTGTTTTTTCTTGACCTTTTAGAGTTGTTGGATCAAATAGAATTTATCATTGTCCATTAAAGTTAATTTACTTCTTAGTTTCTCACCTTACCCTAATATTTTATTGTTTATTTGATCCAATCTCAGGTAGTTTTAGAATCTTTAAAGAGCATGATGAATGTTCATATCTACTACAAGTTGATGTAACATTGGATTAAATGCAATGAATTTAAACTTTAAAAGGTTTTAATTGACACATTAAGGATAAGTGTGCATTTATTTGATCTTGCATGTTGTGAGAGTACATTTTATGGAAGTCTAGATTAAAAAAGACCACTTGTTTAAATAGATTTCTTAGACCACTAAGCTACTCATCACAGTCAAGACCTAGATATAAAGGAATCTTGGAGTAGAAACCCTTATTTTCAAGAGGAGTAGTGAATTGTTGTTACATAGAGTTGGTTGTGCTAAAACCACCATCAACACTAATGTTATCCATATTTTCTATAAATGATTAATTGAATAATTGAAGAGAAGTAAAATAGAGATATTTTGATTTGAGTAATTGAATAAATTCCCAAAAAAATTATTATTTAATATTATCTAGTGATTTTTATCATAGTTTAGGTCTTTGTTGGTCACTTTTTCATAGTCTAGATCTTATAATCAAATTATAAATAGAATCAAGAAGTGGGGGCATCTTATAAGTATGATATAAAAAATTTCCCTTGGCCTATCTCTCATAAGTATTCCCAATTTAATGATAATATTGTAAACTAGATGTCACATCAATTGAAATGGGTTAAGATTATGTTAATTGAGTATGCCATCAAACATAAGAAGACAAAAAATAAAGTCACAAGAAAAAAACTATTATAGGTTGTATGACATGGGGAAATAAATGACTTAAGCTAAGCATTGAAGACATTGTGGACATCAAGAAAGGAGGAAGGAACATAAGGTAGAATTAGTATCACTATGAACATGCATGAGTCTCCAAGCATGACCACAAGAAAGACAAAGCAATGAAGAATGAGAATACGTCACTCTAGGTGATACACCATGATAGAATCAACTAAGAATGCTAGAGTGTTCACACTAGGCTAGGTGTTCATGTCATTTCACTAGAATAGTATTGTTCTTATTTTTATTTATTTAACCACTCTATTTTCCTAAGAACATGTAGGTAGTATTGTCATTCAAACATATTCCTATGCCTTATGCACTTTATTGACACTCAACTAGCTTAGTTTAAGTTATACCATATGTATTATCTTAATTTTTATTTATTTATCTTCCACCTATTATGCTAGATAATATTTGGTTTAGTGCCATCTAATATGCTAGTTCACTAATAGTTACATTCCACCTATCATGCTCAATTAGATTTATTTAAGTTCCATCCTTTATGCATTGAATAGCTTCACCTTTACTCCATATAACAATAAGCTCATTTTTACTATGTAACCGATGCAAGCATTGTAATTAATCATTCATTTTGATTTATCTTATTTGGACACCCAAAAATTTATATTTATCTTTTCCTTTTGATTTTTCCTATTTGGGCACCCATAAATTTCATAATTTCAAGAGTTTACAGCTCCCCTAATACACATAAAAATCCATTATCACACTGGGATAGTCATAATAGTGTAGCCCAAAATGATCGAGATAGGTGGGGTGAAAAATAAGGCATCCCCTAGTGTTCACCCACCCACCCGACATGTTTGTGTAGTTTGTTTAGCCCTACAAGATGAAGAATGCAAAATATGCCTCCCTACAACTTTTTTATTAAATGCAACTAACACTTTTTACAACTTTTGAAACATTGTCACCATGGTCAAATGGCTTGGAGATTTTTAAAAACTAATATGTTATTGTGGAGGGACCCTACATGCACCTATAGGTTCAAATAGAACATTTTTAGTGCCACAAATTCCAAGAAATACCTATCATAGTTAAGCAGGTTTTTGTAGTTAGGGCTCTTGAGATTGCATCAAAATAGTGTAGCCCAGAATTATTGGGATAGCTAGGGTGTGAAATAGGACCTTTCCTAGCATTAACCTACCCACTTAGATGTCTTGGTGTTGTATTTTTGGCCCCATGATGCATGAAACAAAAATTATTTTTTCCTACAACTTTTCGTTGAACGCAACTAATGCTTTTGCAACATTTCAAAAATTGTCGCCACAGTAAAATGGATTGGAGATTTAAAAATTGAGAGAGGTTATTGTGAAGGGACCATGTGTAACCCTATAGGTTTAAATGAAATTTTCCTATGTTACATGGATTTTGAGAACCAATTTGTCATAGTTGTCATTTTTTTGCACTTAGGGCTGTTGAGATACTACATCAGAATAATGTAGCATGAAACGATCATAATAGCTAGGGTGAAAAATAGGACATTACATAGAATTAATCTACCCACCTAGAGCTGTTGGCATTATCTATTTGGCCCCATGATGCACGAAATAAAAATTATTCTTGCCTACAACTTTTACCTGAATGGAACTAACACTTTTGGAACAATTTAAAAAATTATCGGCGGTCAAATGGATTGGTGATTTTTAAAAATAAGAGACGTTATAGTGGAGGGACCCTATGTGACCCTATAGTTTTGTAATACCCCTCCGTTTTGCTTCTTGTTTGGTTTGCTTTATGCTATGTTTGGTTGCAGTTACTTTGATACTGGATACATTTTGTTATAATGTTTTGATCGCTACTATTGAGCGACAACTATTATTGTGGGATGTAGTTATCTGATTATTGTTTCACATGCATTATGGATTAATGATGTTGTAGAGTTAACAGGAGATATTATTATGAGATTATTGGAATTATGATGGAAGTGTCAGTTTTGATGAGTGTATGGGTGAAGAGGACGAGTTCACATCACTCGTTTGCGAGTGCCCTACGAATCCGTAATTCCTTCTTCACGGTGTGTATTATATGCTGGATATATATTATGATGTTGTTTACTTGGTTGCAGGATTGCAGGTACATGACATCGACTCCACCTGGTTTCACAAGTTTGAGCGTGTCGATCCAATGGTTAAGTTGAACGGGAGATAGTAGCTAGGTAACATGTGTCAAGTTTACACCCTAGCCTTAGTGTGTCGTCAGTTGTGTGTGTCGAGTCATTGTTTGTCTTGCTTTGATGTTATTTAATTCTGAAGAATTCTTGATTTAGAAATAGATATTTAGAATAATTGTATTTAAATCATGTTGATGGTTATTTAATTTAAATAATGCAATGTGGATAAAAGTTTATATTTAAATTAATTAATTATATTTAATTTATTTAATTAATTAAATTTGATCCAAGAGGTTGAATTTAGTTATTAAATAATTAAATTAATTAATTAAACGTGATGCAAGAGAATGAAAGGAAATAAAAGAATTAGAATTAATTTTGGAATTTAATTTCAACGTGTGGGAATTAAATTAGAAATTGTAATTAAATGTTTATTTGGGAAATTGGTTGCAACTTTGAAAATTAATTTATTATTTGAAATTGCATTTTGAATTGAAAGTGGGTTTTCGAAAAGTGAAATTGAAATTGAAATTGAAATTTGAAATTGAAAGTGAAATTTGAAATTGAAAGTGAAATTGAAATTGAAATTGAAATATCTAATTTGCATGTAATGTGAATTAGGGTTGTATTAGGTATTTTTGATTTATAAGAATATATGTTTTAATTTTAGGGCAGAAAGTTTTTAGAAAAAAAATACATTTTTACAGCAGGGAAGAAATTTTGGAAAAATTTGCATAAGGGTTTGAACAAAGTTTGATTGTAGAATTGATTGAAGGAAAGATTGTTTGCATTTGTTGGATTTTGGATTGGATTCATTGGAGGAGGCTTGCATCAGAAATTCATCTCTTCCTATAGCTTCTTGTACCAGGTTTTCCTTTTTGTGTTTTATTGTTCTTGATTGTTTTTTTTAAAATAGTAGTGATTAAAGATTTGTTTGTTAAATCTGTTTTAGAAAACAAATTTGATATTAGAAGAAAAGAATTAAACAAAGTTACAGCCTTTGCTTGTGAAAATTCTTGAGTGAAAATTGTGAAAACCTTAGTTGAATTTAAATTAATTGGGGAAATCGATTTTGTTGTTATTGCAATTAAACATAGAGATTGAAAAATACATTTAGAATGTTTTTAGAAAATGAAACCTTCTGTTTATTATTAAAAAATGGATTTTAAAATCTGCAGTATAGTTATAATTTTCATGGTAAAATGGTCTGATTGCGTCGCCTATAACTTCACTTTCACAAACTGAGTTTTCAGGAAATTTAAAGGGTTTTTGCATTTTGAAATTTTCTTACTCCTGTCCAAAAATGGGAAATACCTAGATCGTATTTTTTGAGTTATGCTTGAAACATGAGACTGCTGTTAAGTTATTTTCCCATGGCTGTTCTGAAAATAAAATAATAATAAATTGATATTTATAAATATTAATATTTTAGGTATTGTTATTATAATATTAAAATATTATTTAATAATATTTTATATTATAATTTATAATACTAAAGTATTATATTTATTTATATTATTTTAAATAAAATTTGTATATTAGATTAGTGGAATTAAAATTATAAACGTATGGAGAAATTATTGTTTATTTTAAAATGGCATGTTAAAGTTTAATTGAAGGAGTTAAATATTTGATTTAAAGAATGCATAATTTAAAATTTAATTGTGGAATTTAAATTCATATGTAAAAGGTCCAATTATTAATTTGATTTAATTGGAAAAATATATTTATATTTTGAAAAATTAATGATAAGGGATATTTTATTTTGAATTAAACAATTTGATATTCTGTAAAGAATAGAAGATATGTTAATGATTAAATATATTTAAATATATTAATTTATATTTAGTATATATATATTGAAGGTATATATCCATTTGAGAGAATAAATAATATTTTATCTTATTTTATTCTATTGTTTGCAAATTGGGTATTATTAATGTTCTAAAAGAAATAATTAGTATGTGTAGAAAATGTATAGAGAAAGATATTTAAATATATTGAAGAATTATAGAAATATTTATATTTAAATGTTTGTTTTAATTAATGAGATTTAATTAGAAACAATATGAATGCGTGGCCAAATAGACAAGCCAAAAGATATTTTTATACATTGATGAAATTGCATGTTTTTAAATGGATAGTTGATGAGACATAGACTCCGGATAGAAAATTGGAAAAGATTGGTTGCAATAGTGTTAGGTTGCATTAGAAGTAAATTTAGGAACTAACTATACTGAAAAAGGCAAATAGTTATTATGTTTTATTTAGTTCCATAGAGTAATCTAGTCATTGTGAATGAAATATTAATGGTGCCTATATAATATGGAGCATATATATATATATTCAGTGTAAAATTCATTATCGTATTTTATTTTAATAAGATGCATGCAATGTTTTATTGAATAGAGATTTAAAAATGGATTGATTAGTGTATATGAAAAATGGATAGAGAAACAATATGTTATTATATTAAAGTGATTGAATGTTTTAAATAGAAAATTGAATGAAATGTAAGATTTGGTTAGGAAATGAAAAAAGTTTACTTGCATGGATTTGTGTCGATTTAAAAGTAAATTAAGAAGTTGTTTTATTGATGAGGCAATCCATTATGTTATTTAATTAATTTCTATTTAGATTAATTGAATCATTGTGATTGGATTATGAAAGAGATATGGATTTAGTATATCCAAAAGTAGTATCTTCCTCATGATTATCTTAAAGGATTTAATTCTCTGTATTCAGTAAAGGGAAGTAAGTTTAATTGTTTTAGATTTTCAATAATAAAAAGGGAAATAGGGGTTATGATTATTTTAGATGATCTAGTTATCATGACTTTGACTTTTCTACACTACCTATTGAATGAGTATGGATTTAGGAAATCCAAATATTAGATTTGATTGATGACTTGAATGCTTTTGTTGCTATGTCGTCAAGTTGCATTGTTGGTTTTGGGATTTAGCGTTAGTCCTAAATTATAAGTCTTTCAGAAGAACTTAGAGGATAAGGGTTGTTGAATCTTTATGCCATCCAGTTGTTTTCCCTTGGGTAGTGCATGTTCAGTTTTACCCGGTTTTCATGAACAGGGATGTTGCACCTCCTTGGTTTAGGAGTAGATTATGGGATCCGTGTCTCCTTGTATGGAGCGACCTTGTTATGTGATTTCATCTTGTTGCCTCCTGTGAAAGGAGTGGACTATGTGTTGTTGCCTCCAAAATGTTTGGAGTGAGATCTTTTGTACCTCCTATGAAAGGAGTGGACTATGTGTTTGTTGCCTCCAAGATGTATGGAGTGAGTTCTATTATTTGTATCCTCCTTGTGTTGGAGTGGATTATGATGCCTAGTTGGTATGCACTTGTGGTTCCCTTGGTGGATTATTTGGGTGTGTGTTGTCGAATAGAAGAGTGGCTTCTGTTAGACGCCAGAGCCCAAAGAGGTAAACTGGATAACCTTCAGGAGTGATTTAAACAAGTGATAATTAAAATAATGTACTTAGAAGATTAGGACTAACTTCTCACATTAATCAAGATAATTTAATCCTCACTCATAGACACAAGGGCTCGTTTAGACTTGGGATGAGTGAGAAGGCTTGGAATGGCAAGATCAACTATCTTGTCCTTGCGAGAGGTAGTTGATTCCGCATGAGTGAGTATGAGTGCCGGGATTCGGTTGAAGCCACCAGGATTACTTATGCCGAAGCCTATGAAGAATGCCCAGAGGAGATCTCATGACAAACCTTGCGATGACACTCTATCTACGACAACTGTTGTTAATTGTTTTATATGTATGGTTCTGTGAACATACTTGATCTACTTTATGTCTGGAAGCAATGTGACCTATGTCAATGATGTTGGAGTTGTACTTGTATTGTACTTGATTTGTACTTGTATTATATTTGATTTGTACTTGTATTGTACTTGAGTTGTACTTGATTCATACTTGTATGGTGAATGAGTTATACTTGTTAATTCATTTGGTTGGTTATAACAGTATGAGTCAGTTTGAGTCTGCCTTTGGTTAGAGGTAGTAGAATCTTTGTCCATGTTACTTTGTTACTATCTCCTAGCATGGGGGGTGGGCCTTCGAGTACCACATTGGTAGGGTGGAACATGCACCAAAACCGTTGGGTCCCCATCAATCTTCAGTACTTGGTGGGGAGACATCCAGATGGATAGCTCGCGGTTCTTGTTGTAATTTCTTGCATTGTAATATTTTAGCTTGTATAAGTTATTTTATCCCTCTTATGTTTATGAGGTGGAAGTTTGTAATTGTAACCTTGAGTACTATTGCCTCATTTTGGGAATGAGTGATGTAACTGTTGGATTAAGATAATGATTATAAGATTGTATCTTGGTTGATTATCTTATTATGTTATGTGGTATTCTTATGATGTATGATGTTTATTTCATAAAGTTCATAAGGCTATGGTTATATGTATTATGTATGTGTGGGTTTATGTAATTCTAACCTTATAGTCTTAGAGGTTGTTGTTAATTAGTAAGTGAATGTGTATGTTAAATGCACTTTATAAAAAAAATTGGTTCGCTTATAATGTTAATTGCAACTTCCTTTAAGGTTACTTGGCGAGGCATTACAAGTTTTAGGAAAAAACTCAATTTTAATGGATTTTGATAACCAGTCCATCATAGTTTGGATTTTTTTTGCACTTAGGGTTGTTAAGAGACTACGTCGAAAAAGTGTATTCTAAAATGATTGAGACAACTAGGGTACAAAAAAAGGCCTTTCCTAGCATTAACCTACCCAATCAGGCATATTGGCACTATTTGTTTTTCCACATGATGCATGAAACAAAAAAAATTCTTGCTTGTAACTTTTTATTGATACAACTAATGCTTTTTGCAACATTTAAAAAATTGTCACCACAATCAAATGGATAGGAGATTTAGAAAGCTGAGAGAGGTTATTATGAAGGGACCCTATGTGACCCTTTAGTATCAGTTGAAATTTTCCTAAGTATCATAGATTTTGAGAACCAATCTGTCATAGTTTAGTAATTTTTTGCACTTAAGGCTCTTAAGAGACTATGTTGAAATAGTATAGCATGAAATGATTGAGCATCTTAGGGAATGAACAAAGGCCTTCCCTAGCATTCACCCACCCATCCAAATTTTTTGGAACAATCTTTTTTTACAATGCATGAAATTCAAAGTATGGCTTTTGACAAGTTTTTACTAAACATAATTGACACTTTTTGCAACTTTTGAAAAATTAACGCCATAATCAAATGGATTGGAGAATTAAAAATTGAGAGAGGTTATTGTGGAGAGACCTATATGACCCTTTATTTTTAGAAAAAAATTTCCTAAGTGCCATGGACTTTGAGAACCAATCCATAATAGTTTGGCAACTTTTTGCACTTATGGCTCTTAAGAGACTGTGTTGGAATAGTATAGCTTGAAATTATTGGATGTCTTGGAGAATTAACAGAGGCCTTCCCTAACATTCACCCACCCATCTATATGTGTTGGCATAGTCATATTTACCTCATAATGCATGAAATGCAAAATATTCTTCTTGCCCCACGACACATGAAGGCAATTAACCCTTAATAGAAAGGCAGACTAATTATTTTAGTCAGTTTGTTAATTGAGGGCTTAAAATGAAATATTTATTTTTTCTTTAATTTTTCTATGGTGTGCCTAGTATGAATGTCCACATAAATTTTCCTCTTATGTATGAGAATAAGTGAAATATAGATAGGATAAAGTTAAATATAAAAAAATATGATTAAATAATGAAAATCAATTCAATTTTACACAAAAATGTACCACTTATTTATATATAGTTATATTAAATATTCTTTCAAAATAAATCCAAAAATAATTAAAAATTGATAAAGCTATGTAAATTTCACCATTATAATAATACAATAAAACATACAAGTTTAAAATCATGGCTTTTCTATAATTCATGGGAATAGATTAAGATTATTTTGGTTAAATAATGTAAATTTATTTAAATCAACATTTCAAATCACACACAATGGTTTATTGACAAGGTGATGTGCACAAAACATAGAAATACAAAGAGAGTGTATCTTCAACTTTGGGAATTGATTTGACCGATTGCACAATTATATTTTCTTCATTTTTGGTTTCACATGCCTTCAAAATTAGAAATTTTTAACAACTTATTTCATATTCAATGTTCAATTCTATATCAATATAATAGAATTAGTAAAAATTATGCAAACAATGATTCTATATTATCAAATTCAAACAAAAAACATGATAATAACATTCCAAAACTAAGGTGCAAAATTTTTCATATATCAAAACTAAGGTGCAGAAATGGAAGAAAGATTCTTTTGGTCAAAATTTTAAAATAAAGGAAAATATTAAGAATAGTTTGGATGAGGTTTAGAAGGAGATACATGAAAAAGGCATGGATTCATTGTGTTAGCTCCAAAAAAATGATATTTTAGTCTGTTTTCATGATATTATAGCCAAAGAGGAAGATTTTTGGAAATAGAGATATAGGGCGATTTGGCTCAAAAGTGGAGATTGGAATAATAAGATTTTCCACCTTACCTCTCTTAATTTTTGGGTGGAAAATAGAATGAAGGCTATTCATACTAATATTTTTTTATGGAGGAGGAAGGGGAAATCCATCAAGCTGCAATGGAGTTCTTTACTATTCTCCTTTCTAATGATTTTGAATATGACTACTCTCCTTTCTAATGATTTTGAATATGACCAAGAGTGTGAGGATCATTTTCTGGGAGTTATTCCTAAAATTGTTTCAAAGGAAGGCAACAAAATGTTGATTTTTATTCCAATCGAGGAGGAGATAAGATTGGTGGTCGTCTCTTTTGAAGGTAATAAAGAACCTAGACTGGATGGCTTCCCTCTCTTTTTCTTTCAATATTTTTGGGATATAGTGGCGAAGGATGTTGTGGATGCTACAAAGGATTTTTTTGGGTGCAATAATTTACTCAAAGAGTTAAACTCAACCTAAATTGTCATAATTCTAAATTTTCTTGACGCTAAATCTTTCGGGGATTTTCGACACATCAACTTGTGCAATTCAATATATAAGATCGTGTGTAATTTTTTGGCGATGAGATTGCATTTTGTCCTTCCTAATTTAATATCCATTTAGAAAAATGGTTTTGTTCAAGGAAAATATATTTTGGATTCTATTATTTTACTGCATGAAATTATTCACTCTCATTGAATAAGAAGGCAAGGTTTTTCCTCAAGCTTGACTTAGTTAAATCCTATGATTGGGTTAATAAGCTCTTCTTAACTAGAGTGTTGTCTAGTTTGGATTTGGGAGAAAATTTATAAAACTCATATTTAAAATAATTTCCTCTCCCAATTTTTTTGTGATTATTAATGATTCCCCCTCGATATCCTTTAAAATTTAGATAGAGGGATCAAACAAGGGGATTTGATTTCCTTATTTCTCTTTGTCATCATGGTAAAAAATTTGGGTAGATCTATCCAAGAAGTTGTTAATATTCATTGTCTAAAGGGGAATCATTCAACTTCTAGAGGGCCTCCTTATTCTCATCAGTAATTCGTTGATGACACTATCATCATGGGGAAGCTTTGATTTTGGAAGTCAGAAGGATCAAGTTTATTTTGCTAAAATATGAGAGGGATTTTGGTCAGAAAATCGGCCTCCCTAAAAGAACTATTTTCTTCATGAACACGCCTTTGCAAAGACAGTTAAATATTGCTAGAATTTTCCAATGTAATATGGGTATTTTTCCTTCTACTTAGTTAGGTCTTCCTCTTTGTGATAACAAAGTTATGGATTAATACTGGTTAGGGAAGTTGGATAGATTTCAAGCCAAACTAATTAGTTGAAAGAGGCTTTGTGTAGATAGGAAAGTAAGACTCAAGTTATCAAAGTAACCCTTCATAATATGCATATATATGTCATGATTTTGTTTAAAGTCCCTAGAAAGTATTTGAAAAATATTGAGAAAACCCAAAAAAGGTTCCTTTGGGCTGGAATTGATGAAAGTAAGAGAATCACTTTGCTATCTTGGGATCAATTTTGTAGGCCTAATAATTTGGGTGTTCTTGGCATTACGAAATCAACATAATATAATCTTTCTTTGTTGGATAAAAGTTCCTAGAGACTTATGTCTGAACAAAATGAATGGATGATTATCATGAAGAATAAATATTTTTTGGGCTATAGTAATTTCAAGTAGGTTTTGAAAGTTGAGGATCTCCTGGTGGACTCATTTTTTTGGAAGAATATTCTAAACACCAAGTTTATCATATAGAAAGGTATTAGATGGAAACTTGGGAATAGTAAGCTAATTATTTTTGGGGATGATTTGTGTAGTGGAAGTCTCCCTCTCAACAACCATTCTTGGGCTCAGCCTTTCAAAGATGATTGTATTAGTTGCTTTGGTAGTAATTTGGGTGATTATCTTCAAGAAGGGTTTTGGAAGAACTTCACATTTACTGATATGATTTTGGCTAAGTTTCAATGCCTCACATCCTTTATTCATCTACCTTTAAATCCTGTGGATGATAGTTCGATTTGGAAGCTCACTTTGAATGGAATGTATTATATTTCTTCAAGCTTTGGTTTGTTATTGGAGTAACAAACTTCTCCACCTTATTGGTCTAATATTTGGAATGGTGTGCTAATTCCAAAGATTAACATCTTCTTTTGGCTTCTTGTCTAGGATAAAATTCTTACTACTACTAATTTGTGTTGAAGGGGTTTTTCTTTTCCTAATAGATGTTTTTTATGTGAATGTAGCTCCAAAGACTCATTTCATATTATCTTTGGTTGTAACTTCTCCTGTAATATTTGGGATAAGATTCTTTCCCTCTGGAACTTTAGTTGGGTGTTCCCTAACTCATTTAGTGATTTTTGTGTGCAATGGAAACCTCCTTCTGGAAATCCTTCCCTTAAACTTATGTGGTCTCCTATTACTCCTCATGTGTCTTGGGGTATATGGAAAGAGAGAAATAATGGAATTTTTAGGGTGGAGTAATCGAAGGTGGAAGGGTTCTTGGTTAAAATCTTAAGAGAAATCAATGAAAATTCCTTGTATGGGGTCTCTGAGAAGATCTCGAGGGGACCAAAAATTAGTGTTTCTAGTTATTAATTGCAAGTGGCCATGAGGTGGAATCCTATCTTTGATATATCTACCCCATTCAAAAAATTAAAAAGTGTATGGATAATGTTGCTTGGAGACTCCCACCTATGGGTTGGATCAAATTTATTTTTATGGGGCGGCCAAGGGAAATCCTAGGTTGGCTAGAAGTGGGGGAGTGTTAAGAGATTATAGAGGTAGGTTTATTTCAGTGGTAGAACTCCATTTAGGTACCTATACTAACCACTATATTGATTTTTTGGTGGCCTACAAAGGAATAAAATTAGCTCATTTGAAGGGCTATAAAAAATTCTCGAAGGGGATTCACTTAACATAATTTAATACCTTAATTTATAGAAAAGTCTTAGTTGGTATATTGAAACATTCATTTGAGACTCCCTTAGCATGATCAAAACCTTTAATGAGATAATTATATCTCATATTTATTGTGAGGGGAACAAGGTAGTTGATGTTTTTGCTAACATGGGTGCTAAAAGCCACTCATTAAAATAATGGTATAGGTACAATACCTTCCCCATCAAGGTTCAATCCACTATAAACCATGAATTCCAACAAGGTTATTAAGGGAAAATTAGATGTTTCAAATATGATTATATGAAACCTCACTGGGTGCTTCTAGTGTCTTCTTCCTTTTTTCCAACTAGTGTTGTATGAGAGATTACAATATCGATTTAATTTGTGAAAGCTTGAATAGTAATAATAAGAGTTTGGTTCATATGGGTGAAGAAAGGAGCTGGGTGGAGCCCATATCTTGTGATGGGTTCCATATAAACCATTATGTTTGGAAGATTATTGAGGAAGGGGGTCTAGTTCCCTACATGGAAAAGCTTCATGGCCATGACCCTGAAGCTACCAAAATGTTCATTAAAGGATAGAAGAATAGAATGTTGAATGTGTTTGGGAGGGAGTTCATTATAAATGAAGATGTGATTGTCCAAATCATAGGTCTCTTGATACAAGGTAGAAAAATCTTTAGGGAAAAGAAGGAAAATTATGAGGCCTTAAACCAGTTCTTTAAGGGGAATGAACATAGCAAGATGGTCAAGCTCTCATTCATCATGGGGATATGATCACCTATCAATAAAACCTATTTGGTGTGCACTTATTTTTATGAATCATTTTTTTCATAAAATGTTAGTTTCCTTTCCCTATTTTCTTGTGGCTTATATGGATCATGAAATTAAGCAACATTACAAAAATCCTAAGTTTCTTGTGTTGCACGAAGGGTCAATTTTATTAATAATGGATTTTATGAAAACTCAAGTCTCTAAGATTGAGTCTAAGGGAAAGTTTAATGTGAAAAGAAAATATAAACCCATGGTTTTCCATTATTTTGATATGAGCTTTGATACTAGTAGGGAATAATATGATGAGGAATGGGTCGAAGAGGATTCCTTTTTAAAATGTACTATATGTCTCCTTTAAAGGAGGATG
The DNA here is from genome assembly GCA_007115665.2 of Sequoiadendron giganteum. NCBI lineage: Eukaryota > Viridiplantae > Streptophyta > Pinopsida > Cupressales > Cupressaceae > Sequoiadendron > Sequoiadendron giganteum. The sequence continues at coordinate 807,729,314 of CM021102.1, forward strand.
ACAACCCTAATAAATAGAAGAGCATTGGGTAGAATAAAACCCCACAAAAGAAAGTGATAAAATGGATTTCTTAGTCTGATGGATCCTAGATTGAGGATGAAAATGAGGGGGGGAATAGAAGAAATATGAGAATGTAGAGTCAAAATAAAAAGGATGATGGAAGAGACAAAGGGAAGGAGAAGGTTATGGATAAGAATATTGGTAAGAACCCTATGCCAAATGTGGGCACCGACATGGATGGTCAAGGAATTGACACTATTACCAATATTATTGAGGACTTCACTTACCTTTATGCTAATAGGGATGATTTTATGATTCCTTGGGATTGGTGAGAGAAGGGGTAAATTATCAATTTAAATTGGCTAAATAATTTTTTTAGAAATGAATAAAATTAATGTTAAAATTACAGCTTCGTAGGAAAAAATAATCAAGAAAGAGATAGACATGAGTCATGGGATAGTGAAGTGAAGACCAAGATGGATGATATAATAAAATCTATTAATGATTTTATAATTTATTATGAGAAGAGAAGTATAGTCCTAGAGGAGAAAATCCATGATGTTAATCAGAATTTAGAAAAAAATTGAAAATCAGCCACTATACAATTAAAAATAGTGAGGAGGGCATTAGAATTTAACTAAAAATCTCAAAGAAATGAGACATGATCAAGCAGTTGAGATGAATTATATAGGGAAAAGGAATAAGGAACAAAGTAACAAGGATAAAAGGTAAGTAGATGATACAAATAAATACAAAGGGTCTGAGCTCTCAAACTAGAGACAACAAAAATAAATCATTTGATGAAGAAACGAAAGAGTTGTTGGGCCTTGCTACTTTGCATCAGAACTTCTATAAATAGGATTTGGAAGTAGCTAGTACTATAGAGAATATGAATTTGATGCCTCTCTTTGTTTCTTTCTATTATTTTTTTTCCTCTTTTTGTTGTTTGTTATTTGGTTGTGCTTTCACTTTTAGTAGTATTTTGTAAGTAGGGTTTTGGGTTCCTTCAAAACCTATTTTACCCTCTCATCAAAAACATTCCAACACTAAAAATATTAGTTCATAGAACAAAATTCATCCTGAAAACATAAAATTTACTTCTTCTACATTGAAAAAACAAATTAAGGTTGTGGAATATTCAAACAATTCAATCAAGATATGTCCTCGACACCTTGAAAAAAGTGTTTATTTATCAAATAATGTGTAGAATGTAGTAAAGAAAAGAGAATTTTGGTCATGAATCATAGGGACACCATGCATTTTTTACCATTTTTTGTCTCCCTAAAACACCAACATGTTATAATGTGCTTGTGTTATCACTTGCATGGATTTTAATTCCAATAGGAAGAGGTAGGGATAATTATAGAAAAGAGAGAGACAAAGAGATAGAGATGAGAAGGGGGAGGAAAGGAGGTAAGGAGGGATAGAAACACACACAAAAACACACAAAGAAGTATATACAAATATTTAATGAGAGAGAGAGAGGTAGGTATGTAGGAGTAGAGAGCGAAGGAGTGGTAGAGACAAAGACATAGGGAGGGAGCAAGGGAGCGAGGGAGAGATAGTCAAGGGATGGAGATAGAGAGGTGACATAGAGAGAAGGAGTGAGAGATAGGTAGTTTCCAACCTAAACCCTTCATCATCAATTGTAAACCATAAAACCTAAGCCCTAAATCATAGGCTCTAAACCCTAAACCCTAAAACCTTTAAAATTAAATTTTATCCCTAAACCCTCAATGTTCAACCCTTTATCGTAAACCCTAATCCCTAAACCAAATACCCTAAGTCCTATCCCCTAACCCATGAATACTAATTTAGTAGTACATGTTGCTACACACCAACATGAATGTTATATTTTTTATGATATTCCTCCACTCCTACCAAGGTAACTTTAGTAATGAATTTCCAAAGTGTAACAGTTCCAGGATGACATGAAATGGATGTCTACAAGTGAAAATCATAGAAATGCAAGAATAAATATCATGAGAAATATTTTCTTTAAGCTTAAACACGTTGTGAAATGAGAAAAACATCAATCCTAAGTGCTTAAAATAGCTAACACCAACTCATAAACTATGTAGTGACATGTAAAAGTTTCTTCTAAGGTACTAGGCATGAAAAATGGGGTTTATTTTTTTTTACAAGTTGTTATAACTTTAACATAGATAAAATCAACCATTTATAATAGAAATTTACCCTAAATATGACATCATTTACCTTTGAAAATTTTGGTGTTCGTCTATAGGCACATGTGGTGACTCTTTTGAATATTTTGGGTGCATTAATTAATCCAAAAAAATTATTATAAAGGCAAAAAAATCAAAATGCCAACTATCATAAGACTTAGATAGTCAAAGGATAGTTTCTCCCTCACAATCCGACCATGCAATTTAGTGAAAAATATAGTACAATATTTGAATAAAGCTCTTAACTTTTAATATTTAAATTATTTTGATTCCAAAAGCTTATTTGAGGGTTGTTCAAAGATATTATGAGGGTTTTGGGACTTGTTCAAAGGTTTTTTTAGGCAATAAAAATTATAGGGGGTAAATCAAGTTCTAATATAAATCAAGTTGCACATATTTCAATGTTAATTCAAAAAAATGACGTAGTAATATTGATCTCTTTCTAAAATTTATAACCATATAATTTTTTCACATTTCAACTATTTTAGGGTTTTGACCTTTAATTTATTTTTCTAGTGTCTCCATGTTTTGTCAAAAACATACATATGGTATTTTTGGTCTCATTTTTTACCCATTTGTTAAAATTTGAGACAAATTACATTTGTACAAACTAGACTCTTTTCTTTGCATATTTAAAAAATAATAATTTTTAAATAGTTTCCAAAAAAAATAGTGGGGGCATGCTCAATTTTCTATTTTTCAAGATGTTTCCACTTTGAAAATTAGTAAAAATTCATTTATTCATTAAAAAATTAGCAAAAAAGTTAGGCATAAACTACATGGTGTTACCTAATTTCTCACCAAAGTGATTTTTTAAATACAAAAAAAAGTTAACATTTTAGGGGGAGCACACCAGACCCTATGTTATGTTTTTTTGATAGAGATAGGAACACTTTTTGTGCTCCAAATTTTTTAACCCCTTAATCTCCACCATTTTTTTAAAAATTAGTGGTTGAGAAAGTAGACTCAAATCACTACCACTCTTTTTCTTGTTGCATCTTCAAATTTTGAGCATAACTATCTCCAATTTCTCATCCAAGGTAATTATTTCTTTATTTCAAAAGAAAAAAAGTGGCCATTTAAGACCCCCTTTTGGTCCCCCGTCTCCCTACACACACCCACATACCGTATTTCCTTTAGTCTTATTTCTTACTAGAACTACATTGGACACACACTCTAAATAGTTAAGGTTGAATGAATCCAACATCTAGGAACTTTTAAAGTTATTTGACTATGAGGGGTACCCTAAGGTCATTTTTCTTAGATTTTTGTGAACTAGTTTAGCATTAGTTCATACCAAAAGGTGGTGAAGGACCAAATATGGGTTTAAGTTGGTCATGACAATATAGGACCATGAAAATATATTTGGATAATCTCTAAGTACTATGATGTCTTCTTTTAGCACTAGATCTAAAGTGGATATTATATATGTGATCTTAGGTATCACCTTTGTACCTAAATTAATGTATATGGGTTCCTCAACAAGGAGAGGTGATTAGTCTTGAAATGGTGCAATATCTAATAGAATATGGGTCTCGCTATTAATGGGTGTATCTATATTAGGTGTTATTAAATGGTTCCTTAGAAGTCTTTATTTATTCTCCAAGATATGTGGATAAGCTTAGCAGGATCTCAAGGTCCTAATTAGGATTTCCTAGAGGGATGTGATCACATATTTACATGATCTCTAAGATGGATTTATCATTTTTGAAAGGTATCTAAGATGGGGGTATCTTGTTGGTCCTGGTTGATTATTTCATAATAATGAAGGTCAAGAAATATGAAAAGTATGGTGTGATTGTGAATTAGTCTTGTGGAAGCAAGCTCTTTAAAAGGACTAGGGATGACATATACTTCACTATAATCAAGGTCAAAAAAGGTGTGCTTAGTGGTATTAGGAAAAAATATAAGAGCATCATAATACTCGTCATAAGTATTGTGTCTTAGTTTATAATTACAATCATTTTCTAGCATATCAATGGATCAAGGGGCACCTACTCATAAAGACAAAGACATTTTCCTTTATAGTTAATATTGTTGCAAATATGCAATAGAACAAGATATTTTTGTTCCTTGAAGTAGTTATCATATTGTTCAACTCTATAAATCCACAAAGGATCAAATCCTTCTATGTATTTATCAACAAGGTAACCACTAAAACTAAAGGTAGTGGACCCCCACTATAGCATGATAGCGGTATCTTGTATTATTTAATATGACTGACCAAATGATTGAGGTGAGAAGAAATTTGGTGATATTAAGGGACTTATTTTTAAGGAAATAAATTCATAATACCTAGAATGTTTAATCCATTTCCTATGTAACCCTAGATAAGAGAAAGTAATTCATGCAAGCATATAGAATAAACATAATGAAAAGATCAAATATACAATCCATAAGATAACACAAGATATACCTTGGGAAAACCCTTAAGAGGGAAAAAATCAACCTTCAAAAGTATCCATACTCCATATATTATTCAACAAGAAAATAATGCATACACTTATAGAGTGGCAATGAATACTTCTGAAACATCAAGCCTCTCCAATGTATCCTCCATTTTTCCACGCATTAATCCACACATCCCATGCCATGCTTCACATATGCACTCCTCAAAAGAATACTCAATATAATGACAACACAATCGCCCAATCAACCTTAACCACTAAACATGTGCTTTATTTTATAGACTCAAGCTCACACAAATACAACCAAGTGGTAAGATAAAATTGTGTGCATAAAAACCATGAGTACACAAAACCATTGAACCCTAATTTAATTTTTGATATAAATATTAAATATTATTCACAATTAATTATTCTATATCTCTCACACATAAAATAACTAAGCCAATGTTACATTAAACTTTGCAACTAGCCCCAAATAAGTATTTATTATGGCTAAACAAACCTCCTAGATGCACCACACTAAATATTTATTTAATTTACAATATTATATTATTCAATTGTACGCAAGGTGTACAATAACTAATCCTAAAATTCTTCCACTTGTATATATTGCATAAGGGTCAATAACCGAAATACCTTATCATAGTCATACATGTAACCACATGAATCTCTAGCATTCTCTCATGCTCCATCAAGATACTTGCAATAAAACCAAGGTGACCACCATATCAAGCAAGAACTCCTCTCATCCTCCAACATTCCACCTATGGAAGAAAAGGGACAAGATAAGGTGAATATGCACCAATCCAAAGAACACAAGATTCAAATCTAAATGATAATAAAGGATTGAAGTTGTTTTCAAAGGTAAAACCCACATTATTAAAAATAGCACCCACAACATATGCTAATACATCCAACCATCCATACCTCTTGGGTATCAACAACATCAATAAACTCATGCCAACAATAAATCAAAAACATACATTGCAATGAAAAACTCCCTATATAAAACCTGTAAATGAAGAACATACATATCCAAGAACTCCCACTGCATGGGTAATGTCAAATATAAAAATAGATAATGGCATATCTAGTTTACAAATCAACACTCAAACCAATGTGGTAAATAATCAAAAATATGTAGTGCCAAGAACAAACACAATGATCCACACATGTAATACAAATAGTTGCATACTCTCTCACATGTCATTATAACTCTCCTAAATAATATGAATATGAACCTCCAAGAAATAGTCATAGAAAAAAGAGAGAAAAATTATAAATTATATCATGTCCTTTTTCCAACACCTCAAAATGCTAAGTTGTGTCAAGTATGATCTCCTTACCAACCCCAAATTAAAAGCATCAACAACACCTAACCAATCAATCTCATAGGTCCAATGAAACATATGTATTAGTAATTTTTTTAGTGGTTAATATTCACCAATTGGGTAATAGTTGAAATTTGGGAATCCAAATTTGGTTAATAGTTCAAGCTGTAACATGACCTAGATCACCACACTTTTAAAAATTTGTATTTTAGTCTTATTTAAATTGCAGAAGAGTTTATTTTATTAAATGTTTTAACTCAAAAAATTGCCACAATATTCAATACATGATTAGATCAGATTTGCCTAAATTTTATGTTATAGTAGAAATCTAAATTAATTTGTTAGTTTCTTTAGGGACATATTTCCAATCTTTAGTTGCCTCCATTATTTAAAATATAATCTAACATCCCTTGTATTTTGTAAGTAAAATGTATGTGTAATTTATAATACTCATGGGGCTTGGAGTAAAAGAAATTTTGAGCCCCATGAGTATTATAGATCACGGGTACATTTTACCTTGTGGAATACAATGAGGGATGTTAGATTATATTTTAAATAAATGGTGAAAACTAGATATTATAGAGTCTACCCCTTAAACCCATCGATCAATTCCACCCTCAAGCCCTTACTTTTCCATGAGAATTATTATTTTTTAAATGGAAGGATCCGCCATCATAATTAATGCATTTTCCCATTATTTTCCAAGATATGCCAATATTTTCTATAAAATTTTAGTGATGTAAAAAAACTTGCCAATAAAATTAATATTTTTTCAAAAAAGGAAAGATTCGCCAATAAAAATTAATATTTTTTCCAAAAAAAAAAAATTCCAAGATTTTATATCTTTTCTAGAGGGGGGTTTCATAAAGTTATCACCGATATGTATCATGTAAAACTAGCATAGATGTAAGCCTCTCTAACCAAGGAATATCAAACTCAAAATATTCATTCCCAAAACTAGGAAATTGTCCCAATAAACATCTCCTAAACTCCTCATCAATGAATAATTACATAAATAAACTCATATGCACAAGGATATAACCATGCTCAACACCCATCAAATGAACCCTCTAGAATTAACTATCCATAGTGAAAGGAAGAAAGGTATGCAAAAAAATTCTTAACACTAATCTAATTGTATGAGTTTATGGTGAGCTCCTCAACACCCTAGGATCACCTGCAAGACGACAATAACTTCCACAAGAGAGAAATGGAAAAAATTTCATGCTATGATTATGGATGCAATATTTCTAGATTGAATATGACAATTTTCATATGATGCCTTTATTATAAAGGAAATTTTTGAGATGGGATTAGACAATATCTTGGCATGTGCCTTAATCCTATACAATGATACAACTACCTCAATAAATATTCAATGACTTAGGACACAAGAATTAAATCCAAAAGATAATCTAGTGATAACTAACACTATCTAGAAAGGTTCCCTCCTAGGACCTAAGTGGACTTAACATGTAAATAGGATCTACTAATGACTAGATAGGTAAAACATCTATATACACCAAAACCCCCCCTTAAGTACAACTTAGGGAGAAGATTATTATTCAAATTATACAAATATGGGTTTTGACAATGAGGTCATGTTAGGTACCCATGTCTATATGCAAATGCAATCTCTCACAAATAATGAAAAGGAGAAAACCTATCAGGACAAAACTCCTCCCCAAAAAAGAGATGATACAATAATTCTCTCCATGAAGAATGAGAAGGATAAAACCCCATGCAAGAAAAAGACCCCCCATAAGAGAGAGGAAGAGATACCATTCAACCCCCCTCAATGAGATAACCTACTGCAAAGAAACACTCAAAGAACACTACTAGAGTAACACTAGAACCTTAATCAAAGAAAGCAAGGAAAGATAATTCTGATGATAAAAATATTGGAAACTCTTGATTGTTCGATTGTGGAGCAGCCTTAGAATCATGATAAAGAAACATAAGTCCCTATTCCAAGGAACACTAGAAAACTCTTGATATGGAGCAACCATAGAATCTAAATAAAGTAATAAGAGATAGATAATCATTCTATAACTAAAATGAAGTGTAAAGATCAAAATTGCACCTTCCCAAGAGATAGTATGTCTAAGTGATCAACCATAATGTGAATACACAAATATAAAAAAGATACATGGGTTTGAACTGGAATAAAGTGCATGGATGGCATGATAGAGCTCATTAATACCTTTCCAACATCACAAGAATCATGAAAGTTGGAGATCATGGAAAAAAATTATAATCTCAAGAGCTAAATATGAAGATTTGACTTTAATTAAAAATAAATTCTACTAAACAAAAAAAATAGAGAAAATAACCTGCACCACTATGAAGTACACCAAACCATCTTTTTGGTGATATCTTATTTTTGAAAAATGGCCTCCTAGATTGCAAGTTATGACACTTTAAAAAAACACCTAATTTGAGCATAAGGGGACAAAATTTGGTCCCATGGTGCCCATAGGACCATCATCAAGAAAAAAGGTTTAAAAACAAAATCCATCACCCAACAGTTGTGGCACCATTAAGGCAAGTGGTTGGGAGACAACGAGCCACCGATCATGTTGCCTAGGGCTTTAAGCCACCCCTCGCTAAGGTGGGAATAGGGGCTCTAGGATCCCCATGACCTAGAGCTTCACCAAACCACCGTGGAAAAGACAATTTCATATGCTGATAAAATAGTGATATGACTAGTATTGTTATTGATATGACTAGTGATATGACTAGTGATATGATAAGAAATAATACATATGTAGACCAACCAATATTGTTGATGCAAAGGAATATATGGAATATGTTAGAAAATATGTTGACTAAAAACTTGATGTTGTAGAGATATGTATGGTATGGTACAGTTAGGTACTAATCCGTATGGAATATACCAATGGAGCAAAAAATTGTCTGATGCCCTTGAGAAAAATGTCCAAATTTGACAAAATGAAAGTTGATATTTAGGATTTTAGGCATTCTATATGTAATGGTAGGGTCATATTTGGCTGAAAGTGCCCCTAAAATTTAACTACCTCCAAGATCTAGCAACTATAACCCTCAACTTGAAACCCTTCTAGATTGGTCAAAATATGATGAAATTTGACAAAACATAAAGAAAACCTGATTTTCTTTGACTCCTTGGATTCAACCATGAGGTCCTTAAAACATTCACTTACACCCAAAAAAATCTTCAATCCAATATTGGTCTCACAGATCTAGGAAGAAGTCTATAGCACTATAGCTCTACTACCATGTAGGATTTTATGGTGAACTCCTCAACACCCCAGGATCACCTATAAGACAAAACTAGCTTCCACAAGAGAGAAATGGAAGAAATATCATGTTATGATTATGGATACAAAATTACCAGATTTAATATGACAATGTACATATGATGCCTTACTTATAAAGACAAGTTGTGAGATAGGATTAGACAAGATCTTGACATGTGTCTTAATCCTATACAATGAGACAACTACCTCAACAAATATTAAATGACTTAGGACACAAGAATTAAATGCCAAAAGATAAGATATGATATAGTGAAAAATAGTACTATTTAGAAAGATTCCCTCCTAGTATCTAAGTGGACTTAACATGTAAATACGACCTACTAATGACTAGATAGGTAAAACACCTATTTACATCAACACTAATGAGTAAATATGTATAGTTTTAATTCTTTTACAATTACAATATGAGATGCACAATAGAGAGATTAATAACATAACATCACATGCAAGTATAAAAGCCCATAACACAAGATATACATGGGGAAAACCCTTTCAAGAGAAAAAACCCACACTCCAAAACCAACACAATGTATTATCAAATCAATGGTGATTACAATACACTTGCAATGCAAGCTATTCCATGAGTATGTATTAATGTAAAATTTTGGAGCAATTTTGGTAGCATAATAATACCTACAAATGAACCATAAAAACTACTCCCACAAGCACCTTATTTATAGAGAAATACAAGCATAAAGGAAGCTCCATGAGAAAGCAACAAGGGATGGGCATCCAAATCCATGTCACACACTTTTCCAACTCTTTCAAGAGCCAATCTAACGAAGTAATCATTTTCTAGGGGTCAAAAGGCCCATAGACTCTAAACACCATCTAAACTTATTTTTTCTCACTTCCTTCATCAAGGAATCTACAACATTCGTCAAAGTATCAAGTTTTTCAATCTACACCTTACCATATAATATCATGTCAGAAAAAATGGAACTAAACATCAATATGCTTCATTCTATCATGGAAGGTTGGATTATTTTCTAAGAAAATAACACTTTGATTTTCTTTACAAATAGTAATCATCACTACATCAAGCCCAACATCTGAACACAAAATTCATATCCAAATGGCTTATTTATAAACATGATTAGTTGTAATGTGCTTTGCTTCTATAGTGGATAAAGTGACTTAAAATTTTTGTTTACTCATCCAACTAATAGATTCATCAAACATAGTAAACATGTAAGCACTAATGGATCTTTTGTTTTCAATGTCACCTGCCCAATCTGAATCCATGAATACAAATTGAATGCAAAGATCTTGTAGGAAATCCATAATAACATAAGGAATTCTCAAAAGTACCATGTAAATACCTAAGTACTCTCTTTACCACATCTCAATGTACTCATCCAAGATTATCCATGAATCTAATAAGGACTCCCACTACTTGGGCAATGTTTGGTCTTGTACAAACCATAGTATACATCAAACTACCAGCAACACTAGCATAAGGTAATCTCATTATATCATCCACCTCACTAGTATATTTTGGACAATTTGAAACTGATAACTTTGTCCTTGTCCCGATAGGAACACACAATGACCTACAAGTTGCCATGTCGAATCTCTCCAACACAAAATTCTCATACTTAGTCTAGCCTAACCATTTTTTTCTATTTTCCCTGTCTCTTCTAATTTTTCTACCCAAAATGTACCTAGTTACACTTAAATCCTTCATTTCAAATTGTGTTGAAAGTCAAGACTTCAAATCAAAAATCAAAGATTTATCATTTCCAATGAATAACATATCCTCAACATACAATGCAATAATGAGAATGTGATAATCAATAGTTTTGAAATAAAAACAATGATTTGATTTTGATCTCAAAAATCCCAAACTCAACAAAAATAAATCAAACTTTTAGTACCACATCCTATGTGACTGTTTCAAATCATACATAGACTTCTTCAATTTACAAACCAAAATTTCCATACCTTTTACAATTTAATGATTTGGCTATGACATGTAGATTTCTTCCTCCAAATCACCATGAAGGAAAGTTGTCTTCACAACCATTTTTTCAATCTCTAAATCATATGTAGCAGAAAGTGATAAGAAAAATCTCATGGATTTCAGCTTTGCAACAAGAGAAAAAATCTCACCATAATCAATTCCCTCAACCTGGGAATAATCCTTCATGACCAACCTTTCCTTATATCTCTTAACACTACCATCTGAACCAAAAAATTCTTGAACACCCATTTGCAACCAATGGGTTTAATACATCAAGAAAAGGCACCAGATCCCAAGAAACATTTATTTTTAATTTAACCATCTCTTCATCCATGGCCTTTATCCAAGAATTTTCATCACTTATATCCATATCCTCCTTTATGGTCCTAGCCTCATCAGTGTTAGAAATCAAAGAAAAAATTTAACTAGAATCATGCAGTGAATATCCAAACCTATCAGGTTATCATATTATCCATATAGATATCCTCAAATGTTGAGGTTGAAGTTCATCTTCTTTTGAAATTTCAAAGCTTATTTAGCTCACCTTATCATCAGGTCCAACAAATATTTTTGGTTCTTCTTTCTCAAGGGTAGGAGGAAGATCAACCACACCCTCTTTATTTTCTTTTTTCTCTGCCTATAAAATGACTGTAGGAGTAGTGAGTTCCCTGAAAAATCACATTTTTACTATATATAATCCTTTCGCCCATAGGATCCCAAAGCTTGTACCTGTAAAGGAGGAGATTTTGTAGTCTCGAGTCTCTAGGACAAAGAAGAGTCTATAGGGAGAAAATTATCCTCAGTTGCCTCAAAGGCTAAGGTCAAGTGACAAGATGGGTAAAGGGGAATCATCTACAATGTTTTATGTTTTATGATTTTTTTTGGAAAAATAACTTTAGAATCCAAAAGAGTCAGAGGTCTTGAAGAAAAATTAGCTCACTCTCGGTTATAGGACAACAGTGCAGCATGTGGATGTCCCCACAGTGCATTGTGGTCTTATATGAACTAAAAATAGAGCAAGTCTACTGAAACATGTAGATCCTGTTGTCAACTCAGAGAATGAAATCTGATAATTTAACTAAGCTAACAAAATGTTGGAAATGATAAAAAATTACAACAAGAATACTAAGCATGCAATAATATAAACTAAATAAAATAGAATGACGAGTAAGATGGGGGGAATTAACTCATGAGAGGTCCAGTGTTGTGTAACCTCCCACAAAGATCCACATGAACAACCTACACATAGAGAAACAATGAAAATTGTTGGGGTTATTTCAAGTCTTTCCTTAGTCAAACCCCATTTTGGTGTCTCCACCTCCACAAATAGCCAAGAATACAAAGAGATAAAGAAATAGATGATTGATAATATAGAATGACAACATAAAGAAATAAGACATGCTAAATATCAATATGCTACTAAATAAATATGATAATGTTGATAAAAGAGTTTTTACCCTCTCTTCAATGAGCTTATAAATTTGAAAGAAAGTGCAACACTTGAGAGAGCTAAGACGAAGGCGTAGAAGCCACAAACATACTAATGAGGGTGCAACCCGAGACACAGAAAATCACACAGAAAAACTAACGAATCTTATTATTTTCAAAGTATGAAATTCCTACATGTAGAGGATCTCAAATCCTCAAGTTTTGCAATACATGCAAATTACAGAAAGAAACTATATAAATTCCCCTATTCGCAGCATGCGATCTTCTTTCCCCAAAAATTGCCTAAAAGAAATAGTAACTCGCCCATAAATAGCCCGTTTCTTTGTTTGGAGCCAAAAATGGGATTCAAATTATGCACCAACTTTTGGAAGCTCTAACTCAAGATCTAACCGTCAGATCTTCAATGATAATGCCTTTTCGGAAAGCTCTCGCAAAGATCTTTTGCCGGAAAGTGGGGCCTAAAGGCTAACCACTTTCGTATTCCGCCAATTTTTCAGGCCCATCCGGAGCCTCTAAGTACCTCAAAATTAGCTCCGAAGATTTCATAAGGCAAAAAGCAGAAATTGAAACTTGAATAACTTTTGAACCGGAAATGCTCTTGATCTGATTCTTTCACCAAAGTGTTTATTATTATGTCCTGAAGCTTCCCTTAAATTTTTGTCTCCTCACGCCTTCAAATTCATACCTGCTAAAAATAGCAGTCGAGCAGAAAAAAACAGAAAAGCAGTTCTGAAAGTTGGGAATTCTTCTTCGACGAAAAGGGTATCCAAAAATGCAAAAACATCTACAAAAAAATCTAAATGAAAGTAAATATATTTTTGGGTGATGTAGGATTGCCCTTACACCACTGGATGCTCCTGCATCACATACAAGAAGTTTGAGAAAAATGGTGTAGAAGAGATTGAGAGAATGATAATGCAAGAAGGAGAATGTGATATTGATAGATTGAGTTGCAAGAATGAAAGAATGAATTAGATTTAATGAGAGGGAGGAATGAAGAAATGCATGCAAGAGGGTCATTTTTGGGCATGTCTACAACCACAGAGACATTACGCTTCATGGGCAAGCAAAAGTGTAATTTCCCAACGACCATTGGATCAATAATCTTGTTAGGAAATTTGAACAACATGCAAACATATGTGTGTTGTGGAAGCATCCTTGAAATAAATTCCTTCAACAACCAAAAGTGATAGGGTCAAGGATGAAATTGAAGGCAAGAAAAAAGAGGGATTCACATTGTTGTATTTATTAGGCTAAATTGAGGGTTATTTCATGTGAACATTGGGGGTGTAATTTTATGACATTACAGTACCCTTTCACACTGATGTCATAACTGATGAAGATACTCTTTATTTTCTTGTTCTCCAACTTATACCTCTTCTCCTTAGGCACGTGATCATATGCCTCACAACCAAACACTTGAATATTTCTCAACAAAGGCTTTTTATCAGACCATACCTCAATGGGTGTCTTATCCACAACTGTTGAAGTAGGAGACATGTTAGTCAGGTAGCAAGTAGTAGAAATATCTTCATCCCAAAAATTGTGTTCAAGGCTAGCTCCACTAAGCATACTCTTAGTCATCTTCATCAACATCCTATTCACTCTCTACAAATCCATTATGTTGAGGGGTATATTGAGTTGTCTTATTTTTTTCAATCCCATGTTCTTTACAACTATTGAAATCTATCAAATAAAAATCACCGCCATTTTCAATCCTCAAACATTTAATTTTTATATCCTCCTAATTCTCTACAAGAGCTTTAAACTCTTTGAATCTATTAAATGCTTTAGATTTTCTTCTAATTAATAGACCCATTTCCTTCTACTACAATCATCAATGAATGAAATATAATAAATAAATTTTACAATGAAATGAATATTAACAAGACCAAACACATCAAAATGAATGAAGTCCAACACCTCAAAATATTTGTGAGAACTAGAATAAAACTAAACACGGTTTTTTTTCCATAAATGTAATATTCACAAAAAATGAACTCAAGATTATCATCATTCATCCCCCCAATAATACTTGTATTTTCCAGGGTTCTAATACCCTTCTCACTAATTTTTCCAAGCCTTTGGTGCCATAACATAGTTTTCTTTGTCGAAAGTTTCATCTCCATAGAATGAGCACCCTTGGGTACCCAAAAATCATGACCATTAGAAGTAGATGCAATCTTCCTATTCGCTACTAGTTTTGATAGTGAGGATGAAGACTCTAAATTTCTCTTCTTTATAATAGAACTATTACACTAAGTAGTGCATGCATCAAGCTAAAATAGAATGCCAATTCAAACACCCTTAGCCAACACCATAGCTCCTCTCATAATCTTGCATCTTCCATTCAATAAAACTACCTGCAAACCCACATCATTAAATTTACTTACATATAGTAGGTTATGTGCCAAACCATAGATATGTATCACATTGTTTATTCCATTCACTCTTCCATGACCAACAATCTTCAGATGAGAGTCATCACCCAAGTACACCTTCCCACCATCAAACTCTAAATACTTCAAAAACCAACCCCTCCCTATTTGAGGTCATGTGGAATGATACAAAAAATTCAATCAACCACACATCTTCAGATGCATGAATTTCCAAGGCAATGGAAAACACTTCGTCGTCATCTTGAGAAGACTTGTATGAATCATAATCATTAATTTTCTTCTTCTTCTTTTTCTCCTCTATACATTCCTTGTAAAAATGACCCATTTTTTGTAATTTCAACATAGAGCCTTAGAATTTATAGGAGACTTAGATCTACCATAGTATTTGGATCTTCGTTTTTTTTCTTTCTTCTTACCCTTCTTTCCTTTCTCCTTGGATCTACCACAAATTGCAAGAGCCTCCTTAGTCAATTTAGAGGATTTTCTTTGCATCTCCTCCAAAAAAGGGATGGAACCACATCATCCATATTTAATGTGGTAATGGTACTTCCAATGACCATAACAAGGTGGTCCCACAAATTTGGTAACAAACATAATAATTTTATACAATGATCCTCCTCCTCCATCTTTACATCAATAGAGGACAACTAGGAAACAAACATATTAAACAAATTCAGGTGATCCATAATAAATCTCTCCTATAACAAATATTACAAACCCAATACATAGGCTCTCATTCAAATGAATATTAGTATAAAAAATCTCTACCCAACAACTAGAATCAAAGATGATCAAGCTTTGGTACCAACTGAAAGGAAGCAAGGGATACATAAACACTTCCTAACACTGAGGAGAGATGTACAATTCTAATTCTTGTATAGTTACAATATGAGATGTATAATAGAGAGATTAATAACATAACATCACATGCAAGTATAAAATCCGACAACACAATATATAATTAGGAAAACCCTTTCAGGAGAAAAAAACCCACACTCCAAAACCTCCACAATGTCTTATCAAATCAATGGTGATTATAATTCAAATGCAATGCAATTTATTCTAGGAGTATGTACTAATTTCAAATTCTAGAGAAATTCTAGTAGCATAATAATACCTACAAATGAACCATACAAACTACTCCCACAAGCACCTTATTTATAAAGAAATATAAGCATAAAGGAGGCTTCATGAGTAAGCAATAAGGGATGGGAATCCAAATCCATGTGACACAGCTTTCCAGCACATGGTTGACTTATGTGACACTTTTCCAATGATTCTTTTCCCCCTTAAATGCCTCCATACTTGGGTGCCCCAAATTTTCCCCAAATAGGTAATGAAAAATGTCTTACAATGTCATAGAATTTGTCATATATGACAACTTTTACAATTGTAAGATATTTTTTTATAGATGATAATAAGAGAAGATGCTTCTTACACTCTCTTATAACTTTTCATAGGTTAAACTTGGGTGCCCACTTTCCCATGAAAATATTCTAATCAACACTTGTCTAACCCGTCATAGAATTTGGCTCTTACGTGCCATAACTTCATCATAGGAATCTATCACAAAATTTTCATAGGAATCCATCATAAAATCATCATATGAATCCCTCAAAGAAGTTGAAACGTTTCAAGGAATCTCTTCTTAAAGTGGGATGGCTAGATTTCCTTTTGGGGACTACAACATCCTTGTCACCTTCCAACACGTTGACAACTCATTGTGCCAAGTCATATTAGATGAAAAATTATAACATAGGAATAATTAAATTAATAAATTAATGCTAGGAAATTACAAAGGTTGAGACACCTTAATTCCAACACATAGCTCAAGATCCATATCTATGAGAAGACAAAGCATAAAACATAATGCATCTAAAAACAAGAATGGGAAAATACCTCTCAATTGATAAAACACCAAGTACACCAAGAGAGAGGAATGGTAATGCTCCTCTAGGATAACTGAGTCATCATGACTCTCTCCAAGAATAATCTCCTCTATAGGTCTATCATGAACTCACATCCATATCTAGGTGAATACTTCTTGATCTTCCTATTGAAACCTCCAAAGAGAAACTATCTCAATCAAATATCTCTAATCACAAGAGAACTCCAACCTCGCCCAAGCCTCCAAGTATCCATGAGTACATGATCAATGTACTTAAGCTCCAAATGCAACACAATACTATCATGAAGCTCCAAAGTACATGATCAATGTACTTAATACCAACAAAACCAACAAGATCACTTTCAAATATCCAACTGCATGTCTGCATAATCAAAAACCTAATAATGACATCATGACCTAATATATCCTCCTAGGAGATCATATGCATAAATACACACATCTTGGTCTCAAGAGAACCTGTATCATGTCAAAAATCTAAGCTAGCATCAAAATTAAACCAAGACACAATACCAAACATAATCTAAACCCAAGATCAACATCTCCAGTCACATGAAGATAACCATCTCCTAATAATGAACCTATAAATGTGAAAGAAATCTAATTGTAGCAACGAGATCCAAGAGCTCCTCCAAGACATCAATATACACTAAATAATATCATCCATAACTAAATTATGAATTCATAGCACTTCCAAAATATCTCACTAAATTGTGATACCAAGCTACACATGACATCATGACAAATATCTCCTAAATAAAGATCATCCATGTTCCACACACATGCAACTGTAATGCTAATAATACCAAAGTAGAGTCAATATTTTCAATCCAAAGAAATAAAACATAGTTTCCAAAAGCTCACACAAAATCATGTATTCAAGATATCCATGACACCATGATAAACATGCTACAGGTTCTAATAACTGACTATCTAGGCACTCTAATCATCCATTCTCTCATCCCAATGAAACATACCAATGCACAGATAACCACATATAAGGACAACTAATAAATTTTCAATCAACATTAAATCAATCTCATACATACAGATAGTCCACATCCAAGTCATCCCACTACAAGAAATGGGTACCTAATCCAAAACCTACATAGCTCAAAGATCCAAGATAATGAAACGTGCAAACTCATCACACATTGGTAGCCTAAAAAACAAGATATCAAAGAATATAATCATGTAGAACTTATGACTCAAGCACAAAATCAACCATAGATCTATTTTTCCAAACAATTCTACAAATGATTAACTAAATTCAAGGAACTAGACAAGCATCTAGGAGATAAGAACAACCTCCTAACACTAAACCAAACCACCAAAAAACTACATACACTATCATATTGTGGCAATGTTAAAATGTACTTGCATATCCATGACACCATAATCATCACCATTTTTGTACCTACACTTGTCTCACACCAAACTAAAACTTCAAGTCTCCACACATGTCAACTCATCCTTAAACCAAAACATGACATGTGTACCTATCACCATCAAAGTCCAAACTTTGAAAACACGTGTAAAGTTGTATCAAGAAGTACCAAATCAAAAAACTTGTTATACCATTATGTTGGTATCATAACAACATGTACTCCCTCAATTTTATTCCTCTTGACTCATTTGGATGCTTATAGAATCACACCCTAAATCTTAGGCGCCCCAATTACAATCCTCTTTGCACCCCAAACTGAAAATATACATGATCCCCACTATGTAGTACACTTCAAATTCTCTCAAATTCCTATTCGTAATAAAAAATATGATTATGTATGCAAAAGATATGTCCAAAAATATGTATTAGACAAACATCTGACTTCATGGCCCTAAAAATTGATGAAACCAAAAAAATAGGGAACTAAACCTATACCACTATTTAATTCTCAGAGACATCTTTATGTCAACTATTGGAAGTTGAAAATTCGACATCCTAGGTGAAATTTATGCCCATTTTTAAAAAAACTTCTCTAATTTGGCTTATAGGGTGGTAGGTCAGTAGCCCTAGGCAGCCCACTAGAAACAGTGGTATGCCGACAGTGCCTAGGCGGTGCTATGTGGTGGTGGACCCAAGGAATTTTTTTAATTTGTTTATATTTTGAATTTTAAAAATTTTTCCCTCCTAGGATTGGTTGTAGTCGTCCCCCATGGGATCATAGTCGAGAATTGGGATCCTAAGGACCCATTAGCCCTATTTACCAGTGGTAGTTGATAGATCTATTGACCCCAACAACATCGGCGATATCAAAATTACCTTGTGGTACCACCTATTGACAAGTGTGGTAAGGGGGTACGGGGTTTGTGATTCCCACCCCCCTAAATTTTATTTTTTAAAAAAATTAAATTTTTTCTCCTTTATAGACATCAATGATTATACGATTGTACAATCGAGCAAGAGGCAAAAAAATCATAGTGGTCAAAATACAATTTTTTATATCAGTCTTCATTTCTCAGTCATCCTAGATCTAATGATGATATTTGTTTTGTCTCAAGAGTTCATCTATGAAATTTCCTCTAAAAACCCCCATATGAAGCACATCCAAAAAACCCTATTTTCAAAACATTTTTCAAACCCCAAATCTATAATAAGCCCAATAGATCTACAAACTCCAAAACCCTATATCTACAAAATAACAACCTATAAATGTGTCTCATACCTTGAAATGCCTCAGATCCTTCCTACATTTCCTTGGATTCAAATTTGCACCAGATATACTCAAACAAGGTTTATACCTAACCTAGGATTTCACACCTCCCACAACCATGATTAAATATTTGATACCACTTATTAGGAAATAAATGCATAATACCCAAATGTGTAATCGATTTCATACATAACCCCATTAGATAAAAACATGCATGCAAGCTTACATAATAACCATAATGCAAAGATAAATAGACAAGCCACAAGATAACACAAGATATACCTTGGGAAACCCCTCAAGAGGGAAAAACCCAAACTCTAAAAGCATACACACTCCATTTATTATTCAACAAAAAAGCAATGCATGCACTTATAGAGTTACAATGAATACTTATGAAACATCAAGCCTCCCCAATGTATCCTATATGTTTCCAAGCATGAATCCACACATCCCATGTCATGCTTCATATATGCACTCCTTAGAAGAATAATAAATATAATGATATGCCACTTACCCATCCAATCTTAACCATTAAACATGTGCTTTCTTTTATAGACACAATCTCACACATATCAAACCAAGTGGTAAGATAAATCCATGTGCCTCTAAACCATGAGTATACAAAACTATTGATCCCTCATTTAATTTTTTATACAAATATAAAATATTCTTCCTTAATTATTCTATGTCTCCCACACATAAAATAACTAACTGAATTTTACATACAACTTTGCAAGTGGCCTCAAATAAATATCTAAGGTGGTTAAAAAAACCTCCTAGATGAACCACAAAAAACATCTATTTAATTTACAACATTATTTCATTTTATGTAAGGTATAAAACACCTAATCCTAACAATATGGATATGATATTCTCCACATCTTTTATCAAGGATTTTGAATGTGGATTTTAGGGATTTTTTAGTAAGTGAAATGGAATATTTGGAGGGTAGATAACTAAGATCAATGTATGACTTGGATTTTATGGAGGTGGACTTGGGAATTATCTTAAAGGATGGTAAATGAATGTTATATTTCCCTTCCAATATCTTTAAATATTATAAGTGGTGGAAATCGCTAAGAATAGTAACTTTCACATAGTTATATGGAAATTTAAGTCACTACTAATAGGTGCATGGTATGAAGCTATGATTAACAAAAAAAGAGGTTGTATGAAAGATCCAATTCTAGGACATAACAAAAGGTATATTGAAATGAGGATCATAACTCAATAGGAAGGTAAATATTACTAGCTAATGATCTCTCTACATTATCATAAGCTTTGATAGTGATAGTTTGAGAACCCAAATATGTTACTCAATAGCTCAAATCTTGCACAAATCAAAGTGTACAAATATTTAGGCTTGACTAATTATCTATAAGCATACACTTTATTTTATGTTCAAATATGATAGACTCGGTATGAAGGGGATGGTTGTGTGATGGATCAAGGGAAGTAATGTCATTTTGAGTGAATGTGAGGTAATGATCAATGGAAACGTGGCCAATAAGGGCTTGAAAGTGTGAGTGATTGATGTTATTGGGAACTCAGGTTTCTTGGAGGATTCAATTTAGGATATCCCTGTGAATGAAAAATGTCTGAAGGAGTTCAACAATGCAAATCTAGGTGGGTGTTCACTCAAGATAGTTGATGAGATCTTATTGTTTCTTAAAATTAGGATTGGGTAAAGTGGGGACTTGGATGGTAAATTTTACACATTGAGTAGTGGCATTACAGTAAATATTTTGATTTTAATGGTGTGAACTTTTTTTTAATTGTTAGAAATGATATAATCATAGGCGTGAGGGTTTTATGGTAATGGATAGTGTGTGTAGGATTCTTGTCCTTGATTTTTCTTAGAGGAATTCTACTAACTGTATTTAAGGAATGGTTTTTGATAGGCCCCAAGTATCAATTGATCAAGGTATTGGTTGGTCCTTCAAATTTAATTTTGCCTCTATATATAAGGTCTTGGATATAATGTTTTAATTTCATGCTCTTTTTTGTGGAATAACCCTCAATTAATGATAACCATAATATGTGTTCTCATTGTACCTATTGTCACTTAGATTTTCACCCTTTCTAAGTACTTGACTTGACTATCCAATGAAACATGGGAAGATCTCTCAAAGTGTGGGCTTTGATAGTTATTGTCACATGAAATTGCACCTTGCTAAACATGGGCTCAACATTCCAATGACATAGTGGAAATGACCTCAAGGTGTGGGACCTTGCAAGACGAGGTCATGTCTCTGGAGAAGGACAAATACCTCTTTTGATCCAAGTGAAAATGTGTTGTTCTAACCTAGTACATGGAAACCTACCACTACCCTACTCTAACCAACTCACAGGGGAAAAGGGATAGAAGGAATGCATAAAAAGAAAAAGAGGAGGTGATACACCAACATTAGAAATGTTTCTTCCTACCTATGATTTCACAAAGTATCAACAAAACCACTAAGAAATATCACACAATTCTTTGTTTCACCAAATTTATAAGAGATCATGAAGGATAGGATATGAAAGCTCCTAAAAAGGGGTGTAGATTACCCAAAATTAACACATAGTAGATTATCATACTCATATAACTTGTAAAGATGATGAAATTTCATGCATTCATAGAGTTATCAAATGTTACACAAGGTACAAGCATAGAGAAGGGGTAAAAATAATTATTTTATTAACACGGAGGCATGAAAGCCAATTTTACTATTACAAAATGCACAAGTTGCTTGGGCCTACTAGAGAAAATCCAAGGAAGAAAAACCCTTCAAAAGAATATAATGCTTGCCTTTATATTTCAAGCATAACTAAAGATATTTTGTAATTAAACCCTAACTTAGGGTTAGAAACCAATAGGAAATTCGATCATATTGGATACAGATGGTTGGCTCCTCAAATTCCATGTTAAGAGTTCATTACAATGACCTAGATATGTCTACTATGCCTCTGCACTAAATACTTTTGTAAGTGCAGAGCTAGAAAACCCCCACAAAATTCACCATAAAATTTGGTCTGAAATGGTCTACAACATGTAAGGAGGTATGGTGCTACTTTCGCATTGAATATGGTATGGAAATCCATGTAAAAAATTCTCTGTAACCTCATGTATTTTATCTAGTAGTTGGGATGTCACTTAGACATTACTACAAACTCTCTTGTAAACAATAATATCTACTAGACATTGAAAACTTTGAATTCGAGTCATGCATCTATTGAGAAGAAACATGAATTGACAAATTTACTTGCCTTGATTAGATCAGAAATCCATTAAAAATTCTTAGCCAATTGGGAAGCACCATGTTGAAGTGTCTTTACATGTCATCAAGGTGGGCCTGAGGAGAAAATTCATCGAAGAGGCTACTAATGTCATCAGAGAACATGTGTCAGCTTTTTGCACCTCTACAGCCTAAAATGGGGCCTACCATGAAGAGCTTGTGGACTCATAGAATCCATGTCACGTTTCAACCTCCCACACCTCTACCATCGAAAATTAGACCTATGCTAAAACTCATGGACATGCGGTAACTAACAAAAAGTTATCAGGTGTCAACATTTCCACAATTCTACATCCTGAGATGGGACCTACCTCAAAAATTCTATGAGATCACAAAAATCATGCCAAGTGTTTCCTTTTCACACTTTCACAACTAAAAATTTGAGCCTTTGAAAATCTTATGGGCTTACGAAATCATGCCTGACAGGTGTTGAGTTATCCACACTTTCGTGCTTGAAATTATGAATTCTTTAAAAGGCTTCTAGGTGAGTAAGAACAATGAGATGTTGTTACACGTCACCATCCCACACCTTTGTGCTCAAAAAGGAACTTGCCTAAAAATTCCACGTGCTTGCAGAATTTATGACACATTTTGACCTCTCACATTTTTACAACAAAATTAGGAGCTCGTTAAAAAAAATTGCGGGTGAGTAGAATTAACTAGAAACCTCCACGTGGTGACCTTTGTTCTTTTCCATGGCTAAAAATTTCCTTAGTGAAATTTATCTAATGGATGTGCAAATCTTGCACCAAATTTTGCTCTTTTTGTGCCTCCACGCTTGAAAAACTCTAATAAAAAATATATGCGGGGATGTTAAAACCAACCAAATGTAAAGGTTGGTGAGAGCAAGGATGGAAACCCGATTTGGAATTTTGGACCAAAAGTCCAAAAATCCAAAAAAGAGTCTGAAACTCTAAAGAAGGAAGAAGTTGATATCAGGAAACCAAAATAGACTTGCACCTTTAGACCAAAGGTCCAAAATTCCAAATGAAACCCAAAATGTTGAAAGAAGGGAAGGAAGAAAAGGGGGTAAAAGTCAGGATTAGAGATTTTGGCTAGATTTGAACCTTTGAAAAAAAGTTCCAAATGGATGAAGGGCATCTAAAGTTCCAAAAGAAAGGAATCAGAATTACAAAACGAAAATAGACACTTGGATAAAAGGTGCAAATGTTTTATCGGATCCTAAGAGTATAATAGGACCAAAGAATAAAGCAGGAACTTAGAAGGAAAATATACTTCTAACCTAATCCAAAATTTCATCTGGGACCCAAAGTTTCGAAAAGACAAGATTGAGGAAAGGAAGGAAGGAAGAAGAAAATCGGGACGGATGATCTAGCTGGATACTTTTTGTCAAAAATTGAAGTGTTCCATATGCTCCAGAAATCACCGCCATGTCAAAGTGCTCAAAAAATGGAACCTAATGCAACTTGAACAGAGTCAAAAGGAGCTCGTACGCTCAAGATATGCTCAGTCAAAGCTGGGTCAAAAATTGGTACCAAAGGCCACTCAAGAAGGCAAAAAAATTGATCATCTCATAATTTTTCAAAATTAGTGTCAAAATGAAGAGCCCGTCCCCACAATCCCAATGCCACTCAGTTCATCAAAAATGAAGCACGTACACAAAAGATATGGTCAGTTAAAGTTTGTAGTTGACAAAGTTGACTAGGGTACCATTGCTAACGTCAGCATGCTGACGTGGAAGAACTAGCACATGACATGTGGCAAGGTGATGTTAGTAGGTCTAGTAGACATGGTCCAATCAGAATCTACCACATGGCATTTGTATGATGAGGTGGCAGTATAGTCAGCATGAGGTGGAAGCATAGTCAGCGAATGTGGTCCAATCGGGATCTAACAAGTGTCAAATTTGGGCAAGTTAAATAATGCCACATGGCGCAATGACTAGTAGCCATGTGATACCTTTACTCCTCTAGTTCTTTGGCGAGATAGTTTTATTTATTAAAATTAGTTTGGATGGGGCTCAACCCCTTAACCTCCACCATTCGGCCGCATAATTTTCTCTACTCAATTATAGGCTTCTATTCTTTTTAATGATTAAATAGCCAAAATGGGGGGGTCGACGGTTTGAACTGTTGACCTCCCCTTACCATGCATAACTCCTAAAAAATTTCTATGCATGTGGTTTGAAAGATTAGCGGAGGAATTTGGTTTTATGATAGAGATAAAGTTGTTTATTTCTAAATTTAAAAGGGTTATCCTTTAGGATTTTCAAAAGCCTATACATGATAAATAAGGGGATTCAAATAATATTTTAAAATGTTCAAATAATAGGTAAAGATTTAAAAAGGGGATTTTGAATGGGTTAGGTAATTTGAAGAACATTACCAAGGATTTGAATATTATTTTGAGGAGATTATTTTAAATTTAGGGGGGTTTTTTGAAGATTATCTCTGTAAATAGGGATATTCATTAAGATTTTTACTTGTAAAGGGAGATATGCCATATTTTTGTAAATCATATGGTTAGTAACCATATCGGGAAAATTTTATGTATAAAAAGGGGATATTTCGCTTTGTAAAGGTAATGGAAATTAGGAAGGAAATTGAGGAAATCAAAGGAAATGATCTCTCTATGCAGGTGAATTAGGTGATTGATGCCATAATGCTTGTACTTGAAGGAGATAATTTTTTTTCATCTTCCTCATCGATCGAGGGTAATTTTTGAAGATTTCTTGGAGAAAAATTGAAGGATCGGTCACTCTTTGGAGAGGGACCCAGAGACGTAGCTAGTTGGCGAACTCCGTTATCAATTTATTGTCTTGTCTTCTCTTTCTAGTTTCTCATTTTTTGTTGTTTTCGTTAATCATTTAGATGTCTTTTCAAGAATTTGAAATTAAGAATTTTAGTTACATTCAAAATTAAACATCTCAATTATTTTTTAGAGACCTTCAATTGTATCTTTGCAATAAGTTGTTATTCAAGTGCAACAGTCCTAGATCCTAACATTGGATCAATGGATTTGGAACTTAGTGTGAAATTCCAATCGGGCCCTGAAGTTCCAAAAGTTTTGAAAGTGAAAAGAAGGGGAAATTAGGAAGAAAATTGGGAATTTGGACTTTGTCAAAATGTCCATTTAGGGCTCAAAATTTTGAAGGGACTCTAAGAAGAGAAAGAAGAAAAGTCATCTCTTACATTTTGCAAAATGGTATTTTGAGTGCAGATTGGCAAAGGGGTAATACAACTACTAGAGGCACTTTTAGGCATAATAAACCATTTAAGATATCTCATATCAATTATAACTAATGGAATATTCTAGAAAAGAGGGGGTGGTACAAAGTGTCAACAATAGTTAGAGGTCAACCTCCAGAGAGGGTTGGTTATCTTAGTACTCACCTAATTTAAACTATGTTGTTGCTTATTGGGAAAAAGGATGGAGAATGATGTAAAATGAAATCTAAATCCTAATCAGGTGATGCACCAAAGTGATTTCAAGACATGTTCTACTATTTGGCATACACAATATGTTCAATATACAAGCTATAACTTGCACAACTCAATTTTCTATCATTTTTATGCATAAGTGCTTCATAGAAAAGTTGGAGTTCAACAATATTAAGAATAAATTAGATTTTTTCACAACTAAGATTTGTATGAATAAATAACATAACCTACAACCTACATAAAACTTGCATATTTCTACATAAAGGTGCTTGGAAATGAGACATAAAATGAAGGATTGACTATGTTGTCACAAAACCACATCAATCATTTGTAGTTACACACAAATAATATATTTGAGAAGGAAAATTTGATTTTTTATTGATAAAATGTATTCTTATAGTTGCATACATGCTTGAGAATGTAATTTATATGAGCTACAATGATGTTCATGCTAGAAAAAACCTTCAAAGGTTACAATACATAGCCAATAAAACCCAAAATTACCTATAATATTTCTTTAGGCCTTCCTTTTATGCTTTTCAATAGCTTGCTAGACATTAGGAACATGTTTTGAGGAAAAAATGACAAGTGGTTATTGTAGAGAAGGAGGATTTTCTACTCATAAGTTCTCTTCATTCAGAGAGCCTCACGGGGCAAATTGCCCTAAACTACCTCAAGGAACAACACAAGAGTTCTAGAATCAGAAAGAGCAGGTCACAGAGATTTTTTGGACATACTGACAAGCTCTTGACCAAAGGACGAAAGCGCGGTGTGCTGGCATCCTTGAGGCACGCTGGCGTCTTGTACAGACCAAAAATCGAGAATGTCACAGAAAATGACAAAGTGACCACCAACAATCTGATTGCCAAGAACTTCTAGAATGTAGGAAATTGATAGAAAGTGATAAAGTTGAAATAAAGTGAAATAGATAAAGAGAATAATAAGTAGAAAGGAAATTCTTACAACTGTGTAAGTGATGAAGCCTCTAGCATGTGAATGTCTTCAATACCTGCATGTGAAATATCTAGAGAAATTGTTGGGGCTGTATAGGGGTTTGCCTCAGTCAAACCCTTGTTTTGGTGTTCCCACATCCACAGACAACCAAATAGAAAGAGATATGAACCAACATGGATAAAGCGTGTGGTGAAAGAAAAACCCACTCACGAGTAGAGCCCACACCACCAAGTATGAGTGATAGAAGCAAACCCCGCTAGAGGAGGAGAACCCATATCACAAAAGAGGTGATAAAAGAAATCCCCACTCGAGGAGGAGAACTGGTATCACAAAAGAGGTGATAAAAATAATCCCCGCTCGAAGAGGAAAACTCGTATCACAAAAGAGGTGATAAAAGAAATCCCCGCTCAAGGAGGAGAACTTGTATCACAAAAGAGGTGATAAAAGTAATCCATGCTCGAGGAGGAGGATTTGTATCACGATATGTAAATGCAGTCAATAAGGGATGTGTGAAATCCCAAGATGCTCACAAGCATGAGATAAGGGAGATGGAGCTGCAAGAGCCAAGACTGCCACAAAGGGTGTTGCCAAGAGAACTTGAAATTTTTGTTGTAGCAAGTTCTATGGAGCAGTGCAAGCAAGAGAGAGTGAGAAGGAAGAGGATAGTTCAAGGTAGAACCCAAGGAGAGCTAAATGGATTGAAATATTGGATTAAAAAGATAGAATAGTAGGGAAAAGAAGCTTCTCGATCTGTTTCAAGGCATCCCGAGCTGTTACCACCAACAAAACTTACTGACAAGTGGAAAACATGCACAAAAATAGTCATTTGAACATTGATATGTTGCAAGATGCTAGCATGGCATGTGGGCTTCTATGTGGTGCACTAGTGTCCAGACACATCACACTACAAAACAACGCAAACGGGAAAAGCACAAAGTTTGATACAAAACGGATGCACAAGGGTAGATGTTGAAAAGGGGTGTTGGAGCATCCTGAGAAGGGAAAAAGGCTGATGTAGGGGCTAAAATAAGCCTACACAAATTCTAAGGGAGTGGACACTAAAGCAGATGCAAGCATGTATGTGAAATTTCAAGGGTGCAATTTTACGACTATACAATTACTTCAGTTTGATGGGTCAAACCTCCTTGGGCGTCCAACTAAATTGTCACTACTTTTTAGCTCTTGAAATGTTGATTGCAGGTGGTTGAATCAAAAAATATTGTTACTTTGACCTTATCCATCCATCAAAATCTCCTTGAATAACTCCTATATGCTTGGAGATTCCCCAAATTGGATCAAACTGCCCTATATTCTCCCATTTTTCTACACAACTCATCAAACTACCATTACATTCTTGCAACTGTCCATAATTCCTTATTCCATACTAATAGGGCATGTGGAAAAGGATTTGGAAATGATTAAAGGCCCTATAATGGTGTGAGAGATCCTCAAGGTTAGGTTTTCACACATGTTTCATGTCTTAAAGCTTCTTTATCCTAATCTTTGTCACTCATTCCTTATGTTCTTGCCATTATCATTTCAAAGCTATGATTTCCTTTCCTTTTCATGGAAAAACTTCTAAACTTTTCCCTATATTTTTCATGATATGATTTTATCTTATTACATGTTTTGATATCTTCACAAGGTTTACAAAGCACACACTTTATTTTCTATATGAAATGTGCATTTCATACACACTTTCTCACTCATTATGTCTCCATGGCACTATATTTTAAGTACTCAAATATTGACCTACACAAGTTCTATAATATACCGATTCATGATGTCATGTTGTTTGACTAAACCCTTGACAAGCCCCCATTATGGTAAGTTTACTAATTTAAGGTCTTTAAAACCATTATGTTTTGACTTTTAGGCTTCATGCACACGTCCATACATTCCAAGAGGATATCATCTTTGACATTGTGATGTTTTATTTAACATGTTTATAATACATTGAACTTTCTCCTTTGGTGACTATATTTTATGCCTCTATCCTTTTGTGTTCACTATGATATTGTTTTCTTCCTTTATTCCTCATGACCTTCAAATATTATATGAATCTTTTAAATCATCCTTTAGGTCATGTTTAACCAGTCTTCTTCAGCCACTCTATCTTCTAGATCTCTTTTAGTCATCATGGCTTTCATCATATGGTTAGAGGGGCCATCATCTTGACTATGTCATAAAATCACTCATGCTTTTCTTTTTTTAAACCATTCAAATCATGATAGAATGGACTTGAGTGATGTCATAACCCACCTATATATTCCATATGTTCCTTGAGTTCTATAAACTCTATTTTTATCATAGACCTAAATCATAGCCTTGTTGCACTCCCATACAGTGGATTTTCTTAGCAATCTTGGCTTAGTTGTGTCTTAGTGATTGTCACGTGGTTTTACCCCACAATGTTAGCCTTTCCCTTATTAACTATCCTCATGGATAGACTTCATACATTTTGTGAGTCTACAAGATGAACTCCAAAGTGTAAAAATCCTTCTTACTATCGTAAGTGCACTTATACTTTTGTGATATCATCCCTTTTGGCTTGAAAATCAGGGTCCCAAGACTTACTCCTTAAACCTTGTCATGCTCTGTGTTTTTCTTCATACCTCCTTAAGGTCTCTATAGGTGTGCATGCTATCCGGTGCTTCATATTTTGAATGAATTCATGGATGGTCTGATATTGTTCTTTCTTTAATTTTATCCATCACCATTGTTGTTGCCTCCATTCCCTCAATAGACTGAAACTGATCAATTGCTACAAGTGTATGTGACTTTATATGTATGGAATAGGGATTTGGTATGATTCACTAGGTAATAAGTCATTTCCTTTTCAGTGCCTTGATGAATTTTTATCCTTCATATCCTTTAGATAATAAATTGGGTTGAAATGAATCTCCAGATGAATGAGAAAACTAAGTGCTATTTATGTCATACCTTGAAAATTTTGGGCCACCAGATTGTCTCAAAACATGTCAATCTTCATCTTCCCCATATTACTTCTCCATTTAAATGGGGCCTCTTTAAAGTGAGATCAAGGTCCACAAGTTTCTCTATTTCATCACTGTCTTCTTGAATTGTGGTACCTCCTCCAAACATGTCATAGATTCTTAAGCTCATTCTTTCTAACAAGTTTTACAAGAAAGTCTACAACAACCTTTGATAGGAATTTGAAAATAATACCCATAGAATCATTTATTGACATCATTATAGGATGTATATGTTTACAGGTTTACTAACTCATGACCTTACACAAAAGAACAATTCCTAAAATGAAAGGCATGAATACCTCTATCAAACATCAAAAAAACATTGGCTATGATTGTCATCTCATGAAGACTTCCTTCACTATCTTCAAGATCTTCAAAAATGCTCCTTTGATGGGCTCATATGTGCACTTTCATCTTCAAACTTGCTCATTTTTATTTTTTCTCTCAAGCCCTTACTGTTTCATCTTGATATCACTTAAATAACAAGTCATTATGATTGAGCATAACATTACTATCATTATATGAGGTCATTATGTTGATTTGTGGTGTTTTCCACTTATCATCTAAGCCCTCTTTATTAATTGTTCTTTTGGTTGCTTCATGATCCCTTCCCACTATTATGCAAAATCATTATGGTGGTTATATTCTTGATTGTCTTTGTCCCTCAAACTCTACCCTTATTATCAGTCTTTCTCATGACAGGTCTATTTGCACTTACCATCTAGGTCTCCCTCCATTATGGACTATCCTACTTCCTAGATTCATGTGGATAACACAAGATCTTAATACTTCAAAAATATCATGATATATGTGTAGGGGTTTCATACTTGATAGTTTGTAAATTCTTTTGACAAGGGTTTTGAATAATGTTTCAAACATTTGATAGTACCAAACTCCTAATATTAATTTATCACATAGCTTTAACAGAGTCTTGGCTGTCATCTAGGATTTCATTTCAAGGGTTTAGATCTATGTCATGATTTGTAGGAGTGCTCACTATATTTTATTTTCTTCTATTATTGTACACATGAATGTTCATTTATTCTTCTACCTATGCTCAGCCCAAGGATGAACCCTTAAGATGATTACCACATAGATCCTTATACTGTCCTAAGTTCCTTATATAACTTCTCATAAGTACTTAAGAAACATACATAAGGTAATATCTTGAACTCAAGATAATTCTATATTATTGAGTATGAATAACTCTTGATAACAAGGAGAAGGACAAAAAAATGATAACAAAATTATCCAAGCTTCTTCATAGTTTTCATGTCTATACTTATGTAGGGTTGAAAGTATTGATCTCCAAGAGTCATAAAAACATTTACTCTCTCTTATTCCTCATTTTTGTTACATTATCACATCAAAATGACCTACAAAAATGTGTTTAAGGCCCTGAAAATGATAAAACAATGACTAAACATTGTATACACTCTTTGTTATTAAAACTGAACATAACAGTTTTGAATCCAAAATGACCTCCCTTGTAACTCCCCATTGTAGCTTGAATACTCCTAATCATGCCATGAAATCCTACAAGCATTATGAAAAGAAAACCTAACATGAAAAAACCTTAAAAGGGTTCGACCCAATCCTATTGAAACTCAAACTCTTTTCAAGATAAAACTCTCTCCAACCTCATGCAACGTGGAGTTGACAATGTAAATATACTAACAAACTAAGACTCCTTTTCAAATATGAAGATATAACATCCCTTGAAGATGAACGAAACACCTTAATAAACTTTGGCTCCCAATAACACTTAATCCTTTTCAAATTCCTAAAACAAGACTACAACCTTTTAAAGTAATATGATCAATTTTTTTTAAAGGCTATTTTGAACCAAAGGATTAAAATAGACTAATAGTACGAAGAGGGTTTGGGTTGACTATCATCAAAGGGCTTTGTGAGCATAAGGTGACAATTTTTTCTTTGACCAATTGATGGAACACTACTTTTACAGGTTCTCCTAAAGGTACGAATTATCTTCTCCTTCTCTCAAGTTTAGGAGATGTAAATGGACTAGAAATGAATGAAGGTTTGTGGATGGTTGGAAATGTTTTTAATTAATGACCTAGTCATTGACTACATTCTTTTTCTTGATAAATAATTTGGGTTTATTAATGGAAATTTTGTATTTGTCATTTTTATTTTGATCTTTTAAATAAAGTTTTATTACCCCTTTAGCAATGAGATATTTTTCATTTTGAATTACCCTTTTTATGATATTATCAAAATAAGTGGCATATTAGACTTGTAAATAAAATTTCAACTCCATATTGATATTTGTAACAAAGATGTATAGGAGTTACTTTTTGAATATTTTCCATGGGAACCTACTTTTCAAACCTCTCCACTCTTGAAAAATGATGAAAAACTCCCCCCAATTTTTATTTGGTGTTACAAATGTTCATCATGGTTAACTCATGTTTCATGTAATGGAATTACTATTTAATAAATTAAAATAACTAGGTCTCCAAAGGATGTGATGGCTCCCTCAGGTTGGTGCAAGAACCATTCGAGTTGTAGTTCTTGCGAGGAGCAAATGTTTGGTGTTGGTTGATGTTACCCAAGGAGTTAAATTTGATCTTAGGTGGAAGTCCAAAGGTTAGGAATGGTCACATTGGAAGTGGGAAAATGGGAGGTATTTTAGTTTGATATGGGAATGGAAGTGTAGTCCATGTGGAAATTATGACATTTAGTTCCAATTTGGTTGCCTATTGTTGATATGTCTTGACTAGTGAATGGGGGATTTGGTACTCATTGTGAAGAGATGTGTAACGCACCACCACACAAACCTCATAGGACAACTACAACAAATACAATTTTTTTTTTTTTAAAACAACAACTACACAATGCAACATTAAACATTTATACAACATAGATATAACATAAGCATTAACCTAATCCTATGGGGTAAATGGTGCATTACTTAAACAAACCCAACAATTAGCGATAAATGATACTAACTAAAGTGGAAGAAAGAAATGAGAATGAAATATGAAATAAGTATGACATACATTAACAAGAATAAGATATAAATTCATAAACATAAATCACATAATATTATATTCATCTTGAAAGTTCAAAATTACAAATGTGGAATATATTTCCACAGATACAACACAATATAAAATCAAAGCTACATTACAACGCCACTTCCCTTATAACATTGGGAAGGTTACAATCAATAATACAAAAGTACAATAATGAAAGATAACTCTTCATAGGTACAATCTTCTCCGTGTGAGCTCTAAGATCACTATAACTGCATCCATGCCACGATCACAATTGGGGACCCAATGGGTGCATTGCACGTTTCCACCCGACCGTGTGAACCCGAAGGAACACCCCCCATGCAAGGAGTCGATAAGAAAGAATCCTCGAACACAAAATCAAACATAAAGGACTCACATCACAAGACTCAAGCCCACAAAACAACATAAACATCAACAATAAATAAAAAACTAACAAGGGAAACAAAGGGGCACAATGGGAGAGTGTCAATGCATGGCCTTACATGGATTCACCAGACTACCTATAATCTAGGAGCTACCCCCATCTATGGTTAACTAGACATCCTATTTTAAGGTGTCGCCCCATAGGGTGACTCATGCGGAGCCATCTACCTTTCGTGAAGACAAGGTAGTGACCTTACCGACCAGGTCTTCCCACCTGTCCTTAGCCTTTGGGAGCACTAATGGCAAGGGTGAGGTGTTTATTTTTATCTTGTTATGTGATAACTAACCCAACCCACCAAGTAAATTAATTAGGTTTTCACTTAATTAGGGAAACTCTTTCAAGGGTGACCACTTGTACACTAGCCCCAAGAAGAGCCACTCTCCCCTATGGTTTCCCTAAAACCAAAACCAAGAAACGAGTACCACAATGTTCAACCAAAAGAATCATAACTCACAACAGGGTACCACCCACAAATTCTCACATGGTATCAACATGAACCAAAAAGATGCAACCATAGAAATGCACTCACACTTTCCCTAACCTCTGGAGATAACACTAATCCATACAAGAACAAAATAAAATATCACATCCAATTAAATAACACCATATCATTAACTATAAGGAATTTAAGTTATAAATCATCCAAGTCTCAATCAAATAACCATTTTCATTAATTAAAATCAAAGTAAGGAAGTTCACTATTATTTCTATTTAACCCAAATACAATGATCAATTTAATAAATATATTCCTACTTTTCAATAATTCATTAATTAAATATCTAAGTTAAAAAACTTGCTAAAAAATTTGATTTAAGAACAACAGTGACAATTCCATTATATATTTAAACATAATAAACTAATTTTTTTTGAAAATTAAAGATGTTAACTTAATTTATTAAATCACAATTATAAATCATTCACTAATTTCAATTCTTTAACTATATTTTAATTCTCTTTTTTTTAAATCATTTTCCACACAAATTATTCTAAAAATCTGATTTACATACTAATTTTCTCTACGATAATGGGAAACCAATCTTTTAAAATTCAGTTTAAAGTAAAAAGCAGATTTAATTCATTAATTAACTAAGTTCAAAATACTTAATTTAACAACAACTATTCTAATATTTCAAAGTACAATTTGACTGAAATTAGAATCTACAGTTTATTTTAAAATACAATATTTTTTTCTCTGATTCTAAATACAAATTAAATTAAAAATGACATTTTGAAACAAAAATTAAAACAATAGTATTTTCTCATCATATATAAAAATTCTTTAGAATAAAACTCATTTCTCTTTTTTCCATTATTTGTTCACATTTCCCTCTATATACACTATATGCATATATATGTGTGTGTGTGTGTGTGTGTGTGTGTGTATATATATATATATATATATATATATATATATATATATATAAGTATATATACATCTATGTATATACGTATATATACATATATGTATATACGTATATATACATCTATGTATATACGTATATATACATATACGTATATGTATATATACTGAAATAAATATATATATCAAATCGTCTAATGTTGCTAAAATTGAAACACAGTAATAAACTAAATATTACAATTCAAAGAGTATATATACACATAAATATATTCCTACTTTTCAATAATTCATTAATTAAATATCTAAGTTAACAAACTTGCTAAAAAAACTGATTTAAGAACAACAGTGACAATTCCATTATTTATTTAAACATAATAAACTAAACTTTTTTGAAAATTAAAGATGTTAACTCAATATATTAAAACACAATTATAAATCATTCACTAATTTCAATTCTTTAACTATATTTTAATTCTCTTTTTTAAAAATCATTTTTCACACAAATTATTCTAAAAATCTGATTTACATACTAATTTTCTCTACGATAATGGAAAACTAATCTTTTAAAATTCAGTTTAAAGTAAAAAGAAGATTTAATTCATTAATTAACTAAGTTCAGAATACTTAATTTAACAACAACTATTCTAATATTTCAAAGTACAATTTGACTGAAATCAGAATCTATAGTTTTTTTTCTCTGATTCTAAATACGAATTAAATTAAAAATGAAATTTTCAAACAGAAATTAAAACAATAATATTTTCTCATCATATATAAAAATTCTTCAAAATAAAACTCATTTCTATTTTTCCATTATTTGTTCACATTTCCCTGTATATACACTATATGCATATATACACATATATAAGTATATATATGTATATATGTATATATATACCTGTATATATGTAACACCCCGCCACACAACCCTAGAGGAAGTTGCAATTAACTACTCAAACGTACTAATTTATTTATTTTTGTTTAAGTACAAGGAACATACAAGTTCACTACCCATTGCAAACATCCCCTAAGGTTACAAGACTGAGATTACTTAATAACCCACAACAACATAAATGAATCCATAACATTTATCCACTTAAGAAATAAGAATGCAAACATTCCATACAAGATAAACTACATCAAAGCATAAGAGATAACTTTCAATTTCATTTATCCATAATTAAATATTACAATTACAACCCCCATTCTCCGAATGAGGCAAGTCCAATAAATAAGGTTACAGATTACATCTTCCACCTCGATAACAAAAGAGGGGTAATAAATTACAAGAACAACTGGAATGAAATAAAGCAAGATCTGAAACTGAATCCCACAAGCTCTCCAACTAGAAATCTCATCCACATGAACATGAAGGAAGAACCCAATGGATTAAGGTGCACACCACCCAACCAAGTGGAACCCAAAGGCCCACCCCCCATGCTAGGAGATAGTAACAAAGAATCCTAGCCAAGGACATCTACCTCTAGACACAGGCTAACACAAAACTGAACCAAACTGAAACAACCAATCACATGTACCACACAAGTACAACTCAAGTACATCACAAGTACAACATAAGTATAACTCAACTTGGTTACATTGCTTCCAGAAATAAAGCAGATCACGTATGTTAAGAAAACCATACACATAATAATCAAATACCAACTATGGTCACATCAGGTATGTTAAGGAAACCATACCCATAAAACTGAATACCAATTGTTGTCCTAGACAGAGTGTCATCACACAGCTCATCATGGGTTGTCCTCTGGGAATCTTCATAGGCTCTAGCCCCCACTAAGGGTTATCCTGGTGGCCTCTACCAAATCTCGGCCCCCATACTCACTCATGCAGAATCAAATACCTTTCGTACAGACAAGATAGATGGCCTTGCCATTCCAATCCTTCCCACTCATCCCAAGTCTAAATGAGCTCTTGTGTCTCTGAGTGAGGCAAAATTATCTTGATTAGTGAGAAGTTAGTCCTAATCTTCTAAGTATTGTTTTAGTTATCACTTGATTATACCACTTCTGAAGGTTGTCTAGTTTACCTCTTTGGGCTTTGGCCCCTACGAGAGCCACTCTTCTACTTGACAACATACCCAACATAACCAATCACCAAGGGTGCCAAAGTGCATACGAACAAGATATCATGACCACTCCAACTCTAGGAGGAAACATAAGATAAAACCATCTCCAAACACTGGAGGTAACAACAATAACAAAACCACTCCTTACAAGGAGGCACAAATCACATAATCCACTCTCCTTTCACAGGAGGCACAAAACATCCCTGTTCGTGGAAACCGGGTATTAACAATGACATAACTTCATGCACTACCCAAGGAATAACAAATGGTCATCATTACATAACGACAACCCCAACCTCTAGGGTCCTCTGGAAGACTTACACATTAAAGATTCTTAACCCATTTCCCAAAAAAAACAAGAACACGAAAGAAATGTTCACTAAAGGCAATTGAAAAAAAACTACCTTTGGATATTCTAAATCCATTTCTTCATTACATTCAGTAATTTATTGCATCATTAAAACTGAATTAAAAATACGTCTTTTCAGATACGGGAGAAATTTAAGCCAACACTTAATTCCCTAACTGCCTTAAATAATAAAATGAGCATTTACTTCTATAACTCATAACATATCGCTTTAAAATAATTAACCATTCGTCGTTGCATACTAAATCATTCTAAAATAAATCAATTAATTTTGTTATAACGCATTATTTACAAATCCAATATTTGCCCTTTTCAAATCTATTGTTTACAATAAAATCAATAATTTGACTATAAACCCAATATTTTAAATTTTTTAGTTACATTTAAATCAAATCAATAATTGGACTTTTGCACATAAATTTAAATTCACAATTACATTTAAATCAAACATTATTTAAAAAATAACATTTTAATATATGTATATATTTAGAAAATATATATACATATATCAAAATAAATAACACAACTAAATAAATAATATTATAATACTATATAAGATAATATTAATCATTAACTACATATTATATTAAATATAATACATATTAAGATATTAATATTATAAATATAATATTAAATATTATAATATTAAAAAGTTTGATCTTATAATATTTTTTTTTGAACCTCCCATAAAGCCTCGGGTCATGCGCCAACCCTTAGGGTTGAGCCGCACGTACCTCGGGCCGCGTGCTAAGGATGGGCGTTTGTTTAGGGCGTCGACCGCAGAATATCTAGGCGGCGGTGTGAGTGGCGCAAAGCGTTGGCGGAGGTAGAGGCGAAGCCAACCCTTAGGGTCGTCGACGACTGTGCACAGCCACAGCCACAGGGGTGGCTCGATTGTGCTTAGCATAGCTGGCCACTACTATGGTGGGGGCAGTGCCAAGCCACCACAGGGCCAATGGGGGCGGTTGGCGTGGCTCCCCATAGCGCCTCCCATGGAGGCGGCTGTGGGTCAAGCCCCAGTTGCCTTAACCTGTCAAAAAAAATTATAAAAAAAAAGATTTTGAATAGCATTTTTTTTTCAATGAAATTTCTTGCGGATCTTGAAATCCGCACCCTCTCATATGGGCTTTTGAACAAATTTTATTAACAACATAATATTTACAAAAAGAACTTTATAATTATCTAGATAAATAATATATATATATATATTTATATTTCCATAACTGAAATTGCAATTTAAATTGAGAAAACCAAGTTGAAACAACCAACTACAGCCAAGAACACCATTTTATTTTCTTGAGAAAACCCAAAAAAAAGAAAAAAAACAAAGGTTTGTGATTTGCCAACAAAATCACCATGAAGTTTTCAACATAGATCTGGTTTTTTCTTGAATTTTCCAACATGATATTCAACAACAAAACATATACAATTTAAAAATCTCAAAAACAACCAATTTCTAAGACATGAACCTGATTCCTTCAGTTTGTGAAGAGATCCAGACGGTGCTCAGCTTCCAACTTCAGCTCCACAGAATTTCACAACTCCAAACCAAAACCCACAAAAATGCAACAATTCCTCCTCTCCTCTATTTTCAATTTCTCAAACTTGTTCCCCAAAAAAAACTAATTCCAAAAACCAAATAATAAAGAAAATTCTCCAAAATATCCATGCACCAACCCTCATAAATTTCTGAAAACAGAATAGCAAATATCTTCTAATTTCCATTTTTTTTTATTTCAAATTTTCTAAATTGACTTTTAAACATTTTCTTTTATTTTCAATTTCATCTTTTTCAATATTCTCAATTTCTCACAAAATTCTATTAACTCCAAAATGGAAAACTTAATTTATTTCCAATCAATTAATTTAATTATCAATAAACTAAATCTAATCAAAGATTAAATTTATTTATTAATAAATTAAATCACATTTCAACATAAACCAGAAGCAGTTAAATGGCAATTTAACTACCAAGCATATTTCTTAACCTTTTTCCAAACTTCCAATTTAAACTAAAACCAGGCAAATTGAACAATATAAAACAACTGGGCCACACTAAGACCGACGACACACTATGACTAGGGTGACGACTTGGCACGGAAAACCTAGCTACTATCTCCCAATTGAATACCGTTGGGCAATGGACATGCTCAAACCTATGAAACCAGGTAGAGTCAATGTCATGTACCTGTCAACCTGCGAACACAGAATATATCCACATGCATATATATGTTAAAATTAAAACACACCGTGAAGTGGAAATCTTGGGATCCCAAGGCGCTCGCAAGCGAGTGATGAAATCTCGTCCCCTTCACCAATACAGTATTGTTAACTGACGAATCTAACATCATTAATATGATCAAAAGCATAAACATCATTAATTCAATTATCCACTATGCTAATCCAAAGCATGCCATAACGATAACATCAAGATCAAATACCATCACATCAAAATATCACATTCACATCGCTTTACAGATAGCGATCAAATAGCAACTAAGTTCTAAGTCAAAGTACAAAAATAAAATAAGACATAACTGAACTGAACACTGTTCGATCAAAAGAGCAAAACGGAGGGGTATTGCAATATATGTATATATATACATGTATATATGTATATATGTATATATGTATGTATATATACTAAAATAAATATATATATCAAATCATCTAATGTTGCTAAAATTGAAACACTGTAATAAACTAAAAATTACAATTCACAGAGTATATATACACATACATATATACATATATATGCATATATATATACATATATATAAAATGAAACTTCCAACATTATATTTAAAGCTACTGAACTTCATAAACATTGATTATTATATCCATATATTCATTTATATATATATATATATATATATATATAAATGAACACCAAATTAATATCAAAATCGCATTCACCAAAGGCTTTGTAAAGGTTGTGAAGGGTTTAAAGGGGGCATCAGACTATCTTCACAGCCGGCCACCCACCCCCAAGCATTGGGGTGGCGTTGCCTTTGGCAGGGCTCCCTCCACATATTTGTGGAGGGTGCTTCCATCGACAATGCTCCCTCCATGTATGGGGGGAGTGGTGGGGGATAACTCCCCACCCCCACTCAACAAAAACAACAATACCAATAAAAAGACAAAGCCCCAAAAAAAAAACGAACCTGCCCAGCAAAAAAAATAAGCATTCCCCATTTCATCGTATGATGTTTGAATAAAATGACAGGGGTTTAAATAAAATTAAAATAGTAATATTTATATATATATATATATATATTATCCATTAAATTCCCCATGAAAGTAATTACAGTAATAACATAGGAGATGCAAAAATTTCCAGAATGAATAAATTGGGAAACAAAGTACAAGGAATGAGAGGAGGATTCTCAGACGGAAAGAATTATAGAGGTTTAAAGATGAAAAGATTCCAAAGACAGAGAGAATCGAGATTTCAACAAGAATTCCAAAATAGAATACAGAGAGGAAGGATAAATCTACAGACAAGAAGAAATAATTACAGAGGATGGGATTTTCCCAAACACACATAGAAAACCTAATTTCTTTTCTTCTTCTTCTTTTTTTTTTAAACCAAATTTACAGAGATCAAAATATGAAATTTGAATTAAGCAGAATCCTATGCAAAGCTCGATTCTAGGAAGAATTGTGCAATTCCAGCCAGCTGCAATCTTCAAAAACCAAAGATTCGAACCCCAACAACAACAAATTCGACAACAAAACCTAGTGCAATGCAAAATCAAAGCTTCTTAGATCAAATCGATGAAAAAGCACATAGATTATCTAATCCTCAAAAGAAAAAAATTCAACAATTTTTTTAAGTTGCAGACATTTTTCATTTTTCATTTCCTCTCTTGCTTTTTCTAAAAAGCAATATTTAGAAATATACTTTTTCCAAAAAAAGCCAAATCAGAATTTGTCATAAATTTTCCAACAATTTCCCATGCAAATTGCCACTTAACACAGCGTTTCTTCCATTTTCCAATTTTGGAAGAAGCATCTTCCAAAAATAAT
Organism: Sequoiadendron giganteum; assembly: GCA_007115665.2. NCBI lineage: Eukaryota > Viridiplantae > Streptophyta > Pinopsida > Cupressales > Cupressaceae > Sequoiadendron > Sequoiadendron giganteum. The sequence goes on from CM021102.1 coordinate 807,770,848, forward strand.
TTACACCAAAATATGCCTTTTAAATATTTTAATTTCATTTTAATAAAATTAACTTTTGAAAAATGAACAATTAGTTAATAATAATTTTAAACAACATTTCACTTAATTATAATTTAAGTTTAATATATTGTAATACCCCTCCGTTTTGCTTCGTTTTGCTTCTTGTTTGGTTTGCTTTATGCTATGTTTGGTTGCAACTACTTTGTTACTGGATACATTTCGTTATGATGTTTTGATTGCTACTATTGAGTGACAACTATTATTGTGAGATGTGGTTATCTGATTATTGTTTCACATGCATTATGGATTAATGATGTTGTAGAGTTAGCATGAGATGTTATTATGAGACTATTGGAATTATGATGGAAGTGTCAGTTTCGATGAGTATATTGGTGAAGAGGAGGGTACGCATCACTCGCTTGCGAGCACCCTGCAAATTCGTAATTTCTTCTTCACGGTGTGTATAATATGCTGGATATATTGTATGACGTTGTTTACTTGGTTTCAGGATTGCAGGTACATGACATCGACTCCACCTGGTTTCACAGGTTTGAGCATGTCGATCCAACGGTTAAGTTGAATGGGAGTTAGTAGATAGGTAACATGTGTTAAGTCTACGCCCTAGCCTTAGTGTGTCGTCAATCTTGGTTGTGGAGTCATAGTTTACCTTATTTTAATATTATTTGATTCTGAAAGGTGTGTACATATTTAATCAATTTTTAGAATTATTGCACGAAATCATGTTGATGGTTATTTAATTAAAATTATATTTTGTTGATTGAAAGTATTATTTAAATTAATTGATTAAATATTTTAATTAATTAAATTTAATCCAAATGATGAATTTAGTTATTAAGTACTTAGATTAATTAATTAAATGTGATGCAAGAAAATGAAAGGAAATAAAAGAATTAAAATTAATTTTAGAATTTAATTTCAACTTGTGGGAATTAAATTAGAAATTGTAATTAAATGTTTATTTGGGAAATGAGTTTCAACTTTGGAAATTAATTTATTATTTCAAATTGCATTTTAAATTCAAAGTGTGTTTTTGAAAATTGGAATTGAAATTGAAATTGAAATTAATATCTAATTTGCATGCAATGTGAATTAGGGTTGAATTAGGTATTTTTGATTTATAAGGAATGCATGTTTTAATTTTAGGGGGAGAAGTTTTTGGGAAAAAAAATCATTTTTACAGCAGACAAGAAATTTTGGAAAAATTTGCATAAAGAAGGGTTTGAAGAAAGTTTTGATTGTAGAATTGATTGGAGGAAAGATTGTTTGCATTTGTTGGGTTTTGGATTGGATTCATTGGATGATTGAAGAAAATTCGAGAGATCTTTGGAGGAGGCTTGCATCAGAAATTTATCTTTTCCTGTAGCTTCTTGAACCAAGTTTTCTTTTGTGTTTTTTATTTATTGTTCTTGGTTGCTTTTAAAATAGTAGTGATTTAAGATTTGTTTGATAAATCTGTTTTAGAAAAGAAATTTTTTATTTGAATCAAACCTAGAGTTGAGCAACACATTAGATCTGTTTTGGAGAATTTAAAACCCTCTGTAGAAAATCAAATTTATTTTGAAAACTCTCTGTAGAAATTAGGTGGAGAAACCTTGAGGTTTTAGAAACTTCTGATTTTATTTTAGATCCTTTTTGTGTTAGTGTTCTTTTATTGTTTTAAGAATTCAAGAAAATGGATTAAAGGAATCAGTGTTTAAACTATGTGAAATTGTGATGTTCTCTGAAAAATTTGCATAATTTTACTTCTAAATGAATGTTTCAGAAAAATTTCTTCAATTTATCTAGTAATGGAAATTCTGGTTATATATATATTTATATATATATATCATATACTTACATATGTATATATATTTTAGTTAATATATATATATACATATGTAAATACATGTGATATATATACAATTATATTTTACTGTTATAAATTTTATTTTTATTCCTCATTGCCGTCCATACAGCGTTCATGGTTTTGGGTTAAATAATCAAAATTTTAATTTATATTCTGGCCGGGTGTTTTATTTGTTGTTTATGGTTGGAATGGGGAGGCGTGGGAAGCGCTACCTCCACGGCCGCCCCCATAAGGGGATGACTATGGAGGGAGACCTCCGTAGCCTCTCCCCAATCCTTCTTGGTGTGGCCAATGCAAGGAGAGGTCGGTAGAATAGCCGCCCCTCCCCACTAGTCTTAATGTCGACAGATGCTCATTTGTCCGCACCCTTCCCACTTCCTCATACAGCGCCCTTCCCAAAAAAATGTGTACCACGGACTGTCATAAAAACAACGAAAACATGACTTGTCCTTACAGAATTTGGTTTGTATATATGACTTTATTTATATTTTGTTTTTAATATATTTTATACATAGATTTGGTTATAAGGATTAAAAAATGTTAGAATTAATTTTATATAATGTATAATTATTGTACATATATAGAAATATATAATGATTATATATTTGTATATTTTTAATGTAGATTTTGGATTTGGTGTATGAATTAATCTAAGTTGGAATTATTTAAATAGGTTAATTAAAATATTTAGTCTATTATTTTGGGAATAGACATTTATCTAAAGATATTTATTTTAAATTGGTTGTATTTCAAAATTATCGTATTCTATGTTGGTTTGGAAGATAGAAAGTGTAACGCCCCGTCATGCAACCCTAGAGGAAGTTGCAATTTACTAAATAAACGAACTAATTTTTTTTTTTTTTTTTAAAAGTATAATAAATATGCAAGATTCACTACACATTGCAACGACCTCTAAGGTTACGAGATTGAGGTTACTTAATAACCCACGAACAACATTAACGAAATGAACCCACAACATTTAAATACTTATGAAATGAATAACACATGCATTCCATACAAGATAACTCATCAAAGAGAAATAAAGATACCATGAGATATCTTTTACAATAAGGTTACAACACTCATTCCCTGAATGAGGTAAATCCAAAAGCATGAATACGTATTACAAATTCCACCTCAATAACCAAGAGGGGTAATAATAACAAGATTGCAGAATGAATAAGGCATAAAGATGACTGGATCCCATGAGCTCTCCAACTGGAAATCTCGTCAACACAAACAAGAAGGAAGTCCAACGGAGTAAGGTGCACACCACCCAACCAAGTGGAACCCAAAGGCCCACCCCCCGTGCTAGGAGATAGTAACAAGGTACCATGACAAGACCAACTACCTCTAGACACAGGCAGAAACCAAACTGATTCAAACTGACACACGAATCACACAAGTACGACTCAAGATCACACACGTACAACTCAATTACATCACAAGTACACCAAGTACAACTCTAACAGGGTTACATTGCTTCCAAGTATAATAGATCAGGTATGTTAGGAAAACCGTACACAAACAACCCAGTACCCACTACAGGGATACTATAACATCACTGACATGGATCACATTGCTTTAGATGACACTCGAATAAACTCCTTCCAAAGGTTACCCAGTTTACCTCTCACGGCTCTAGCCCCTAACGGAAGTCACTCTTCACTTTACAACACAGATTCAAACCAATACCAAGGAAAGTCCGAGAACAAACAAATAGATAAGATGATCACTCCAACACTAGGAGGAGACATAAGTCAAGTCCTCTCCAACACTGGAGGAAATAAGCATAACAAAACCACTCCTTACAAGGAGCCACTATTCATATAAACCACTCCTTTTACATGAGGCACAACGCATCCCCGTTCATGGAAACCGGTTAGAACATTGACACAACCTCAAATACTAACCAAGGAACTAACAAAAAGGTTGACCTCACAAACAACAACTCCCAAACTCTAGGGTCCACTAGAAGACTTACAATCCATGACACTTAACCCACTACCTCAAACATGAACACAGAGGAATCAATCACACAAGCATTTGCGAGGAATAAACTAACTTTGGATACCTTAAATCCACTTTCTTAAAATAACTCAGAAGTTTTATGACGCAATGAAGCTAATTAATTAACACCTCTTTCAAACAAGGAAAACATTTAACCCAAATCTTTAATCTCAAAAATTGTTCTTTCAATAATAATAAAATCAACATTCACTTCATCCATTCCAAACAGGTTGATGCATGATACAACAACCCATCTAATTTAAACCCCTTCCGAAATTTTTAACAAACTAAAGACATATTTAACCTAAAAGCTAATACAAGAACACGAAGGAAGTAATCACTGACGCAAGTGAAATATCTACCTTTGGATATACTAAATCCATTTTCTTTTCAAAAGAACTCACAACAAAGATACTAATTGTTTTAACAGATTAATTGACTTATACAATCAATTGGTTCAATAGTTGTAGCGAAGGAAAATACTAACTCAATTCCCTCGACTACTTTAAAAACCAACATAATCCTTTGCCCTTTATAAAATTCAATAGCTTATAGTCTTAGCAAAGCTAATTTAATATTATCTCCTTCAGATACATGCCAAAATTTAAACCCAATATTTAATCCTATAATTGCTCTTTTCAATAATAAGAAAATCAACATTTTAAACAAGCAATTTAATCATAACTACATCTTCTTCGGATTTCCTAAATCCACTTCATTTAATAAAATTTAATAGATTGTTGCCATAATAAATCAGATTTACTAATGTCCCTTTTCGACATAAGGTGAACTTTAAACTAATATTTAATTCCTCAATCACTGGTAACTATTAAAATAATTATATACTTGGTCATTTCAGACATACTACTTCACATCACCTATTTCTACTTTCCGAAGTAATTCATTTAAACATTAATTAATTTCTCTAATAAATATATTATCTGAAATCAAATAATTGTCCTTTCCCAAATATAATGTTTTAACTCAATCCACTAATACGACTATTACACCTGATTTATAATTTTCTCATTTAAATCTAAATCAAATAAGTAATTTGAACTGTTGAACTATTGAACTTAAATTTAAGTTTCACAATTACATTTAACGTCAACATCATATAAAGTTATATTTTAATACATATGTATTTGAAAATCTATACCCATATATTAAAATAAATGACACAACTAAATATTTAAAATTCTAATGGTTCGTCTATTAACAAATTATGTTAACACAATTTATTCTTTTCCAACTATATCATCTTAATTCCATTATCTCTGCTATAACCTAGGATCAAGTATTTAATTTTTCCTTATTTGCAATTAATAATAATTAAATAACCTTTACCCCTTCAATTTGAAATAAACCATTTAAGAAAATTATCTACAACTCTTTTGAAAATAAATCATCTAGAAATTAATTAATCATGATATAAAAATATATTATCCTTAATCCCGATGCTAACCTTTTCAAATAATATATTCTGACATAAAATTCCTTAATTTAACTATAACATCATGATATAAAATTTTCTCTAATAATTTACCCATGCCATTAATTAATTCCCTTTGATATATATAAACATATAATATTCCTATATTATAAGATATAATATTCAAAATATTATTTAATAATATTTTAATATTATAAAATATGATATTAAAATATTATATTTTAATCTAGTTATTACTATTTTTGTTTTATTAAAAACCCCAAATGAAAATAGGGCAAGCATTTTCGTTGACTCTCGTGCCACATTTTAGGGCACCGTAAGCTTTGGCGACATGTTTTTCTTATTGCAAGGTCGGCGGTGGTGGCGGCGGCCATGTTCGGCCACAGCCGAACCCATACCTTGGGCTAACTGTGGGTAACACAGTTGGCTCCCCTAAGGGCGTCGGCTGTGTTACACACAGCCGAGCTCAAGGCAGGGCGCGGCCGGCGGTTTAAGGGTGTTGGGGGCTGCGTGGAGGCTTGGCCTCCACAGCCGTCCCCTGTATGGGGGCGGTGGTGGGGACAGCGCCTCCCACAGTCCCCCCAAACCCAAACTAAAAAAAAAATGAAACCCTTCCTTCATAACTGCGGATCTGGATTTCGCCCATGGCGATTTTTCCAGAAAAAAGAAAAATATAAGTTTCGATTAATTTATATATATATATATATATATATATATGTTTGTATATATGTAAATCATATATGTATGCATATATATGTATATATAAAAAATATATATATATATAAAACAATAATTTCAATAGAATAGTTTAATAGGAGAAGTTTTTTTCCAAAACAATTATTTACAGATAGAGTTATAAAATTTCGAGAAAATCCAATTTCATAGGGATTTTAACAATTTAATTTTCAAACAGATTTTTCAAATTCTAGCATAGAGAAAAGAGAGGAAACCTACAGGAATTCTAACATGGATTTTATCTTGAAATCAATTAAGATTAAAATCCATAATTTCTAAACAGCAAATCAAATTGTGAAAATATTTTCAAAATGAACCAAATTTAACAAGAAGAAAACCTGTTTCAGAAGATTTGAGAGATTGGCCAAATGGTGCAAGCCTTCTCCTCATATTCAAGCTCCTTCTCCTTCCCCCGAAGTCCAACTGGTTCCAGAAGTTTGATAAGATCCAAAAAGGGTGCCATGATTCCTCTTCAAAATCCATTTCCTCCATGCAAATCCAAAACCCCCAAAAACAGAAATTCTTCCCTTCTCCATTTTTTTCATTTTCTCCACCACAATTTTCCCCAAAAACCAATTAATAGCAAAATAGAAAATATCTCCTCAAACCCTAAAGTCAAACTTTTGAATATAACCCTAATTTCCAATTTTACCTTTTTCTAATTTCCAAAAATAACATTTAAACCTTTTCTTAAATTTTCAATTTAATTTCAATTCAAGAAAACTATAATTACCAAAATACATAAATGACTTCATTTCAACATCGTTAATTTAAATAAATTAATAAAATAAATCAAATCCAAGATTTAATTATTTTATTAATTACATTAAATTAATCCATAAATAAAATAAAATTTTCTTAAATTTTCAATTTAATTTTAATTCAAGAAAAACTATAATAACCAAAGTGCATAAATAACTTCATTTTGACATAATTAATTTAAATAAATTAATAAAATAAATCAAATCCAAGATTTAATTATTTTATTAATTACATTAAATTAATCCATAAATAAAATAACATTTTTCACAATATAATCGGATTAATTAAATTACCAATTTAACCACATAGTCGTTTATTTAACTTTTCTAACTTGCGATATAATAAGATCAAAGCAAGAGAACAATAATATTTAATTCAACAGAACCCGACAAAACCAACGACACACACAAGACTAGGGTGATGGCTTGACACAAGAAACCTAGCTACTATCTCCCAATCAACTGTCGTTGGCAATGGACACGCTCAAACCTGTGAAACCAGCTGGAGTCAGTGTCTTGTACCTGTCAACCTGTGAACAATAGAATATCGTACATGTATATCTGCATCATAGAAAACACACCGTGAAGAGGGAATAACGGAATCGCAGGGCACTCGCAAGCGAGTGATCCAATCCCATCCCCTTCACCCATACAATGCTACCAACTGACGAATTTAACATCAATATTTTAATCAACATAATAAAGCATCATTAATTCAAATATTTGCAATGTTAATCTAAGCATGTCATAATGATAACATCTGAATAATATACCACCACATCAAAGTATAACAAGCACATCATTATGCAGACAATGATCAATTAGAAATCGAGTACCACAGTCCAAGCACTAACAAGTAACACAACATAACCAACAGGACATTGTTCGATCAAAATAGCAAAACGGAGGGGTCTTACAGAAAGAATGTTATAAAACATATTAGTTCTATGTTAAGGTTTAAATAACATAAGCATTTAGAAAATTACTAATTGAATATTGATATATTTTAGAATAATGTATTTGTTTAGTAAAGAATATCAATATATAATTGATGTAATTATTGCATGAGTATTGTTAATTGGGAGTATGTTTAATACTTATTTTAGTTTTATTGGAGGCATGTAATTTAGTTTTCCATGAAGTTTTTAAAGGATAAGTTTTGAATACAAGGGCAATTAGATAGGGGAAAAGATATTTAAATATATTGAAGATTTGTAGAAATTTTTATATTTGAATGTTTGTTTAATTAATGAGATTTAATTGGAAACAATATGAACACATGGTTAAATAGATAAGCCAAAAGATATTTTACAAACTGAAGATATTCCTGTTTTTAAATAGAGAATTTAAAAGATATAGATTTTGGGTAGAAATTGAATATAGTATTCGCAATAGTTTATGTTGTATTAGAAGTAAATTTAGGAAATGATTATATTGAAAAAGGCAAATATTTATTATATTCTATTTATTTCCATAGAGCAATTTAATCATTGTGATTGGAATATTAAAGAATATATATAATTAAGTTTATTAATATATATATTTGGTGTATACATAATATGGAACATAAATATATATATATATTAAGTGTAAATTCATTATCGTATTTTATTTTAATAAGAAGCATGCAATATATTATTGAATAGAGATTTAAAATGGATTGATTAGTGTATGTGGGTAAATGGATAGAGAAACGATATTTTATTATATTCAAGTGATTTCATGTTCTAAATAGAAAATTGAATGGGATGTAAGATTTGGTTAGGAAATGGAAAGAGTTTACTTGCATGGATTTGTGTCGATTTAAAAGTAAACTAAGAAGTTGTTTATATTGATGAGGCAAATGGCTATTTTAATTTATTTTATTTCTATTAGAGCAATTAATTTATTGTGAATGAAATATGAAAGAGATATGGTTATAGAATATCCCAAAAATAGGAAATTTCTCGTGATTGCCTTAACGTTCTAGTTTCTCTGTATTTCGTAAAGGAATGTAAGTTTAAATTGTTTGAGATTTCCTATAATGGAAATAGAAATATGGGTATATGATTATTTGAGTTAACCCCGTAAGTGTGTCTTTGACCTTGTTAATGTTACCTATTGAATGAATATGGATTTAGGAAATCCAAATATTAGATTTGATTAATGACTTGAATGCTTTTGTTGCTATGTCGTCAAGTTGCATTGTGGGTTTTGGGATTTAGTGTTAGTCCTAAATTATAAGTCTTCCAGATGAACTTAGAGGATAAGGTTTGTTGAATCTTTATGCCATCCAGTTGTTTTCCCTTGGGTAGTGCATGGCGTCTTTTCAGTTTTACCCGGTTTCCATGAACGAGGATGTTTTGGTACCTCCTGTGAAAGGAGTGGTCTATGCGTTTGTTTCCTCCAAGATGTTTGGAGTGAGTTCTCTTATTTGTATCCTCCTTGTGTTGGAGTGGTTTGATGCCTTGTTTGTATGCACTTGTATTTCCCTTGGTGGATTGTTTGGGTGTGTGTTGTCGAATAGAAGAGTGGCTTTTGTTAGGGGCCGGAGCCCAAAGTGGTAAACCGGGTAACCTTCAAAAGTGAGTTAATCAAGTGATAATTAAATTAATGTACTTAGATGATTAGGATGTATTCACACTAATCAAAATAAATTAACCCTCACTCATAGACACAAGGGCTCGTTTAGACTTGGGATGAGTGAGAAGGCCTGGAATGGCATAGTCATTTATCTTGTCAGTACGAGAGGTATTTGATGCCACATGAGTGAGTATAAGGGCCGGGATTCGGTTGAGGCCACTAGGATTACCGGACCCTATGAAGGATGCCTAGAGGAGATCTCATGTCTACGATGCGATGACACTCTATCTAGGACAACTGTTGTTAATTTTTTTATGTGTATGGTTCTGTGAACATACTTTATTAATATTATGTCTAGAAGCAATGTGACCTATGTCAATGATGTTGGAGTTGTACTTGATTTGTACTTGTATTATAATTGAGTTGTACTTGTTAGTTCATTTGTTTGGTTATATCAGTATGAGTCTGCCTTTGGTTAGTGGTTGTAGATCTTTTTCCATGTTTCATTGTTACTATCTCCTAGCATGGGGGGTGGGCCTTCAGGTACCACTTGGTTGGGTGGAACATGCACCAAAACCGTTGGGTTCCCATCTATCTTTAGTACTTGGTGGTGAGACATCCAGATGGACAGCTCACGGTTCTTGTTGTAATTCCTTGCATTGTAATATTTCAATTTGTATAAGTTATTTATCCCTCTTATGTTTATGAGGTGGAATTCTATAATTGTAACCTTATGTACTATTGCCTCATTCTGGTAACGAGTGATGTAACTATTGGATTAAGTTAATGATTATGAGATTGTATCTTGGTTGATTATCTTATTATGTTATGTGATATTCTTATAATGTATGATGTTTATTTCATACAATTTATAATGCTATGGTTATATGTAATATGTATGTGTGGGTTTAAGTAATCCTAACCTTGTAGCCTTAGAGGTTGTTGTTAACTAGTAAGTGAATGTGTATGTTAAATGCACTTTATTAAAAAAAAAAAAATTGGTTCGCTTAAGACATTAATTGCAACTTCCTTTAAGGTTACTTGGTGGGGCATTACATATATATATAATATTAAATTACCTTTTTTCAATAAAATCAAATATGATAATACTTTCCCTATCTTTATTTATTTTTATTTAAAATTAATCCATAACAAATAATCTATTTATTTAATGATTTAATTTAAAGAATAGCTTCACATTTTAAAATAACAATAAAGTGATAATGTACACCATAATTTTCCAAAGTATTAATATCATAGGCAACATTGCACATTTAATAGATTTAATATTTTGCACCATAGAATAGCATTTAATTTAAAATCATAAAGCACTAGACCAAGCCAGAAATGCAACTTATAAAACTCATGAAATAAAATGATTTAATTAACAACCATACCCACACGAATGAAGTACGGACATGAAATGAACAATCCCTAGACCAACCGCTGACATAGGCGGGGGTACTTTCTTACCAACTTCCTAACCACATCAACCATTGGGTATGTAGGATGCGCTCAGACCCAACAATGCGGGTGGAGTCAACACCCAGTACTTGCATTCCTGCATAACACAAAATGTTGAACAAAATGTACATATGCATATAAATCATAGTCAAACACATTGTGAAGGAGAGTTAGGGTGAGGCAGGGTGCTCATGGATGAGCGATGCCACCCCGTCCCCTTCACCCAAATCAAATACAATAAAAAAAATCTAAGCATCACATCATCAATATAACTCTTAGAGTAACATCATCATAACATGAGTATCCCACACATAAGTCCAACTATCATGAGAAAATAAGCATAATTGTCTTTCATGCCCAACACATGGTGGGAGAAATGTCTAACAGAGTATCAAATATGCATCAAAACATAACCAAAAATCACACTAAAGAAAAAACACACACACCAAAGAAGTATCAGAGTATCAAACCATGAGAGGCACTACAAGATGTAAATGTCTTATTTGGGATTGATTCTTGATAGAGGGGGTTAGCCCTAATAGAAAGGGACTATTTTCCTTGAGATGGTTTTTCATGGTCTAAGTGAAGGCTAATGTGGTCATGCTTTGAAGGAAGAGTGTTAAGAGTTTTGGTTGGAGGTTTCACATGGGCATGGTCATGATCCAAGGGATCAGGATGTAATATATGATCAAGATGGGATAATTCATAATTGGGAGGAAATATAGCCCCTAATTCAATGACTTATCTAAGTATCACATCTTTGATTATTTCAACGAACCTCTCCATGAGATCACATCCCTATTTATAATTGACGATGAAATTGGGATCAATAGTGTACTTAGGTTGATTAGGATCGTCGTCATCAATTTCACTACAATCATGATGGATTTGAGATTGTTCTCCTAGGAACGAAAAATTTTCTATAAGGAATTGATCTTGGAAGGGATTTTCTTTGGACATTTTGAGTCTAGTAATTTTCTTGTGATGGGAGCCATTAGTCTTGACTTAATACATGATGTGATAAAGGATGAGCTAGGATGGATTGATGGGATTAGATTTAGATCAAATGAGTGGCAAAGTGGAAGCCCTTTTGACTCAAATTTTTAAGGTGGTGGTAATTAGATTTGGATGATTATGTTGAAAAGAATAATAAATTACCAAATGGGTAATAGAATTAGGTAATTTTTTGGATGAATTTAAAAAAATTAGATGAATGATTTGGATTGATAGGATAATTCCCAAAGGTGGGAATTAATTGTTTGGATAAAATAATGAAATATGTATAGTAAAAAGGATTGATTTACTAAACTTGGATTAATGGATATGTCACACTTTTTAGATACTAAGGATATTTTGGTTTAATTAATATTTTGGAATCTACAAATGGTTCTAGAATTCAAATGATTGGATTACATTCCCTATATAGTAATGGATTAAAATGTGATGTTTTAAATTGTCCATTTTTTTTAGGATGATATGATTTTGGATTACAAATATATAGATGGAGGATGGATAAATTTAAATAAGGTGGCTAAATTTTCAAGGATAACCCGAGGTTTGCAAGGATTTGGATTTTATTTGAGGATGATTAAGGTTGTGGATTACTTTGGAAAATGGATAAGATGAGGTTTGGATGAATGAGTAACAAAGGTGAAGTCCCCTTGATTTGGATAACTAAGGTTCCAAGTTTGGGGTTAATTCTTTGGTATGGACTAAGGTTAAGTTTGGATAAATTATTTAGGACCAAATTCCTAAGGCTTGGAATAATGTGAGGATGGTAGATGAGGATTAATGTGGAAAGGAAAATGGGTAGGTGTTATTGATTATGGACTTACATGTACAAAGGATATGGACTATAGATAAGGATTAAGGTTTTTGGAAATTGAAAATGTGTTGAAAGGTAATGAATAGGGATTTATAGTATGTGGTTGGAATTGGATTATGATTTTTGGACTAAGACAAGGTGAAATTATTTTTTGAACAGGTTGTGGATGTTGGTTATCCTAAACATGGCTAGAAATTTTGTTTCAATGATACCAATTTAGATTGTGTTTTAAACAAGAAAAAGGTTTTCAAAAAATTAACTTGTTTTTAAGGTTTGCAAACAAGAACTTGGTATTCACAACACCCAATCAAGAAGGTATAACAACAAGACTAATTTATTCATTACAAGGAATATTAATCCATATAGGCCCATAAATATACTATCTATAAAGTTATGGATATCTATTAAATGCAAGGTAATCTACCACCTATGTACCCCTTATCTTAGAGGTCAAACCTTACCCAAAGTTAGCTTTATCTTCCCATTTTAAAAGTATAGTGTGGGTAACTTTTTGGCCCTAACCAATATTCAATATACCACAAGGAAGTATTATTGATGACCTTAAGCTAGGATACACAAGGCTTTCCAAGGGTATCCTCAATATACCACAAGGGTGTGTGAGGCCTTATATTATTGAAAAATACCCTCAAGAAGAGGGTAACCCACTCTTTTCCTTCACTTCCCCAAGGAATAAATTTCTTGGGGGCTTATCTCAAATGAAAAATTTCCCTTCCAAGAGGTGTGCCTTTTAATTCGCCCCTATTTTTTACACTCCACCAAAATGCTATAGTTGGTTTCATCCTTTTGGTGATGAAATCCAATGTAGGCCTCCTAAAAATAAACTTGGGAAGATGATATTTGTTTTTGATCTTCAAAATCACCCAAAAGTACAAAACGGGAGCATATGCAATATATCACTTTAGGATTAAAAGAAACTAGTAAATTAATTAATCCAACTCCAAATGTTAAGGTTAATAGTTATCCCAATTTCTAATATGAGCAAACAAGAAAAGAAGACAAAATATATATAAATGGAAAAGTTATATAATCAATGTCTTCTATAAATCATCTCATAAAACCACAAAGTTAGCAGTTTAAGCATGAAATTGTTTGACACATGAGAAACACTATATTCAAAGGTCAACCACAAAATAAAAATTTTATTGAAAGAAAAAATAAATATCATAAACATATTGCTTACAATTTTTTGATAATTTTTTAAATTGTAGGAATAGGACTGCATATGCAAAATTTATAAAATGTTTGAAGTTTAAACATAAATGATGAGTTTCAAATCAATATATCTAATTTTTGTTGCAAATTCTCAAAATATTATTTGATCCACTATGTATATATTTGGTCCATCTTTCCAACACCTAAAAAAACTCAAAAATATTATTATAAAAAAATATATATATGCTCATTTGAATGAGGTGTGTTGTTTTGAAAAATGGGAGGATGGGAAGGAGTTTAGCACCTTGCAAACTAGATATAGGTCACCCATGGGACCTAATTGGGTGTTAGGATATTAAAAGGGATAAATTTCTTGGATTTTAGTCACCTTTCTTAGGGAGAACCATGGGATTAATTCCCAAATGACCAAGGGTTATATGGGCTCACAAATTTTGAAAGTATAAAGCCCAAATCACAATCTAACAAACCTAAAAAAAAAAATCTAGCATTACACAAATCCCAGTTTAAAGAAAATTAGAAAAGTGAATATATTTTTTAAATAAGATAGGATATTATGGAAATAAAAGTGAATACCTTGATAAAAAAAATGAATATCATGTAAAGAAAAGTATATATAGTGCTTAAAGAAAACTAGATATTTTTTAAAGAAAAGAGAATACAAATTATGAAACTATTTATTAAAATAATGGGTTTATCAGGTCCAAGCTTGTAAGTGGTTTACCCTAAATAGTCTATTGAGTGGAAAATAAATAATAAATTTCTAACAAATAAAAAAGTATCAAGTTAAACAAATTTATCATGGATTAGATAAATTTCCAATAGATTAGAGAATGGATTGTTGGTCACCAATAGAGTAAAACTATGGTTTCAATAGGGAAAACCATGGGTTGCAATTAGATTGAGTTATAATTTCAACAACTTTAATTTAACAAACTAGTTCTTTAAATGATTTACCCTATAGTGTATATAGATATATGTAGATATAGATATAAAATGTGCATATCCTGAATCCTAAATGTTGTGTAATTTTTTAGGTGTTGCATCTAGTCATGAATAGTGTTGTGTGTGTGTTTTATGTGTCATATATCTAAAACACATTAAATACAATTTAAAAACAACAACTTTATCACAAATAAGCAATCACAATTTTAATATATTTCCATAGAATGTCAGAGATTCCGATAGATTAACAAAAATATTTTAACAAACCTTATGAAGGATCTTTCTATAGGATATATAATATAATATGAATTGGTGTATGGATCAAGTAAATTTTTTAAAATTTCTAGAAATAAATTCTTGAGCCCCTAAAATATGAAAAAAAATCATGTAACCAAGATATAGCAAATAATATGTTAAACTTCATCTCTCAAGCCCTTTAGAAGCAACCATAACATTTATTTCACACCAAGATCCTCCTATAAAAACTTGAACTTTGAAGCCACCTAAAATGAGCAAGAACCTATAAGAGTAATTTAGCACAAACCACTACAAAATGAAAGACAATGGAGTGTGATAAGGGATATGATCTATTAGAAATTTCAAATAGATGAATAACCAAGATCTTTCTATGAGGAAGATAAGCTATAAAAATGAAAATGAAATAACACAATTATAGATTTGAAACTCCAAGAGATGTGAAAATGTCAATATGACAATATTTCATTAGGAGCTCAAAGAAAATCTATAAAATAATGACTACATACATCAATGTACATGCATGCCAAAGTATGCAACAATGAATATGTAAGAGTATACAAGCTAGGTAGTGATTTTATATATAACTATGGAGAAGATGGAGGTGGAAAATCCAATCAATAGGGAGAGATTTATAAAATTAAATAAAGTGATCAAAATAGTAAATGTTCCACCATTTTAGGATGGTGACACCACAACACCTTATCTCTTAGTTATTAATTAATTAAACTCACTTTATTAACCTAAGCAAGCTTAATAAAAGTGTAGTAAAAAGCTAGGACTAAG
Organism: Sequoiadendron giganteum; assembly: GCA_007115665.2. Taxonomy (NCBI): domain Eukaryota; kingdom Viridiplantae; phylum Streptophyta; class Pinopsida; order Cupressales; family Cupressaceae; genus Sequoiadendron; species Sequoiadendron giganteum. The sequence goes on from CM021102.1 coordinate 807,786,702, forward strand.
GGAAAATAAAGACCTATACTAACACCCCCCCTTAAGTGTAGCTTAGGTGGGTAAAAAGATGATGATGGGTCTCAAAAAATGAATCCATGTTAGGTACCCATATACATATAAAATCATCCCAGTTGAAGAAGAATCCCCTCCCACAAAAATAAGTACACCCCCATAATGAGAGAGAAATTAAGTGGAAGGACCAAGAATTCCCCCCCAAAGAGATCCAATGGTAGATACCCAAAACTATATGTAAAATATGGTCCATGATCATTAAACAACATTCCTACCCTTAGGAAGAAACAAAACCAAATTTTTATGCAAGCTATGTTCCCATTCCTGAAAGGAATATGTAGGAATAAAACTCAAAATTTATGAAGTATTTTAACTCAACTCTAGTGTCGCCATATTGATGTTGAAAGCTATCACAATCAAATTAGTCATTTTAGGCGACACTACTAAAAATAATAAATCAAAATCTCCTAGATATTGATTTCAAACACATTCTGAATACTCAAGTATCTCCTTTGAAGATGTCATATCCAAATATTGATCCAAAGTATCCACACTCATTCCAAGTTGTAATGAATGATCATGTAGAGAATGAACAAGAGGTTTGGATTGTTACCTCACAACAATCAAAGAAGAATCATTGCCATCAAAGAGAAGATGAATATAATTAGTAGTGTCTCCCAAATCTTCAATATGTTTCCCTATAAACAAGTTTGAAATACTTGTGAAGAGATCATCCCACAAAGGTAAATCTAAAAGACTATGTATATCCTATTGTAACGAATCACTGGAAGATTTTGAAGAAGCAACACAAGACTTTGAAGTAGCAATAGAATATTGAGATGTGATCTCAACATGAGAAGGAGAAGCAAGAAGAGAAGTATCTATGTCATCTAAACATTCAAGACCTACAAAATACTTAATCTCTAAAATATCATCATAAAAGTGTATATTATTTGCATCATCAAGTGGAATGAGACAATTTGAAGCAAGATCATCTAGTATGGAGAGATATGAGGATCTCTAAACATCTCCAAAATTTTATTCCAAATTTTGCAAGGATAATAAATGCCCATTATAACCCATATAGTATCATTATCAACACTGGAACCAATCAATCCTATTATATGATCAACTTTATTACCCCATATCTATTTCTTTCTAGGTGTGTCTAGTTCAGACATGAATCCATAAAGGTAAGGAAAAATTTTGAGCCATCTGAGATGGGTTAGAATGTCTTTTTACCAAAAATCATAAATTTTCTTATCCAATATTATTAAAAAATGGTGAACAAAAAACATATGATACAATTCTCAAATGATACCAAAGACAATAAAAATAACAACCACCTTTTTTACTAGTCTCATAAATCACTCCTCCAAGATATTACAATGTTGGCACTTTATTATTAGTTCAATTACAAGGCTTCTACCAAATTAAAATACTTTCAAGGCCCACAATGGCCAAAAATATAGATTTTATACAAAATATGGAAAATAACCTTGTGTCTATGTGGCACTCTTCAATATATTTCCAATGCCTATTCATTTTTTAAAAAATAGAGCTTTGGGGGAAAAATAATGGATTGTTGAAGAAAAGTGAAACAAACAACTTCAACCTACAATATTTGGAAAAAAATGGAAAATTTTCTTTTCAAAACCTTTGTGGATGGAAAGTTCTCATCTCTAGCTTTTCATCGACTATTTGTTCACCAAAATCCAACACCTAAGGTAAAATTTGTGCAAGTTTCACAAAGGCCAATTTTGGCCTATAGGAGGGCCCTGGTGGCCCTTGGGTAGCATTGTCGATGGTAGTGTCCACTAGGAAATGGAGGAGCTAAGTTGTTGGTGGCAGTTGGTAGTTGTTGGTGGTCTACGAATTTGACAGCTAGTGGTTTTGGTCGCAGTTATTATAACCGTTGGTGGTTATCCCTAGTGATTACCACTACAAGTGACCTTAATCCCATGCACTTATGAATTAGCACTAGTACCTAGTGTTAAGCATTGGATGTTAAGCCCTTAAAGTGTTGAGCACAATAATCATTTTTTCATTTTTTTGAAAAATCATCGTACAAACTATAACTAGGGGGTTGTACAACATCCCAAGTAAAAAAAAATCTTCAAAAGATCTCGACACCAAATATGGGAAAATAAATAGTCAAAATTCATCTAATAGGTCTCTTAAGTGCAATGGGTCCATTTGGGAAGAAAATTCTCATGTAAAAATTTGTTTGCCAGATCTGAGCTTCAAACCCTTGTTTGCTACTATGTCATATGATGGCCAAATTGAGTGAAACAAAAGCCAAATTTGAATTTCTCGAGCCTCTCAAATGCAATGGGAGAGTATAAATTACCATCACTATATCTAGAATATATTTAATCACCATATCTCACCAAAAACACATAAAAATATAGGATTAATAGATCTTCATAATTCATTTTTGATTCTCCAAAGCATATGAAACACAAGAGAAGAGCATACGGGAATTTACAATATCATACAAAAAATACAAGATCTTAACCAAGAATACAAGTACTCAAAACTCTTGAAACCAAATATTTTATACCATGTTATAAATCTGAAACAAGTTAATAACTGTGATCTTTCTATGAGAGATATAAGTTGTAAAATGTAACGCCCCGCCACACAACCCTAGAGGAAGTTGCATTTAACTACTTAAACGGAATTTTTTTTTTTTAAAAGGATAAATAATAAGTAAGTTAATTAACTAATGCCAATGACCTCTAAGGTTATGAGACAAAGCTTATATAGAACCTCAACAAAACATGAATATAAACTATGACAATTATTTAATTATTAAATTAACACATACATTCCAAGTAAGATGAAATAACAACAAGCATAAGATAAGACTTTCGATTTCATTAATCCATTTATTAAACCATAAGGTTATAATCACTCATTCCTCGAATGAGGCAAGTCCAATAAAATAGGGTTACAATTACAGATTCCACCTCGAGAACAAGAGGGGTAATGATTAACAAGAATAACTGAAATGAAACAAGCAAGAACTGCAACCATGAGCTCTCCAACTAGAAGTCTCGTCGGTAAGCACATGAAGAAAGATCCCAATGGATTAAGGTGCATGCCACCCAACCAAGTGGAATCCAAACGCCCACCCCCCATGCTAGGAGATAGTAACAAGAATTTCTATCCAAGGACGTCTATCTCTAGACATAGGCTAACATAACCATACTAAAATAAATACAGTGACATCACTGACACAAGGTTACAATGCTTCCAAAATTACATAAGCAACTGCATCACTGATGCAAACATATTGTCGACCTAGGAGAAGTGTCATCACAATGTTACATGGGTTACCCTGGTGAGTCTTCCTAGGTCCCGACCCCCATCTTGGGTTACGTTGGTAACCTCTAATGACCTCTGGCCCCTCATGTAAACTAATGCGGAATCAGTTATCTTTCATAGAGACAAGATAACGATCTTGCCATTCCAGGCCTTCCCGTCTCAACCCAAGTCTTTACAAGCCCTTGTGATCCTGAACGAGGCATAATTATCTTATTAAATGTTTGATACTACATGAAACTCTAATCAATTAATTAAGTTATCACTGGATTAACTAACTTACAACGAGTTACCCTGGCACCACTTCATGTGTCGGCCCCCGTTACAAGCCACTCCTCTAAGATGACACATGAAACAACTCCATAACCCAAGGGTACACAAGTGCTACACAAGAATATCACATCCCTAACCATGACATACAGTCAACACACTCCCGTTCATGATAACCGGGGAACAAACTGGTTATGCACTACCCAAGGCTATCTATGGTTGACTACATAGTATGACAACCCATAGACTGAAATCCCAACTGGAAGACTTGTTAAATATTAAAAACCACACTTCCCAATGATACGCATGTAGATCAATGCCAAGACAAGAACAAATTATACTTTGGGTTCACTAAACCCATATCCTCACTAGCATTCAATAAACAGTGCATTAAATAAGCGGAATTAATTACGCCATTTAAAACTAATCCTTCATTCCCACACAACATTTAAATGCATAAACCCATATTAAAATAAAATATTTATCCCACAATCAATTAAACTCATTTAAAAAAAAAACAATGTTCCCCATTTAAATGATGCAATAAAAACATAAAATAATCATTTTCAAAATATTAATATTAAAATATTAATATGGCTATAATCATTTAGAAATTTCTCACAGCATTCTATAACATTTTATAAGTCATAATATTATTCCATTATATAAAAAAAAAACATTTTTAATATTATTTTAAATCATAATATTAAAAATGTGATATTACAATAAGCTACAAAATATAAAATAATTATTATATTAAAATATTATAAAATTTATAATATTTAAAAATATAATAATAAAAAGACATATTATAAAACCTTTTATATATATATTTTTTAAAACTAAAAAGACTAAGGTCGGCCTTGGTTTGCGTGCCAACCCTAGAGTTGGGTCACGTGACCTCGGATTTTGTGCCACGCACAAGGAAGAGATTTGGCACCGATGGGAGGGTTTGTGGTGGCCGCAGGAGGTGGCACCACTAGTCAGAGGTGGACACAACAGAGGATCCACTGTGCAGGGCACGACGGAAGAGGGTGGGGAAGGCAGCGCGGACGGCAGAGCCGCCGCGGACACAACGCAGGGCACGGAGCCGGCCACCACCCGTGGTGGCACAGGTTGCGCAGAGCGCAGCCTATGCGGTATGCTAAGTTCGCAGATGGGGAGGCCGCTAGGCGCACTTCCCCAACCACCCCTTTCAAACTTTTTCATCTCCTTTTTTTTTGTTTTCTTTTTTCTTTTTCTTTTTTTTACCTCAAAAAATGAGAGTGTCATTTTTTCTTTATATATATATATATTTTTATTTTTTTAAAAGAAAACCAGAATCTTAAGAAAATAACCAGGCTTCTATAAAATTCACGATCTGGTAAAATTGATAAAAAATTTCCAGCATGACATTACAAAAGGGAAATTTGAACAAATATATGAATATAAGAAGTATATATGTGCATATACACTTAATTTTCATTCAAATAAGGATGGACTCAACAATTTGAGCAATAAAATTTGAGAACAACAAACTGAAAATAACAGTTGCAACAAGAATTTCCTTGCTTCCAAATTAAACAAACTTATACAAAATTTGAAAGCACAATAAAACAAAAAAACAAGAACGGAACCTGATTCTTTTGGAGTATGTTGAAGAACCTGTTGCTGCTTTGAAACCCTCTTGAGCACTTCAGATCGCACAAGCTTTTCCTCCAAACCCACAAAATCAAGCAATCTTCCCCTTCTCTTTTCAATTTTCTCCCAAAAACTCCATATCTCAAAATTTTGTGAAGAAATTCCAATAAATGCAAAATCCTTCCAAAATCCTACAACAACCCCCATAAATTTTTGAAAACAGAAAATAGGAAATATCTTTTTTGTTGAATCTTTTGAATTTTGAATTTCAAATTTGACTTTTAATTTATTTTTCTAATTTCCAATTCCAACATAAATATGCATGTTTTTCCAAAATGAATAAACTAAATCATTTCCACATAAGTAACTTAATCAATTAATAGATAAATCTACCATAAGATTAAATTTCAAATTAATTAAATTAAATTACTCAATAATTAAACCACAAATCCTACATTATTCTAACTCCCCAAATAGACCGAAACCAGTCAAACTGAACAAAATAGAACAATTGGACCAAACTAGGGTTGACGACACACTACAACTAGGGTGACGACTCGGTGTGGGAATCCTAGCTACTATCTCCCAATCGAATGTCGTTGGGCAATGGACACGCTCGAACCTGTGAAACCAAGTGGAGTCGATGTCCTGTACCTATCAACCTGCAAACACAAAATATATCCACATGCAATAATATGTCATAAATAAGGCACATTGTAAAGAGGAAATCACGAGATCGCAGGGCACTCACAAGTGAGTGATGCGATACCGTCCTCTTCACCAATACAATAGTTCTAACTGACACATCTAACATAGCAGCATAATCGAAAGCATGAAACACCATAAATTAAATATCCACATATGCTAATTCCAAACATGCCATAATAATCACATCAAAATACATCATGATAAAACAGTGATCCACTGTAATCAAGTACATAGTCCAAGTTCAACACAAAACTAAAGCATAAAAAGGAAACAACATAGTTCGCACAATAGAGCAAAACGGAGGGGTGTTATATAAAACTGTAAATGAAATAACACAATTACAAACCCAAAATTTTAAGAGATGTGCAAATATCAAGATGACAATATTGCATTAGAATATCAAAGTAAAGTTAAAAAATAATGACTACATTCATCAATGTATATATATTCCAAACAATGCAAGAATAAATATTCAAGAGTATACTTGAGCTAGATAGTGAGTTTATATAGAACTAGGGAGAGGATGGAGGTGGCAAATCCAACCAATATGGAGAGATCGCCAATATTAAATAAAGTGATCAAAATGGTAAATATTTCATCCTTTTAGGATGGTGACACCTCAACACCTTGTCTCATGGTTATTAATTAACTAAGCTCACTTTATTAACCTAAGAAAGCTTAATAAAAGTGTCAAAAAACCTAGACTAAGGAAAAATAAATTAACCCACTAGGAAAATAAAAACCTACACTAGCATGATCCTCAATAGAGTTGTCATAATATAAGTAATAGAATAAAAACAAACTAAGAAATAAATACAAATGAAAAGCTTCATATTCTAATCTATCGCAAACCTTATATAAAGCACAAAATAAATTTCAAATAATTTATTTTCTTAAAAGCAAATTTTACCATATGAATCCATTGTTGAAGTATATTTTCTCTAGATGATTATGATGTATACGATCTTTTCTCAAAAAGTGACTTATTTTGATATGTAATTAGCATGAAAGTTGATGATTAAAATGTATAGGATAGTGTATCAATTTATATATTTTTTGGGAGGGAATATGGATGGTAGAGATGAGATTAAAAGATCAACAATGGAGAATGAATGAGGTTTTTCTAGGATTTAGGAGAGAATGGAGGGCTATGATTAAGCCCTTTTAAAATCAAAGGCTAAGATTGAATTTACTTTTAAAAAATTGCAACTATAATAATGTGGGAGGGAAATGCATTTAATGGCTCCTTTGTTATTGAAAATGTTGGAGGGAAAATAGCCAAATTAAATAGTAAACATATTTAATTGTTTTAGCCATACTACATGCATCAATGTACATATATGCCAAAGTATGCAACAATAAATATTCAAGATTATACAATCTAGATAGTGAGTTTATATATAACTAGGGAGAGGATGGAGGTGGCGAATCCAACCAATAGGGAGATATCACCAGTATTAAATAAAGTGATCAAAATAGTAAATATTTTTCCCTTTTAGGATGGTGACACCTCAACACCTTATCTCCTAGTTATTAATTAACTAAACTTACTTTATTAACCTAATAAATCTTAATAAAAATGTCAAAAAAACTTAAGACTAAGGGAAAATAAATTAACCAAGAAAATAAAACTTACACTAGCATGATCCTCAATAAAGTTGTCAGTATGTAAGCAATAGAATAAAAAAGAACTAAGAAATAAATACAAATGAAAATCTTCATATAATAAACTATCACAAACCTTATATAAATCACAAAATAAAGTTCAAATAAATAAAACAAATCAAATTTTACCATATGAATCCATTTTTGAATTATATTTTCTCTAGATGATTAGGATGTATATGATCTTTTCTCAAAAAGTGACTTATTTTTATATGTAATTAGCATGAAAGTGATTGATTAAAATATATAGGATAGTGTATCAATTTATTTATTTTTTTGGGAGGGAATATGGATGGTGGAGATAAGATTAAAAGATCAACATTGGAGAATGAATGAGGTTTTTTCTAGGATTTAGGAGAGAATGGAGGGTTATGATTAAGTCCTTTTAAAATCAAAAGCTGAGATTGAATTTATTATAAAAATATTGCAACTATAATAATGTGGGAGGGAAATGTATCTAATGGCCCCTTTGTTATTGAAAATGTTGGAGGAAAAATAGCTAAATTAAATAGTAAATGTATTTAATTATTTTAGCCATGTCAGGTGGAAAATAAGATAATTAAATAATAAAAGTATTTAATTATGTGTGAGAGGTAAATGATCGATTAAATAATAATATTATTTAATTAAATGTGAGATACACAATGTAGGATGGGTGGGCTAAATTAAATATATAAATAAATTATTTAGTCAATATTGTACTAGGAAAAAATTAAGTGTCTACATCTACCAACACCTCAAAGTGCTAAGTTGTGCCAAGTTACACCTCATTCACAATCTCAAGTGAAAAACCTTAACAACATATAATTGTTTAATCTCCAAGATTAAATAAAATATGTGTCTATCATATAACCAATATGGATGTAAAACTCTCTTAAACTAGAGGAATATCACACGTTTATCCATTCCCAAAACAAGGAATAAGCCCAACAACATCTCCTAAAGTCATCATAAATTAAACTCATATGTATAAAGAGACAAGCATCTGAATGCTCCTCAAATTAAACCTTTTAGAACTAATATCCATAGGTCAAGTTTTATCTCCATGAGAAGATAGAGAATAAAATAAATCACATCTAAAAACAAGGTGGGCAATGCCTATCAAATGATTCTCTTCCAAGTAGACCAAGAGAGGTTAATGGGATTGCTCATCTATATACACCATGCCACATTAACTCTCTCTAAGAACAATATCCTCAACAACTCCATGTTGAACTCAAACCCAACCTAGGTATAGGCTCCTTGGTATTCTTTTTGAAACCTCCAAAAATTAATTGTCTCACCAAATGTCTCTAAATCCAAGACGTTTATTAGATAACAATTTTGTTTTCTTGTTCAAGTAAGTTTTTTCGGTGTAGGAAGCAGGGTGGCGATGGAAGCAATGTGGGGGTTCACGACAAAACTACAGCAGAAAGCCTTTTTTCAGGCTGCCATCATGGAAACGATTAAAACAATTGTTGAAATGTCTAAAGGATGAGATAGTGGAAGTGGTGATGGAAACGTTGGGCCCAGAATTCATAGAAGCAATGCAAAGAGGGTGTTTGAATGTGGATATTGCATCCATGATCTTCGTCTGGGCCTTAGAGGTTGGAGAGGATGTAAAGGAGATAGAATGGGTGATGCTGGAACTGTTTGAAGAGGAGTTGTTGGGGGAAATGGATTCCTTTTTGGAATGGGTGGTGCTAGGTGTAGGATTTGATGTCTCAGAGGGTATTGCAGACATGGATGAGGCGACAGAAGAAGGGCTTATACCTTTCATTCGATGGCGTAGGAGGACTAACAAGGAGGCCTATAAGCTGGACATACTGGTGGCATGGGAGAATCTGAAATACATGCCCAAATGTCAGGAGGGATTTGAACAATAGGAGATAGCAGCAATTTCTTGCCCAGTCTCGAGGAAACAGCGGTCGATAAGACGCGGAGGAAGGAAGCACGGAAAGACTAGGTGAATTGTTGTGAAATCTCTTTTTTTGTATAAAAATTAAAGAAGTTTTTTCCTGTTTTACGAACACTCGGAATCATGGTGCGAAAGTGATATATGGTGGAACCAAAAGGCGACACTAACTCATTTGACCCCAATTTCCGATGAAACCTTCCGACGAAAGCTATATAATCAGATGTATCATTGGGCACTAGTGCGAATTTTCATTTTTTAAAATTTTTATCCCCAACGTTCATCGGAATTTCGATGAACCATTTTTTCGTCTACGTTTCGATGAAGATCTTTCGCCAAAATTTTGATGGACCTGCAAAGTTAAATTGTGGTGGGCATAAATTGAAATGAGCTCGACTATTTATTGCGACAATGTTTTGCTCGATGATTTTCTTGGGGAAAATCAGAAGAAACTCAAGAAGATATCGCCAGGTTGAGGGTAGTCATTGTCTTTTTCCATAATTCATTTGTGAAGTCAGATTTGTACTTCCAGGTTTGAAAATCATATTTTAAAGCAACATCTCATCAGATTTCATTTTTAGTCTTGTGCATTTTTAGAATTTCATTTCCAGATTTTAGACCTGACTTCACAAATTCTTTATAAGGGAATCGTTTATAAGTGATGGAAAATTCTTGATGGATTTGGACAAATATTATATTTGCAAGGTTTCAATTTTAACCCTAATGATCAATTTGCAATAAATTTGGGAGCCATAGCTAGATAATATCAAAGGTGTTGGTTATTTTTTACTGTAACCAAGTTTATCTTCTAGAGACATAGCATATAAAATCTCATATAATACTGCCTTACAATACCATCAATCTATATTCTAACCCAATACTACTTATCAAATCCTTATATGAACATAGTCACCTATAACCTCACTCAAGCATTTTAATTAATTCCTTGAATTAAAGTCAAAATGAGAATTACACACACCATAACAGTGAGATGAATAGAATAACCCTTGATCATTTTATTCAAGATAATAATATATTCATACGATGGAGATACATGACCTTGAAATGAGTAATTTTCATTTAGATGCTAGTAGTGTCTTGAAAATTAAGTACCCATGAAACTAAAACCTACAACAGAATGACACCAAACCTAAGAATAGTATCTTCACTATAATAGCAGGCTCTTTACAAATTCGCTCTGCAACTTCAATTAGACTCGACCTAAAGATATCTAACTTGCTAACCCGTATTTCTAGTCCTGAAATCCTTCTTATAGGGAAAATGAAGGAGCAACAAGCATCGGACCAGAAATACACCTATCACTGGTCACTTGGACTGCCTTATGAAATTTCAAAAATTGGTTACAACAGCTGAGTCTTTGGAGAATCTTCTTATCCATCCCATCCACTGGAGAATAATTGTTTCATTTGCCAAACTTTGAAAACTTGCACCAAAACTACCACCAAGACATAGCCAAAATTTGTTATAACCATAACCGCTGAGCTGTTAACTGCCGGTTGTAGACTCTATCCTATTCTTGTTCAGTTAAGTACTTTTCTACCCATCCTTGATATTGATCCTCATCCATTGGCCAATTAAAATTTACCACCTCATTTACCTTGGCACTGTAAGGTGTATACTTTACTGCTACTTGATTCACCTCCCTTTCAAAAGATTCCAAAAATGTGCTAGTGTTAATGATTTTATCCATACTACTCATCAGCATGTCATAATCTGAGTCATCACAAATCAATTTGATTTGTGCATTGATGATTTAATGTACCCTGTCCTACCATTGTTGCAGTGATCTAACATTTCCTTGGGCATCTACAATATCTGGTAAAGATGTGTCACTCCAGTCATCAAAACTCTTTACCAACTCTTTAATCCTCTTGCTGAAATCATCAGGTAAACCCTGGAAACCTTGCAGTGACTTCACAAAGTCCTGATTAGGCCTTAATTGTTGAGGCCTATTAGCTGCATTTTGAGAATTTGATTTCCAGATTTTTTTGTGCAAGTTCAATATTCTGATTTTAGGAGTCTAACAGTTGGAAATCAGAGTAAAATCAGAATTTAATAATTTTTGGAATTAGCATTTGAAAGTATTTTTTGGGGTCATTAACTTCAGACTATCTTCTCTTTTGTAGGGGTGGTTGCATGCCGAATTTTTTTGGTGTAAAATATCATAATTATTATATTTTGTTACCTGTGTATGATTAAAAATTATTGGAGTGTGAGTTTGATATTTTTTGAAGATCTAAATATTCAAGCTTGGTAAAGAAAAATCATGTCAGATAATATTAGTCCAGAATAAAATGAAGAGACAGTTGCTAGATTGTGGGCTATATTGAAAAGAAAGGGTGATGGGAAATGTTATTATCCTTGCAATACTTGCAAGGGCTTAAAGACGAGAAGACTTTTAATCACAATAGCTAAGAAACATTGTAGGCAGCATGGTCACGTTGAAGGGGGCATGATTATCATCCATTGGTAAGTTGTTCATTATATGTGTTTATATTGATTGAATTTGTAAATGTTTATATTATTTTAACATTTGATATGTATATAAAAAATAACTTGATCATGATCATGGTTTATTTGTATCTGTCATTATTATAAAGGTGGGGCGCCCTAGGGCACACGATATGAATTATCAAGGCCCGAAGAATGTGGTTTTGCAAGTGGAGGAACATGGAGCTATGAATATCGAAGATGAAGTTAATGATCCTATGGAAGAAGATGATCATGCGCCAGAAAACACAATTGAAGATGATGGTACAAATACATTGATCCATGACACATGTAGTGGCACATCTGATCATGTTGATCGAGATGACTTTGATGATGTTCATGATTTACCTGTACTTGAGAAGGCATATGAGCCCCTTTATGAAGGCTCCCAAACAACTCTTCTCTCTGCTATATTGTTGTTAGTGAACTTGAAGGTTATGAATGGTTTATCCAACATAGCAATCTCACAAATGTTAAGGTATGTCATATATGTCCTTTTTTTTCATCTATTTTAATTGGTGTTCGTTCATCGCTAGTAAATAAAGGATGAAGTATGTACCATTAATATTCTTTATATTAATAAATTATTTTTTGTTGTAGATTGATTGGTGATTTTTTGTTACCACCATCAAATATTTTACCTCACTCATACCGAGATTTATCTAGCATTATGAAAGATATTGGAATGGAGTATCAAGCAATAGATACATGTCCCAATGATCATATTATATATCATAAACAACATGAATTTGCAACAAAATGCCCAGAATGTCATATCAGTAGATATCGAAGATCAACTAACAAAAAAGGTTCCTCTCAAGGTTCTTCGTTATATTCCCATTATTCCACGTATGCAACAATTATTTAGGTGTGAAATCTTAGAGCAATTTACGGATTACCATGCACGAAATAGAAGTGGAGATGACATTCTTCAAATGCTTGTGGATGGTTCTGCATTCAAGGACATGGAGGAAAAATGGCCACACTTTAAAAAAGAACCTCGTAATCTCAGGCTTTCATTGGCAGCAAACGATGTCAATCCATTTGGAGAGATGAGATCTATTTACTTGGTGTGGCCTATTTTTGCTATCAACAATAACATTCCTCCATGGATTTCAATAAAAAGGGAACACATAATGTTGGCAATGATTGTTCCAAGTATTTTTTTACATAAATTTTCTTTAACATAGTAGCATCTCATTTGTCTTATTTGTTGCATAATGACTTATATGTTTTTTCATTTGATAGTCATGTACATGAATTTATATATATTGCAGTAAAATGGTTATAATAATTATGTAATGTTTATGTTCATTCTACTAGGTAAGTACCAAGTTAAAAATATGAATTATATATTGAGCCTCTTATCGACGAGTTACTAAAGTTACGGAATGGCATGACTATGTATGACGTTTCTAGACCAATAGGACAAAGACAATTTGAATTCCATGCAATGCTTGTATGGACAATTCATGATGCCCCAGGGCTAACACATTTTTCTAGTATGTTATAACGTTCAACTACATGACTTTAATGATATTTAATTTTATGAAGTAGATATCATGCATGTTTTTTAAATAATCTATTCATTATATATAATTATAAAAATTGACATATTTAATCCAATTATATATGATTTGCAGGTCTTCAAACAAAGGGAAAATTTGCATGTCCAATTTGTGGTCCAAAGATGAAATCTCGTCATTCAACAAGTTTAGGAAAGCAGGTGGTTGATGAGTATAGGCACTTCCTCCACAGAAATCATAAGTATCGAACTACTGAAAAACATCTTTTCAATGGGAAAGAAGAGACTACATCAAAACCACGAAGAATAACACCTCGCCTATGGAAGTTAGAATATAATAGAATTAATCATCAAGGTTATACATCGGATAAAATTGTTTATCTATCATTTATGATATGTTTTGAATTTATATTTTTATATTGTGTTGTGTTTACTCATGTTGTAATTGGCAATGGTTGTCGTTGTTAATTTGTTTAACTTATATGCTTCATGAAGGTCGTCAAGGCATTAACGGTCGACTTCCACAGGGATTGAAAAGTTATCCCAGACAATTTAGTAGGTTGCCCTACTATGAGCAACTACAAATTGTGCATTTGTTTGATACAATGCATATCGAAAAGAATATGACAGAAACTTTATGGAAAATATTGGATGGAAGGTATGACAAAGAAAAAATTGTCAAAATTTGTAGTGACATTCAGGAAGCCAGTCATGCAATGAAAAATTTCATTCAATTAAATAGTGATGGAGACCAAATTAATATAAGTTCCCTTCCTTGGTTATTAACGGAGCAGCAAAGCAATTCTATAAAACAAGTCATACGAAAAATTCGATCTCCCATAGGATTTGCTGCGAACATAAACAATATCATAACAAAGAAAGGTGAATTTGGGTCAGGGATGAAAACGCATGATTGGCATACCTTCATTAAGGTAATTATTCTAGTATATTATATATATATATGTATACTGCATGTACTTTTCAGAGTATTATGTTTACTACTTTTGGAAAAATATTAATGAAAAGATCATTTTATAATTGTTGCAGTACGTTCTACCTCTATCTCTCCCAGACAACTTCGACAACAATGTGAAGCAAGTTATATATGATCTTGGAAAATACTTGAGGTAAGTAGCGATATTTGTTCCGTTCGTTGTATATTTTTGTTAAATCTCGTTAATATATTTGTGCCTTGAATCACTTGTAGATGGTTGTCATCTAAAGCAATCCATAAAGAAGATATAAATTATTGGAAGAGAAAAATTCTTTGTCTAATGTGTGAAATTCAAAATTGTCTACCTTCAACATTTTTCAATGCACAAGAACACTACCTCATACACCAAGTTGAGGAAATTGAATTGTGTGGACCTATAAACACAAGGTCAATGTGGATGGTTGAGAGGCACTTGACATTTTTTAAGGCTTTGGTTAGACAAAGAGCACATCCCGAGGGTTCTATGGTGGAGGGATACATGGTATTCCAGACCATGGTGTACATTACTAAATATCTTCCTAAGTTTGCAGTAAAGATCCATGTAGATCGCATTTGGGATCCCAACTTCATTAACAAATTTGAAGGGGAGTACTTGATGGGTAAAGGTAGATTGAGGAAAGTGATAGGTAATTATAAGATGGTCATGGAGATTAATTAGAATACATTTTGCATTTGGTTTTTATGTATATTAGACTTATTTAATTATTAATCTTCAATATTCATCAATTATAAATTAAGGTCGTATACCGTGGTAATTAACTAATTTTACGTCGTTTGCGAATTTTTTTTTTTTGATACAGTTGGTTGAGATTGGGATGCACTACATTTGTACGTTGCAAAAAATCTTGATTGGATGATGGTATGGATTGAACGATGTCAACAATATGGTCGCGCATTAACATGGGAAGGTGTGGCTTCATTGGTTAAATAAGCTCATCGTAATGGAGATTCCAATGTTACACCAAGGGAAATTGATTTAGCATACGATTTAAGAGATAAACATGCATGTATAAATATATTAATCACCCATATTATTTAATTATTTTCAATTATATTGATGTATATATATGTTGAGATTTTTTTTCTTTGCATACATTCGACCAAGAATAAATATGTTTATCAACTGATGATATTGCAATAAGTTTTACATGTTTGACATATTGCAAGTGAAACACCACAAGGCTATGTGGTGCAATGGTCATAAATTTCAAATCAAAAAGTTGGATGACACGAAGAAAACTTGTGATTCTGGGATAGTTGTAGTCTTCCAGGTGACTAATGTTTCATCTAGAAGCGACATATATCCAGAAGTCTCAGAAAATCAATACTATGGGATTTTGGATGATATACTTGAGTGTGACTTTAAGTCCTTCAAATTAGTTATGTTTGTTGTCCTATGGTACAGGCTACAATTGAATGAAAATGATCCCGAGAGAACTGTTATTGAACATGATAATGGATTTACCATGGTTAATACAAGGTATTTTGAGCGAGTTGGAAATGAGCCCTATGTTCTTCCAAGCCAATGTGAGTAGGTATTTTACTCAGAGGTTCTAGGTAAAGCGGGTTGGTCATATGTTGTTAGACATGATCCAAGAGGAAGGCCGGTAAAGTATAATGTGGTGGAAGAAGAAGATACTAAAGAAATAGAAGATGATGTAGATGATGACCAGGATCAATAGTTAGTTGATGATGTGCTTGACGAAGATGTCGAAGAGGAGGAACTAGATCATGATGATGTAGGAGTTAATGTTCATGAAGATGACATCCGTGTGGATGATGACATTATCGAAACTGATATCAATGATGATGATGATGATATGACCAATCCTTACAATGTTGAATCTGGATCGAATGATACAGACAAAGAGTTAGATGAAGAAGAAGATCAATGACATTGAAATGTATAAGTTATGTGATTGTAATATCTATTTGATATTAATTTCTTGATAGAATTATATTTGACTTATGTGGTTACATAATTAATTTATGATTTTTTTAATTTTAATTATATTAGAATATATTCAGTTAACAGATGTAAAAAATAAAATGGATAAACCAAAAGATGAAAGTATGAGACCACTGCCTTGTTGGGTGTATGGAGTCTAATGAAGATCTATAAAAGTGTAATCTATGATGGCAATAATTCAAAGTGTTTGGCACATAGATGTAGTTTATAACTTGTATAAATGTACAAGTAAATGACTGACAAACTCTACTTGACATAGAATGACAATCCTAGTTATGTGATTCTTCTTATTGATCCAATTAATACTCTTTAGTTACTGTGATTGACTAGAAGGGTTTAATGTTTATTTGAAAGAACCAAATAATCACATCACACAAATACAGAAAATGTGTATCGATAAACTGAATATATATATGTTTGATATATCAATTTAGACAACAGAAAAGCATCAAAATGGAGACAACCAGATAACTGTATAATTCCACAAACAGCTGATACCAAGATTAAGCCACAAGTTCAAACATCTTCATTAACTTCATCAAAATTCATACATGCATCTGAGTCTTTTAAAGGAAAGTTTCATTGCAAACTATCTACTGTATCTTTCTCCTATCCACCTATATCTATTTTACATTATGAAATAGATATAAATATATCAAAATTGTGAAAGGGTGCATCCTTTGAGAAATGTCTTTTGCTTAACAACAATAACAAACTAGAAATTATGCTCTATTAAGCCATAAATAGATGTTTGACAGATAATCTTGGTAAGTTGGTCGCTTGTGTCTATCAGCATCCTCCAGTGCATTCCTTATGGCTATCTCCATTTCGAACATCTTCTCATTCTGTTCACATGCCCTGTCCATTGTTAAATCATTTCCTGTGGCTGTCTCTAGAATTTTTTGCATCATCGTCTGGCATTCCTTCATCCATCCTGTGGTAATAGACATTGTTTTACTTCTCTTCAGTTAAGTACTTGTCCACCCATCTCTGATACTCTTCATACGTTGGCCAGCCAAAATTCATGACCTCATTCACCTTAGTATTGTAAGGTGTGTACTTCACTGCAACCTGATTGGCTTCCCTTTCAAAAAACTCTAAAAATGTGTTGGTGTTAATTATCTTATCCATACTATTTACCAGCAAATCATAGTTTGAATCATCACAAATCGATTTGATTTGTGCATTGATAACTTCTTCTGCCCCATCCTTCCACTGTTGCAATGTCTTAACATTTCCTTGTGCATCAATAATGTCTGGAAAAAATGTATCATTCCAGTCATCAAAGCTCTTTATCATCTCCCTAATTCTTCTCCTGAAATCATCAGGTAGGGCCTAGAATCCGCTCAATGATTTTACAAAGTTTTGAGTAGGCTTCAATGACTGGGGCCTATTGTCCACATCAAACCTAGAAGCTTTGTACATAATATCCAGATCGTTGGCCCTAGGGATCCATTTCTCAGCCAAAGGAAAAACTATTTCCCGATCCTTATTGATATTTTTTATTCCATCCAAGAATAAAGAATACAAAGAATGTACAGATGGTAATTTACCATGAACCTTTTCATTAAGATGCCTCAAAACTGTGTCAATCACCTCACTTTTTTTGGCAATTGCATCATCCTCACTTGCCTTTAAGGCAGCCTGCAATTCCGTGATCCTATTCAACATTTGCTTCTTGGTGAGATCCATAGAATATTTAACTTCTTCTTCAATTGGCCCTAGTGTAGGACTGAGAGCAAGTGCCTGGATGGGGGACCCCGAAGTTGAAAAAATTGGAGTAGTATGGGGGATCAATCCTACAATAGAAGGTAATGCTCTAATACTAGGAGCACTGGAGGATTCTCCCACCTGCCCATATTTCAACCTATCTAGTTCAGATTGTAGCTCAACATTCCTTTGCTGCATCCTACTATATTCTACAATTATCATATTGTATTTCTCCATCAGACTCTTCTTTTCAACCTCTTCTCTCTCAGCTATCTTTTGGGCCAATTTGGCCACATTTACTGTCAGGTTTGTAGCTTTTGTTGTTGAATTTTCAGAAGCTCTCTTGATGATTAGCCCTCCCCTTAGGTGTGGGCTAATATCAGTTACATTTGGCTTTCTACCCTGGGGTGCCAATACCCATATGGCTAGAGTTTCATACTCCTCACTGAAGGAAGATCCTGTAGAGTTTCCTTAACCTCTTCTTCAATCTTTTGTATAGGGTGCTTGGACTATAAGATAGCATTGAATGCAACCGCATCAACTATGTCTCATTCAGGCAAAAGAAAGACACCAGGCCGAGTCACAAGTCTTCTTCCCTCCTCAGGAGTGATGCCTTTGAATTCTTCCATTAATTCAGCGTTGACCTCATCATCATTCTCCTGCTCAGACCTATCAGGTCTCGATTCTCTCCTGCTCTTGCATTTATTATGGTACTCTTCTAGTTTCATCCTCCAAATTAGTTGCAAGAATACAGGAGTCTTTAAAAATGCATCATCATCCAAGAATGCCTTGCAGGCCTCCATCCTGGCATCTTGTACACATTTCCCCTTTACATCCATGTCAGAAAGCACCAATTTTGTTGATCTAGGAGGGGAAGGGATACCAAACTACATGTCTTGATCAATCACAATTATCTCATCCATCAGAGTTTCCTGCATTTCCTCAACTCTCTACCTCTTAGGGCTTGGCTCTGATGGTAACATTGCAGGATCACCTCTTGGTGGTGAATCTAGATCCACAATCCTTATCCCTCCGGGTGCTCTGATCCTTGGACCCAGTTGTGATGATGTTTGCATGACTTGTTTTCCCTTCTTATTCCCTTCATCCTCATCAGTGCTCGCATTCCTCTTTCTCTTGTATAGAGGCCTGTCAACTGGTGGCTAATAAGCTGGCCTTGTTTCTTCAGGCCTCACATCCGGTCTTTCAATACCAAAATCTAATTCCAAATTGACCCTCTTGGTCATCAAGGTGCCCATGATATTTTTGAAATTAGCCATTAAGAAGTCTATTCTCTTGTGAAATGGAGTGAACTCCATTAATGGATCATATTTTGGATCCATTTTATGTATTATATCCAATAGATTTTCATATGCAATCCATTTTTTTTTATTCAACTCCCGCCTATTCAAATCAAACTCATTTCTGATTAGGTCCTCAGGAAAGTTGAATTCATGTGCAAATTTTCCACCTTTAATTTGTTGTTTGAACAATGCAAAGAATCCCTTAGGGTCATGTTGTCTCCTAGGACCATTCCTCAAATTGAATTCACCAAAAAACCTTCTGAAGTGGACCCATCCTCCCTTGGAATAGACAAAATCAGAAACAATAGTGTAGTCAGGGAACAAAGTCCCTTTTCCTTTATTTGTTAGGTTGTCCTCATGAATACAACCTAGTTGCCACATTATTTCGGCAAACCCCATCCTTGATGGTACATTAAAGGGGAGGATATGAGGGGTTCCCTGGAAATCATACACCCTCAAGACAGTGCTTATAGGGTACAAGATGATATCACCCCAATTGTGACACACTTTTAAATTAGTCTTCCTCACCTTCGATCAGAGGAAGTCATGCAAATCTTTAGGGACTCTTGGCACATTTACCACCAACCGAGTCCTGAGTCTGGAGGCAAAGCAGTTATCAAACTGCACAAAGTTGGCACCTCCCCTGTTGTAAGATAAATCTGCACTCCACACCTGTACTGGTAACCTTTCTCCATTCACCTCCTGCCTCAACTCCATTTTTTCTAAGAAGAAAACAACATTCTTGTACAGGAACATATGCATCAACAGGGAGTACCAGAAAAAAGGAGTGCCAGTATCCCCCACATGCAGCTTCATCAAACCCTCATGCATCTTCTTTGACAGGAATGATGCAAATTCATATACCAAAGAGAAGTTGGGATGTTGAATCTGGGCTCCCATAAACATGTATGCAACTGGCATCATAGTATTAGGGATGAACCCTAAAATTTGGCACAATGAATAAAATGTTGCCAAGAAGTGACTGGCAAAACAGCTCAGCCTGAAAGGCTCCTGGTCATTTGGGCTGATAAGAATTGTTGAACTGCCCGCCCTGGCCAGGTGAAGAGGAAGCAACTTCAATCTAAAAAGAGGCTTTAATGTTTTGTACTCCTTCATCTCCTCAAAATATATTTGGACTAAGAAAGGGCTATACTCAGTCAAATAAAAAATCTGCCGAATCTCATTTGCATTTAGGCTTAATAGAATTTCACCATCATTATCCCTTTTGACCCTTGTCACAGGATCATACCGTGTTGCCACTGCTTTGAGCAAGTCAACATCAGGGAACACATTTGGCACTGTTAGTTTCCCCATGTCATATCTCCAGGCATTAGAGAAGGGGTGAGGTAAGTTTCATTGTCCATACCACAGCCTAAACATTTCAAGACCAGTCATAGGAATCCTAGCATCCGCAATGTTATAATTTTTGCACAATAGACCTTCGCCTAGGGTTTGTTGACAACGGGAGTTGATCCAGGAAGTCATCATACAAATTCCTCTTCAAATAATCAACATGGAAAAAGTCCTTCTTCGGTGGTGCCATCTTAAACAACTAGGGCTTCTTTTAAAAAATCAAATCCTCAAAGAAACTAGGGGTACCCATAACACAAAAATACAACACAACTGTGCAATTCCAATAATTCAAACGAACCAGTAACCCTACGACAATAATTAACAAAATCCCTTGACCAACACAATAGAACCCTTCGCAAAGACATAGTCAAATTAACCCAATAGTTTAGAAAATAACTCATGGGATTTCGCGCCTTGCAGAGAACCAAACTTCATGGTGATCGCTCGAAAAACTTTATCTCTAGCTTTGAACTACTTGAAAAATACTTGAATTGCTTTTGTGATGAAGATAGAAAAAGAGCAGATACTTTATGTCGATTGAATTAAGGTAGTAGATGTCTCGTCTGCCATTAAAGCTCATTTGCATGCTGCCCCAACGTCTCCAATCGCATTTTATGCGAATTTAAAATTCAGTCGTCGATCTTTCATTTTTGTCAGATCATCAAACGGCCATCTTCAAAAGGGCTGATGAAATCTCCATGTCAGCATCAAGGGCCCACCACAGAAGCAGTGCCAAAGGAATACACGTGGTGCCTGCCCGTGATATCACGATCACTAAACATCCTACATCTTTGGATCACGCGATGGTGGGCAACCGTTGATTCCTACCATCGGCGATCATGTTCACTCATAGCAGTAAGTAGCACCAAACATAATCGTCGAGCAAATTTTTACCAAGATTATAACATCACCGTCGATCTTGAGCACGTGCATCTCACAGTTGTTTTAGTAACCCACTTTATAACGTATTTAAGTCTGACACAAATATTAAACACTTTATTAATCCCTTTTCAGCATCGGCAGCTTGGGACACGTGGCGCTCGCCCGTGATATCGCAATCACCAAACAACCAGTGGTGATGTCATCACGAGGTCATGGGGAGTGGTCAAGATCAATCGTAGGAAGATCGATGCTCATTAAAAACACAGCAGTCAACAACACCAAACATAACCGTCGAGCATCTTTTTACCAAGATTATAACATCACCGTCGATCTCAAGCACGTGCATCTCGCAATTGTTTTAATAACCCAATTTATAATGTATTTAAGTCTGACACAAATATTAAATGCTTTATTAATCCCTTTTTGGCATCGGTAGCTTGGAACACGTGGCGCTCGCCCATGATATCGCAATCGCCAAACAACCAACGGTGATGTCATTGCGAGATCGCGAGGAGCGGTCGGGATCAATAATAGGAAGATCGATGGTCATTAAAAACACCCCCTGCAAAATAAAACAACTATTAAAAAGTTAGGCGAAATAACCTTTTTGCGTGTGCAGATTGCACGGCCGTCGGATGAAGTGATTTCAATCTTGACCATTGCTCGCAGACCTCGCAAGGTTTCTGCTAACGTCACAAATATGGTGTGAGGCGTGCGAGATTCTACCATCTGTCACATTTGATGGTGGGGACCATTTTTTCTCGCTGATTGATGATGAAGGCTAATGTTGACAGCTGTTTCTGTACTGACGCATCGTGGTCGTTCCTCTCTGACCTCGCGCAATTAAAACTATAGTTTCAATAATGTTGCGAGGTGTGCGATTTGGTGACACGTGGACTCTGATGCTGTGGGCTGATAACAAAGGTGGGGCCCATTTCCGTGCTGATGTGGTGCTCGGTAGGTGAATATGTTGTCCATTTGGTGATTGGAGGGAGAATGTGGCATTTTCAAACTATTTTGACTAAATTTGAGTCGTTCTCCTGGCCAACATTGCAATTGATCAACGGCTCGTATTTAAAAATAAACTGGTATTGTACGATAGTCGTTTTATCTCGAGCGAGTGAATAGTAATGGTCGAGTTCGACTCTGCCTGCATAATTAAATGTTAAAATTTGTGAATTACTATTTTTGTTTTGTATCTCTACATTGAGGAAAAATTGCTTGGTATCGAGTGAAGCAAGCTATGGTTATGATTTCTCAATTTCGCTACCCTAGATGTTCTGTGATTGAAACCGTAAGTAGCATGTACGCCATTTCTTGTAAATTCAGAATATTTTATGGTTGCTTGCTGGGCAATTCGTGATTGTTTCTTGTTTCTATTCTTGAAGAATTGATTGACTAGATTCGCTTTTAGAGCTTGTCTAGATAATTGCTAGGGTTTTTTGAATATTGAAGAATTTTTTGTTAAGGCTAAAGGAGAAAATTGTATTTATTTGCTATCTAAAAATAAGCAAACCCTAGTTCAAATTATCATTAGTCTAGTATAAATGGCACCCAAGGCCCAAAATTCTGGTTCTGAAACCACTACCAGGTCTTAATCCCAAGATATTATTGATTTGTTACAACCCTCTACTAGCAAGAAGCAGGAGGGAAAGGTTTTGTTCTATGGACCTCGAATCTTGGAAAGATTGACAAACAAGCAATGTGCAATTCAAGATGTCGAGTTACCATACACCGAGTGGCAATTGTTCTCCAATTGGTTTGGGAACAAGAATTTGTCAGTTCCTTTGTGTAACCCCTAGAGATTAGACCTGGGTAAATTGGTGGTTCCTAATGTTTATATGGATGTAGATCTTTTAAAGGACATTGCTACTAGATATGACCTTGTGGCCCAAATTGTCAGAACACATGCTAGTGTGCAAATGATTAAGATAACCAAAGAAGAAATTGCAAAGATTTTCAAATTGCACGAATGGAGTCAGGATATAGTTCCTGTCGACTAGGAGGTTTTCAGACAAGAATATAGAAATACTAGGGGTTTGTTCAGAACATCCTTGTTAATACCTCATTTGGCAGTCTCAGGAAAAAGAAAAAATCAAAAGAAGGTAGTAAATGGCAAGAATGAGCCTGAACCTTTTCCCATGGACTATTTCTCTAGTTATTTCAAGAAGACTGTTTGTGCTTTATGTCAAGTTTTGGGAGTCAGCTTAAAGAAAACCTTGCCTACCGATATTATGTATATGACAGTAAATCTCTAGCACCCAAGTTTTAATGTAATATATGATTTTGCCACTTATTTGGTAGAGAAAATGCACACGGGTTTGGTAGCCCTAAAGGAGGGGAAGATATGGGTTGGATTTAGATGGTATTCCTTGTTAATCCACATGTTTTTGTATAGGGGTTAGGCTGTGTTCAAAAAAGATATGGAATTAAAGAAGGAAGAAAACATTGAAATGCCTGTCCAATATTGGACTAGGATTCTTGACATGCATGATCATAAGTTTGATTATGTAACTTTCCATAATGTTTTTGGATCTGAATTAAGGGAGGCTCTGCTTCGTGACCCCCCAAGGATCCCAAAATAAATTCATGACTTCTTGAGGCTGATGGAGAGAAGGCCTGAATTGAACATAATGCACAATTGGGGAGACATTATCCCCTATCGTAACACCATTATTTTCAAGGTTTTTAGCACTAATGTCAATCCAAAGGTTCTGCCAAGGGACGTGCCCCTTAAAATTGGATTTTTGGAAATCATGAGGCAGTTAGGGGGCACTCAAGAACTACACTTGCCAACTGAATAGAAGAAAGGTTCTTTCTTCCCTGAATATACAATATTTAATGATTTTGTTATGGTAAAGGGAGGATGGAAGGAGTTGCATCAATTACTTGGGCCTTATAGGCTATGGACTGTGCACCCCAGGAATCATGATCATGAGGGTTTTATCTCTCAAATGAAGGAAAAACATCAGACAAGAGCTTTTTTCCACAACTTCTACTTTCCTGAGGACATCATCAGGAATATTTTTCATTTGGAATTACAAGATGATAGAAAGGCACTATACATTGCCTACTCTAAAATGGTAAAAATTAAACAAGAGAAAATACCTGGTTTCAATCCCATACCTAATGCTAAAGATGAGTTTAGCAGAGCAATGTATGCTATTGATAATTTTGAGAGCTTGGTTGGGGTTTTGAAAGATGAAAGGGTTGTGGAAGAAAGGGGAAAATCACAAACCATCGAGGAGTACTCTGAGGTAAAGGAAGAGGAGAGGCCTACTTATCAACCCCAAAAAAAGATAAGGGTTTTTTTTAGAAGAAAGGGAAGTAGGGCTGAAGATGTTGCTAAAAATATTGCACCATCTCTTCAAGGAAGTCAGTACCAAATGTTGTTGATTTGGATTCTCCTCCAAGTTTTTCAGAATAGGCTTGCCCACCATCACCAAAGAGGTAGAGGGTTGAAAGGGTAAATATTTTTGATTGTGATGGTGATGAGGATGATGACATTATTGTCACTCTGGATGAAATGCATCTTGAAATGCCATTGGACCCAGTTGACATTGCAACAGGTTCAGGTACAGTTTCTTTGAGGTTAGGAAAATATGAAATCAAAGGAATAACAAGCAATGATGACTTGAGAATAGAAGCCCGCAGAGAGTTCATGATGGATGACTCTTTTATTCAAACCATTGCTTTTAAAGATTTTGTGCGGAGAGAACATACTACATTATATGCTGAGAAGGTGGAACATGAGAGAAGTCTACATCCAGAGCTCCCAGAGAAGGTAATTCAAGCTAAGGTCAGGAAACAAATGAGAGAAAAATTCAAAGCAATAACACTAGAGCAGGGCCGAGAATTGGTACAAAACAGTGGAGTATTTCTACTCCCTGAATGTGATATCACTGACGTTGTGGTATTTGACACAATAAGAAGGGATAATAAGCCACTTCTTGCTACTGAAGAGGAGGCTACATTGGCACTCAAGGGATCGGCCTTTAGTGAGGAATGGGATGCATTGGCAATCTGGTCCCTATCTACTGGCTCTAAAAAGCCAATTGTTGCAGAACCTTCTGACTTCAGTGGTCACTTGGTTGTGAGGAGAGTTGCTGACACCCCAACATTGGAAGTTGCTGATATGGTTGTGAATGTTGCCAAATTCACCAAAGCAACTGTTGAAGATTTGACCAAGGAGCGGGATACTCTGAGAGGCCAATATAATGACATTATTATTGAATATAATAAGAGTCAACAAAAGGTAGCAGAGTTAGAAACTGAATTGGCTTTATTGAGGCAATAAATGGATACCATGATATCTCAAAAGCAAGCCAGTTCTAGCCACACTGTTCCCGACCCACCAGTAGAGCAGTCTCAACCTCCTGCACAAGCACAGTGTTTGGCTATTGTTCCATATAATATGGGACAAGTGCCTATCGCTATTGAGAGGGCTACTAACCTTGGAGGGGGGCTTTCTAGGGAGAAACTGATTCATCAGGTTGAAGAATATAAGGAGATGGTAAAGAAAATCCGAGATGCAGCAGGGAGAAACAATGCAATGATAGTGGACACTATTTTGAAACATTTAAACAGAACAGTCCAGAGTAAGCTAAACAGTGTTCATGCAAATTATGTCCTAACGTTGCAAGCACTAAAAAATTTTCCAAGGGATAAAGAATTGGCCATCTCATTGCTAAACAAATGGAGCCCTAGAATGGAGAAGTTGAGATTCATGGCAGTAGGGGCAAAATAGCATGGTAATAAATATCCTACTGTTATTGCAACATATCAATTGGTCAAGGGAATTGTTGAGCAGAAGTTTTAGGGATTTGCCGCCCCAATGGAATCCAAGATTAAATTGCTGAAAGATGTGTATGATGGAAAGGACCTGACCCCGTTGCCTCATATTTTACATAGTCAGGATGAAGTCAAACCCCTGTAGGTTTGGAAGGAGCATATAATGATGTCTCAAACACATGAGATATGCAAAAATGTTGACATCCGCATGCTAGAGAATACATTGGAAAAGTTGTCTTTTATTATAAGTTTCTTAGAGAACTTTGATAAAAAGGCCACATCGATAATGGTAAAGTATGCTCCCTATCAAAACAAGGTTGATCAGGTTGTGGCTTTCTACTGGCCTTCCGAGGAGGAGTTTGAGTTATGGAAAAAGGTGTTCACTGATGAACTAGAATTATGAGTGTTATAGTCAAGAATTGCAACTTGGTCATGTATAATACAGGTCTGGACTTAGATATTATATTCTAAAATTGCATTCTCCTTTTGACTCCAAGTACAGGGTGTTGAGGTGGAGTTAATACTATAACAGCTAAGCATGCCTTCGATGTATGGGGAGTGGCCTTTGGAGTGATGTTTTCTTTCCTCCTTATCAACTAATGATGATCTTTGTCTTATGCTCTCCACTCGCATAATAGAATTGTAACTAAATCAGGAGTTAGCGGTCCAATTACAAATTGACATGTGTACTCTCTGACCTGAAGCTTGTTGGCTCCCTTGTTTTATAAATGGGAATTCTGGGCCGAGAGAGTGGTCAGTTGAAATATCCAAAATATGAGAAATAAGAGTCTAGTAATATAGAGAGTATGAATTGTAAGTCCAGGTTTTAAAAAAATTTGAGTCAGATTAGAGAACTTTGTTAATCATGGGGTTCTTGAGCATGTTTGTATCAAACTTGTGAATATTTGGAGTTTATTTTGTCTCCTATTGTATTATGTTACATGGATTATTAATGAAATATCAATCAAAGATGATTTTCATTGATTTTCATTTGTTCTTTACTATGAATTATGTTTAACTACAGCTCTAGTTCAAAGGATTGGTTAAATGCTTCAGTTAACTACTAAATTCATGCAATATAACAAATAGGATTCATAAAGGAGTAATAAACTCAGGTATAGATATATGGGTTGTAATGCAATTCATAATAGATTATAAGTGTTCAAAATGAAATTTACCCTGTAGTTCAATTTTCTCTTTTGACTCCTTGCATTGGGATATGGCACTGGAATTCTGATTATGTTTTATTCTCATATGTTTTGTGTTATGGCATCAGGATATTTTACTCAAACATTTCCTATCAATTTACTTTATGTGAAGTTTGTGATTCTCTGTTAAATGGACATGAGTCTTTTTTAAGGAATAGCCAATTTCTTGAAGGATTTGATCCTTTAACATTAATTGGGGATCTATATGTTGCTTACCTGTGTGCAAATTAAATGAATTATTTAAATGTTGTATGTTAAGAGCACATGTTAGGGAATACCCCCCTGGATTTTACAGAGTTTGAAGTGTAGGAGAATTAGCGTTATTGCTATTCTCGTTAAGTTGGCCATACTATTCCTAGTCTTTTATTATTGAATGTGATGAGTTCATAGGAGCTTCTGGGAAACATGTGTGGGTTGCAGTAAAAAAATGTCAACAAGTTCAATTGACAACATGATCTATTGAGTAATTACAAAGAATTCATAATTTGAAATTCTATATTTTGACAACATGATCTATTGACAAGTAGGAAGTATTTTTCACATTGTGTCAAATTTTGATATTGTTATCAGGATTCAATTATGTAGTTTTACAAGTCAAACTCATTGACCCATGTTTCATGAGTAGTGTTTCACAAGAACCCATCTCTCATGATAATGAATGGTCCACTTAGCACTCATTGCGTCTAAATGATTCTCAAAGCGATGAAGCACTAGGCCTTCCTAGGAGGTCACCCATCCCAATATTACATGATCCATGATTTTATTAATAATTGATCATTTTGGATTTTGACAAACTTGACACACAAATGACAATTTTGACAATGAACTTAATGTATCACAATTAAGTTTCAAATTGAGTAACACAATAGAAACTAAAACAAATTGAGATATTTTGTCAAATAGTTCACAAGATTTGTCTATCCTCCCACATTTTACATAGATTTGAAAATGGAGTCTACAACCACAACATTTGAGAAAAATCATCTTCATATTATGCTTTGATGGATGTCTATACCTTGTTCCAAATCTCCCATATTAAGGAAATCGACAAGAATTTTGGTGAAGGTTGTGAAATTTGTCTATGCATCTACCAATTGCATTTGATTGAAAGTTTCTAAAACCTTTTAAAAAAATCCATTATGTATATTCTACAATCATTATAGTCCACAATTTCACATTTATTTGGTTTTGCATCTACCAATTGCATTTGCTTGAATTTTCCTACCGAATTTTCAATGTAGATCCATTTTGTGTATATCTTACAATCTATTGGTTTTTTTTCCCGCATAGGATTTGTAATTCTATAAGAGGTAGCCAACCTCCATTATAAAGAACTGCAAAGGCTAGTGGCCAACTAACAAGAGCCAATCAAAGACTGACATCTCCTACACTTTTGGCTCTGTGAAACCAAGGTGGGTAAACCCAAGTGTGTTCATAAGAATGTTTCATGATTGGTAAGAACACTTCTTCTTACATATGCAGTCCCCACTAACACTAACAGACAGTCATTACTCTGGTTGTGGCAAAACCAAAGAATAATAACAAATATCCCAAAGCAAGGAGACTAAAAATTATCATAAGATCTATATCCCAAAAAGAGATAGCAGTTGATATTTGTTAAAATGTTCGAGTATTGAATCACCGTGCTTAGAGTCACAGTCCTATACCTGAAAGGAATTTACAAATACTATCTAGTGCCTCATCCATTGGGTGGGAGTCATATAAAACATAATTTAGATGAAATTGAACTTATCACCATAGTGCTTTGCTACCATGAGATTTTTTAGTATATTAAAACAATACTCCTTAGTGACTCCTGAGCATATAACCATAAACATGCAATTTGTGTTCAAGCATTTGATTAACTCATTAAGTCAAAGCAAGAGAAAAAATTACACTTTCAACTACACCATTGAAACTGAATTAACAAACCCTTCATAAATCCATTCATAATCCATGGCCCATACACAGGAGGGAAAAATGTCTTAATTATTTTAGATTTCTTTCAATATCAGTAATTACAAAAGCATAGTATACTTATTTTATACTATTCCCAATCCAGCATGATTTCCTACATAATACCTTCAAAATCCTGCATTACCACTAACTATACCTATTCTAAGCCTTCGGACCCAAAAAAAACAACAACCCTTAACAATGAGCCGTCAAATCTCCTTTATAGGACAAGAGAGCAACAAATCAATAGGCTACATTATTCATTCCAAAATTGAATTTCATTTAGAATTAAATTCAAATTGACATTCCTCATCATTAGAAAAAACCATAATCAGTTCGAGGAATCAAAACAGTTATACCATTGTAACCAACCGGAGCTAAAGACAAAAGAGTGTGGCAAGCACATGTACGTCCACATCAACACACAACCCAAAAGTAACACACTGAGCAATGGCAACTACTTGCAAGGAACACAGCCCCAGTAGAGGTGACCGCTCCTGGTCCTCGCTTCAGTAAGAAGCAAGACCAACTTCCTTTTATCCACTTTAACACATGATCTGGTAGCATGGCACGACTCCATCATAGTTATTGGGGCAACTGTGAGGGGCTCTTCATTGACCCCCAACAGCTCGGTCATGGATGCCAAGTAACGTTGGTGGTCCAAGTCAGTTTCGGACCCATCACCATCAGAACCAGAAGACAGCACCAGTGGGGACTTGGAGCTCCCCGTCCCTTTAAAATTAGCATCATGGACAACCTCAGGCTTGCTAAGGATAGGTTGTACCCCGTTAGGCTGCAAATTTCTCACCCCGAGTCTGGTCCTTCTGCACACAGTCGAATGGTCCATTGCAAAGAACACCTCACAAAATAGAGGAGAGACTCGACCACCTGCAAACAAGACAACTCAAAATGCGATGATAATACCATATAACACAATGAGCATTTATAGAGTTAATTGGTACGAGAATATTAATTGCTCGAATGCAGCACAAGCATTCGAGCATTTTAGTGGCTGATGTAGCCACCACAAATTATTCTAGGCTTGCGAAGGCATGGCGTACAACCCATCATTGCATTTATCAGGAGAATAGTGTTCATACATAGGAAAATCAAGCGAGGATCCACTAAAAAAACCTATGCCATTAATGAGAACAACTTGCAGAGAGCAAGAACTCCCAACGCGGATGAACAGGAACCCAAGAAAAATTGAACCATTAATGTGGATTGAACATGGCAAGTCGAACGACTCAGATTGAGTCAACAATTGTTTAAAAATCCACATCAGCGCCATGGGAGAACCGTGCCCAATCACAACCTAAGAAAACAAGAGGTTGCAACTAGACAACGAGTCCCACCTAGCCCTGTTGCTTCAAGAACTAGGCCACGTGTTGCCTCTTTACAGACGTTGCAGTACCGTCAGGGGCCTTTAATCTGATCGTGTGAGATCCATGAGGAAGGATTACCATTGATCTCCTTCATTAATACCACACGGGTAGTAAATTTTAAGTCCCACCACAATCCTTGTACCGTCCACATGGTTTTTTTATCCTTTGTTGAAGAAACTATTACAATATATTTCTTATTTATGTACTTATTTTCCATACATGTTTATAAAAGTTTAATATTATTAATAATATTAATTTTGGCAAGATATTAAAAGACTGTTGATTGTAAAAAATATGCATCCTAATGTGAAAATGAAAACAATGGAAGCAATGACTATAACACGTAAATTTTTATGTAGTATCCAATTCAAAGAATCATGTTACCCTCTACCTTGAATTTTTTAGTATAAAAAGCTAAGGAAATGCTATAAATAAGATAATAAGTTGACTATTAGGGCATATACCAATTTTTATAGAGATGTAGATTGTTGGATGTTGTGGTTGTGTTGCTCA
Source organism: Sequoiadendron giganteum (assembly GCA_007115665.2). NCBI lineage: Eukaryota > Viridiplantae > Streptophyta > Pinopsida > Cupressales > Cupressaceae > Sequoiadendron > Sequoiadendron giganteum. Next base: position 807,818,287 of record CM021102.1, read on the forward strand.
TGATATGTGGTTGTCATTGATGTCAACACTATTAGCATTAATGTCTTAAAGGTTGTATATGTCGAGGATATTGAGAAAATTAGAATAAATATGTTGCAGATAGTCTATGAAGTTGTGAAGATCGGAGTGGTGAAAATTTTTGTATGTTGGTATTCTGAAGTCATGTATTAAAGGGTTTGTTTCTGAGCTTATCTAGTATATCCTCTGGAATTTTTAGAGGTGTGCATCAAGATTGGAGCGAGTTATGATTTTTTGTGTTCCTACAGTTATTTTGTTGCTATAGTTGGTGTTTCTGAAAGAAGAAAATGTAATTATGGTGAATTGAATTGTTGTGTATGCTCTTGAGATGTTCATTGACATTTCTTGATCTCATACTCTATCATTGTGGTACGTCCATGTTGATCAGTGTGCTTGTGATCAAATATTTTTCCTTTGCATGTTTGAGTTTTCATGTTCTTGGTTGACATGATGGTGGTAGCGTGTTGTAGATCCTTGTGGATTAATTTTTGAATGCTTGGCATGTTCGAGGATTTTAATTTAGGTCTTCATTATGTTGTGACCGATTTAGGTTGGTGCGCATTGAGATTTGTTCATGAATTAGTCTGACAATTTGTATTCATCTATTATTTATTTTTGGCCGACAGAGTTGTTAATGTAAATTCATGAAGTGGATATATAAGAGTGATTGTTTTATTCATTTAGAGAGAATGTATGTGAAGTGTATGTGAGATATGTGTGAATAAAGATTAGTTCATTTGAATGCAAATCAAAGTGTGAAGAATTTTAGGCAAAGTATGAAGAAGTATTTATGTGCCTAACTGAAACTGTCATCAGGCTTTTGAAGAAGCTAATTTCTCAGTTCAACCTCATTAGATGGATTTAATTTGATTATTTTATGTAAGGCAGTGAGCCTTCCCTTTGAGCAGTGAGCTCTAAGCAATGTTCCTAAATGCATGTGCATTCCTTATTCATTTCTTTTATACTTTTAATAGGGTATAAATTATGGATTAACCTCCATCGTGGTTTTTCCCCTAACAGGGTTTGTACACAAAAGTCTTGGTGTTATGTGTGTTTTTGATGTGTTGTTGATTCATGCTTTCACTATTAATTATCAGATCTGAGATCAAAGGTTAATAAGGTTAAATAAGTTTCAATTTTGTAACAACTGATTCACCCCCCCTCTTAGTTGTCTATCCTTGTTTTCCAACATAGATATCTTCCATTTCAAAACACACAAAACAATATTCAGTAGATAATCAACCATCTTTCATTTGTATAGTGATTAAATATTTATCCCTATAGGAAACAAGTAGAGTATATAAAGAAAACTAACAAAGCCACAACTACCCCTATTTTGTAGTTTGGTGTGCGTTCCTTCCTCTCCCTAATCTACTCTGATTATTTTGAAGAGACCAAGTGTTGTCACTAAACTATGGTTCATTCTATGTGCATGTAATTTTGATCTTCATATAAAAAATTAAAAAAATATTAATCTACTCTTGTCAAAACACAAACAACACTCAGATTTAGTATAAGAGTCAACCAATCATAAGGAAAACATAATATGAAGATGAATTTTCTCAAATCTTGTGGTTGTAGATGCCCTTTTGAAATCTATGCAAAATGTGGGAGGATAGACAAAGCTCATGAACTATTTGACACAATGCCTTGAATAATTGTAATCTCATGGAATACACTCTAATTAGAAAAGTCTCATCACTTCCCTCATAACAATCTATCAATTTTTTTAGTGTCTATTGTGTTATACCCAATTTGGGACATGGGGTATAACAAAATAGACACTAAAATAAATTGAGAGATTACAATTCTTTGAGACATTTTGTCAAATAGTTCACAAGATTTTTCTATCCTTCCACATTCTGTATAAATTTTAAAAGGGCATCTACAACCACAACATTTGAAAAAAATCATCTTCATATTATGCTTTGATGGATGTCTATACCTTGTTCCAAATCTCCCATATTAAGGAAACCAATAAGGATTTTGGTGAAGGTTGTGGAATTTTTCTTTGCATCTACCAATTGCATTTTTTTGAAAGTTTCTAAAACCTTTTCAACAAATCCATTATTTGTATATTCTAAAATCATTATAGTACACAATTTCACATTTATTTGGCTTTGCATCTACCAATTGTATTTTCTTGAATTTCCCTACAATATTTTCAATGTAGATCTCTTTTGTGGATATCTTATAGTCCTTGTAGTCCACATCACTTTGTTTTTTGAAGAAACTATTACCATATATTTCTTATTTATGTTCTTATTTTACATACATGTTTATAAGTTTGATATTACAATTAATAATATTAATTTTGGCAAGACATTAAAAGATTTTGTTGATTTTAAAAATATATGCATCGACCCAATGTAAAAATGGCAACAATGGAAGCAATGATTGTAACACATAAATTTTTATGTAGTATCCAATTCAAAGGATCATGTTACAATTTAGGGTTATGATTGGGTATTTAATTAGGGTTAGGATTTAGTGTTCAGGTTAGTGTTAGGTTTAGAGTTAGGGTTAGGGTTAGGAAAAATAATGTTAGGATTAGGGTTAGATTAGGGTTTATGTTTTATGGTTAGGGTTAGATTTAGAGTTTTGGTTATGGTTGGGATTAGATATGAAATTAGGGTTAGGGTTTAGGATTACAATTAGGGATTATAGTATTAGGGTTATATTTAGAATTAAGTTTTAGGGTTATTGTTATGATTAAGGGTTGTTTTTATATTTGGCTTAGAGTTGGGGTTAGGATTAGGGCCAGGGATAGGGCTAGGGTTAGGTTTAGGGATAGGTTTAGGGTTATTAGAGTGAATGCAACTAATTAATAAAATAAAAAATATTTAGGGTTAGGTAATTAGGGTTAGGGTTGGGGTTAGAGTTTTGGTTGTGGTTAGGGTTATAAAGATAGGATAAAGGTGAGGGTTAGGGTCAAGGTTAAGGTTTCGAGAAAAAGGGTTAGGTTATGATTAGGGTTAGGGCTAGGTTTAAGATTTGGATTATAGTTTAGGGTGTAGCATTTGTCTTTAGTTTAGGGTTACAATTAGGGTTAAGGTTAGGGTGTAAGTTAAGGTTAGTTTTAGGGTTAGATTAGAATTAGGATCATGGTTTAGGATTTAGGGTTAGGGTTGTGTTTATGTTTAGGGTTACAATTAAGATCATGGTTTAGGGTTTAGGGTTAGAGTTATGTTTATGTTTAGGGTTGTGATAAAAAGGATTTGGGTTATGGTTAAGATTATGGTTTTGAGAAATAGTGTTAGCGTTAAACTAGTTATGGTCAGGGTTACATTAATGAGAAAATGATGGTTTAGTTTCCAAGTAAGGGTTAGGATTAGGTTTACTGTCAGGGCTAGGGTTAAGGTTAGGGTATGAGTCAATCTTATGATTAGGGTTAGGGTTATGGTTATGGTTATATTAGGGATATGATGTTAGGTTTCAAGAAAAGGTTTAAATTTAAAATTAAGCCATAGTTGGCTATAATGAACATGAGAAAAAATGGATCTAATTTCCTTTTGTGGGGTTATAACCAACTACGACATAAACTTAAATTTAGAGATTACCCTAAACTCTAACCATAACCATAAACCTAATCCCAAACCTAACCCTAAGGAAAACACATAACCTAACCCAACCCTAATTGTAGTGTTTGAGGCTAGGCTCAAACACTATATAACCTAACCTTATATAACCTAACACATAACCTAGCACTAGAAAAAAAATATTCTCCCAAACAATCTCCTCTACTTCTATTCACGCCTACTAGAGTTGCAACATTCAACATTGGTGCTTCAACCATTCATTCAAAGCGAAGAATTCCAATAAGAGATTTCAATGAACTAGAAGAGACAAGACTTACAACTTTCCAAGAAGAAATATCACATGTCAGATACATATCAATACATGAAATGAGTTTCTTTGGGGAGAGGTTGCTTGAAAACATAGATTCCAGGCTTCGACAAGCATTCCCAAAAAATAGTAACCAAAGTTTTGGAGGTGAGTTCTAGATCGAAATTGCAAACTTTGATAACTTTACATTACAATATTTTTTATTCAATTCTATTATAGTTCCTTCTATACAAATTCATACTTATCAATTTAATTAAATATTTTATATTCAGGCATATCTACTGAAAGTTTAGTTGGAGGCTTGGCACAATTACCTCCAGTAAATGACATGGCTCCATATGAAAGAAAAAGGTGAGAAAAGCTACTATGGGAAGAATTCAAAATGGTCATTACATTAAGTTGTGTTTTTTGACAAGATGGACAAAATGAAGAACAACAAATATTTTATCAAATTCTAACAAACATTAAGGATGTCAATCTGACAATCTACTATTGGATGTTGCTTATGTCAAGAACAAATGCAAGAACCAATGCTTCAGAGAACGAAGAATTTGAAAGCAGTGTTCATTTGTAATATAATTAATGATTTAACAATATTATAATGATTTAGCTAGCTTATATACCTTATATATAATCTATATAATATACGCTAAGATTTATCATTTTTGAGGCATATTTTTCTTTGCTTTTTTCTTTTTTGAATATTAAGGCGAGTTGGGACAACAAGGTTCTAATTTTGAAGCCAAGTTACCCAGGGTAGCATGGGCATAGCAGCATGGAGCATAAAGAAGTGTCGAGTCATGCCAAGTCATGGCGAGTTAAGGTAGGTTGCAAGGGTAAGGCAACTCTACAAGGTGAGTTGGACTCATCAAGATGTTAGCCAGGCTAGGAAGAGTCTGCAAATCAAGGGTCGAAGGTCCCTATGGGTTATTACTGGTGATGAGATGTCAGAAATGGGTGAGTCAGCCCAGAGTACAGTGTCATCCTACCGATGTCTAGTATTTGGACTAATAACTTATATAGGGAGGTATGGTTGTTCAAGGAAAGGAGCACCATAGGGATGCAACCGGGTTGCACCGAGAGTCCATAGCCGAACACCAAACGGAAAGGGTGTTCCAGTACTCTTCCTTCTAGGAGCGAAAAGAAGTAGCTCCCGCCTTGAGTCCCATAGTGACTCAGGTGTTCACCATAGTCTTAGGAGCGAGGAAGTCTCATTTTTCCCTGGCTATGAAGTGAGGGGTTTTGTGGTGAACCCAATGTCCCGAACTCTATGAATGCAATAATAGGGCCAACATGGTTAGTTCCCAGACATGTCATCGAGGGAGCTAGATGTTGGAATGATTTTTTAATGACTGTTAATCATCCATCAGTTGATCCTGACCGTTCCCCACAATCCTGACTGCTATGAATGAACATGATTGCCGATGGTGGCCACTTCATTGTAGCTTATAATTTAGTTTTAAAAAAATATACTTATCTTCGATGTCGTTAATGAAGCCTTGACATAGTCTATTAGATTGCAAATTTAATTCTTAAAGGTCTACTTCTGATTCCAAGTGAAAATCTAAGTTAACCTAGGCATCACTATCCATATTTGTAAACTATTGTGTTACACATGGATAAATTATTTCTAAGATATCTTAAGCAAATACAATAGATTTAGCAATATAAATAGTGAGGTGTCTTATTAAACTATGCCAAATCCTCACTTTATCACAATAATTTCAAAAGATAAATCGACTTGGTTACTTTTTATATATAAATTGGGAAACCAAGGTCCCAACCCTATTACATAGCAAGCCCGCAGGATATGAAAAGAAAAACCAAAAAATAACTAACTATAAATATTTAATAGAAGAACAAAGAAAAATAGCACATAAATAACTAACAAACAACAAGAAAAAACTACAAGTTGTAGCATGTCTTTTTGGGAGTCACATATCCCCAATCTTCAAAAAGGAAAGAAAAAATATCATCCTTAGGGTATTTCTTTCTATGCTTCTTTAAAACAAGACTCTCAAGATTACCCTTCAACCTTCTTTTCTAGAACTCCCACACAACATTTTGGAGTAGAAGCATAGAAGTAACCTATGGATCACCTTATTACTAAAATTAAGCACATTATTGACTCTTTCCTCCAAAGTTTCTAGAATTTTCTCCAAATAATTAAGAGAATTGGTGTTATGGCCACAATGAGAACATAAATGGACAAGATCAAACTTATTGTCCACCTAAATTCCTTTACCCTTGACATCATCCATGGCCACCATATCATTTCTAGGGACTAAATTCACATCATTTTTAGCCTCTCAATCATCCCCTATGTTAGAAGACTTAGTGTCATTAAGAACATTCATTTATTAAAAAGGTTGACACCAAAATCATTGGAAAGAGAAACATCTTCCTCTTACATGAAGTCTTGAGAGTGACTGAACTCTTTGTTCCCACTATTGATGCACTCATTGTCCTTGTGATCAACAAAGCCTTTGTTGCTAATTAGAAACAACTAATTCTACATTGGGTGTAGTGCTAGGGGTAGTAGAAATTATGGCCACCAACCTATTAGATCTTCTTACAAGGTTCCCCTTAAAAGGTTTTCCTATAGCAATCTTATTATTAACAGTAGCAACAATAAGAACCTTAGTCGTTGTTTCCCACAAGTGAGGACTAAAATTTAGGGTTTTTACTCTTAGTCTTGGAGATGTCAACATCACTAGGAATGTCCACATGGATATGAGAGGCAACTTTCAATAGATAACCAATGGAAAAAATATTAGGGCAACCTAAGTCATCATAATCAGCCACAACTTTACCAAGCTCAAGATTTCCCTCCACCACTTTACTAGGCACATCATCAAATGTAATTTTTTTCTTGAAAAGGAATGAGGAATGTTTGATAGGTTTTCTCTTACCCTTTGGAGTAGAGGGATCTTGCAAATCACTAAGATTCCCACCTTTAGCTTTGATAAGAATAGGGGTAGGGAATAGATTATACTTTGAAATAAGAGAGCTAACAGAATTCTAAGAGAACATAGCAAGGTGGACTTATGGAGTCTAAAAATTAACCCCTCATGTAGAGGCATCACAAATTTATCCATTAATACCTCCTTACCTAAACACTTAAGAGAACTTAGGACAAAATAAGGAAAACAAGCAATCTTATTATGTTTAAGATGGTCATGCGAGAAATGGTAATGAAAAACACATTTAAAACTACCTTCATCACTGAAGTACTTAATTGGCACTCTACTAAACTCATCATTCAAAACCATTCTATAATTCGATGAGTTCTCCCCTTTTCAAAATTTGGTTGATGGTTTCCATGTCCATCATTTTTCCCTATTAATGACCTTCCTACCTTCAATATTCAACCTAGTAGCAGCTCTGACGGTTTCCTTTGAAACAAGAAATCTAACATCGCCCATAATAACCTTTTTATCCTTTTATGAAGCAAAAAATGATTTTGAAAGGACTTGACCAGAGCAACATAGGGACTTAAAGTAGGGATCAATTCTACCCTCTTAAAAAATGTCATAGCATGGCATTATTTCTCACCTCCTTAGGGGATGTGAGTGTAGTCTGGTATCATATATCCCCTCTAGTATCTAAACCCTTGCAAAAATTATTAAACTAAGAAATATACATTTGGAACTTAGTAGGAAGAAAATACAAGCATTCACCTAAGAGAATAGGCTTCACAAAAATTTGAGGCTTATTCACTATCATGCAAAACTAACCTGTTCATACGATCATACCATGGAGAAACCTCCCAACCATAAGTGGCTTTATTGAAGTGACCATATCATTATTTTTAAGTAAATGCATATTTATGGAAGCTTGGGCATAATAATTAGAAGGACCAGAATTACCAATACTAACATTATCCAAGCAACCTGCAAGGGGTTCATAACAAGACTATTTAATGACATCAATTTGGTTGAAAGAAATATCATCCATTTGAAGAATTCCTCAAAAATAATCACAAGGGATAACAATACCCCTCTTGAGCCAAAGCAATATGATACATAGACACCAACAATTATCACTAGGGTAAAACTCAATACCCTTCCCCAAGCACCCATTAAATGACAATTTCATTATTTTCATTATTAAGGTTATTGATAATACTTTGAGAAGTAAGGCAACTTCGTATAGACTGATATGGCCCAATGACATTAAAAATATCATCTATGCAATCATATAATAAGTCATTAATAGAAAAAGGAAAAGATAAAAGCCAACAACTAATTAAGCAAGGATCATATAGAGATGTCATATTAGGAAACCTCTAACAAATTCTATGGTGCAACAAGCCATAGTATTATTAAAGTCACCTCAACAACAAACTGTTAGAAATGGGAAATATTCCTTTGACGACATACCCTTTAGGTTCCAATTCATAAGCTCATATGCATGCCCAAGTTTTTCCACTTGTTTAATCCATTTCCAAATGAGCAATATTCCAAGCGTGAAGAATGAAAGAATGAACCCAAAAACATGTATGATAGTAGAGGGAGTAGTTTATTTTGCATTGACTCTTCATTACAATTCAAAGCATCATGTATTCCTTCTCCCATAAATTTTTTCATGGGAGGAAGGGGAGGATATTTCTAGTATTAGACACATCTAGCCTATCACCATTTTTGTTAGAAGAAAAGAGTAAATGGCAATGCCAAATCCAACACCATTTGTCATAGTGACCCTTTGTTGGACAAGGAAACACCAATGTCAATATTCACTACTCCAATCAATGGCTTCTATCCTTCTTTTTTCCAAATATAGCTTGTAGGCCACCTTTATGACCACCCATCTCACTATCAACATTTCCATCACTAGCCCAACTATTCAATGGTTATTTTTCTAATGACTCCTTTCTCACTCTCTTGGAGGACAAAAATGACATTATTTAGGATATTCAATGCCTAGATATTTTCTAGAAAGCTTTAAGGTCAAATATATAGTGGCATAAAACTCAATGTTATAGGAAATCATTCTTAGCCAAGCCCAATTGGTTCAATTCCTATGGATAGAAGGGGGTTGATCATAAGGAAGTGTTGAGATTCCTAAGCATCTCTTTTACCTTTTAGGTTTCTCCTTCCTCTTTAAGGAAACATATCATTTCTAGAGTTGAGAAAAATTATCATATTAAATTATGAAGCCCCTTTCTTTGGCAAGGAGATTCCATGTGTGTTCAAAAATTCTTGTTGCACACGTTTCCATTACTCATGTTGCTAAGAACCTTGCAAATCCTCATATTTGAAGATTGAAAAATCCAAAGGTATATTTTATGGCCTCCCTTTAACCAAGGAAAATGGTTTCACAAAGTATCCTAGGAGTTTTATTATTTCCCTCATGACTATAATAGGCTTGGCTTACTTTATACTCTAAATAACGCCATAATAGGCTTTGCTTGCTTTATATTGACTACTCTCGATGGCGCCATAATTTTAAATTTAATTAACATACTCTAAAACCTAACTAAACCAGGTTGTAGCTCGTCAAATTGGACAAGTGAAAGGTCAATACCAACGCTGAGGAAGAGTTTGGAGGAGTGAAAATAAGGTCAATACCAGCGCCGATGAAGAGTTTGGAGCTAAAACAAGGTCAATAGCAGCACTGAGGATGAGGTTGAGGGCACTCAGGGAAAATCGACGACCAAGGGACAATGAGTACTTTAAGTTTGGCACCCCCATTCTTTTTAACCTGCAATTTTCATGCCTAGTTTCCAAAGATCTTCTCGTACATTGGCCCCCCCATTCTCGTAAAATGGTATAAGATAAGACAGAAAAAATAAAATAGCTTAGTCTTTCACATTTTTATAGTGATTACTAGAGGCACATAGACCAATTCTTCATAATAGAAGAATTTGATCATACTTTTCCAATGATGGCATTATGAGAAAACCTTAGGTTAAATGAATAATTCCTAGCTAAGTTCTTGAAACCATGTCCAATCATATAAGAGAAGACCGTTGCTATGTGTACTTGGATAACATGGGGAAAGGCTCTTTGGGCTCTTTCATCAATCTACATATTGTTAAATTTTAACACCTAAAAGTGAGAATGAAGAATCTTTCTTAGAATGGTGGCCCATTATGCTTCTCAACACCTAGATTGCAAAATCCTTGTCAATATCATTGCCATCACAATTAAACCTATTGCTTGAGATATAGTCATAGAGGTAAACAAATTGGCTTTCTTGATAGTAGATACATTCTAGACAATTCAATCCTTGCATCGGAGATTGTTGAATGGGCCCAACAAACTACTCATGATGCCCTTACTATTAAGTTAAAAGTTTGACAAGGCATATGATTGCATCAAATGTCCTTTCATTTATAAAAGGCTCAAGTGGATTTATTTTCAACCCTAAATTATTATCACACATTAAAAATTACAAAATACCAATTAATGAAGAACCTTCATTTGAAGGTGATGTCGTCATGACCTTTGAACAAAGAACCTTCATTCAAAAATGATGCCATGTCAAGACTTTCAAATGAAGGTATCTTTTATTTTAAATATTTCATGTCTAAAATGCTTTATAAAAGGAACCTTGGCATGAAGGATCTTCAAATGAAGACCTTAATTCAAAGGTCCTTCATTAGAAGATCCTTCATATGAAGGTTCCTTTAATGCCATCCCATTATAGCTCTTAGAGTTGTTAGAGATATTTTTGTTTTGAAGTAGAGATTGGACCATCAAACAGTATCACCATGACTCTACCAAGATATCCATCAAATTCAGAAGAAAATTACCCCTGTCAGTCCTAGGGCATCAATTCAATGCCAAGTTTCTTGCTTTAAAAGACCCATAAATGCAATGAACCTCTATCATACCATGATGCACACCAATCCACTGAGTTACAGTTCCAAGATAGTGGGTGGATTGGTGGATGTCATTTCTATTTACCCCTCAAACCCTTACATAGGCAAAACAGAGCAGACCCTGTAAATCTGGTAAAGACGTGCCACTCCAGTCATCAAAATTCTTTACCAGTTCCTTAATATTCCTACTCAAATCATCAGGTAAGGCTTGAAAACCTTGCAGTGATTTTACAAAAACTTAAGTAGGCCTTAATGATTGGGGTCCATTGTCTGCATCGAATCTAGAGGCCTTATACATAACATCTAGGTCATTGGCCCTAGGGATCCACTTCTCAACTAAAGGAAAAACTAATTCTTGATCCTTAGTAGAGTTTCTTATTGAATCTAAGAATAAAGAATATAAAGAATAAACTGATGGTAATCTATCATCAACTCCCTAATTCAAATGCCTAAAAACTATGTCTACAACTTCATTTTGCTTGGCAACTGCTCCCTTCTCACTTGCTTTTAGAGTTTCACGTAGCTCTCTAATCTTATTAAGCATTTTCTATTTGGTGGGATCTACAGAGTACTCAACCTCCTCTTCAACTGGCTAAATGAAGGATTAGGAGCAATAGTCTAGATGGGGGACCCAGAAGTAGAAACAATTGGAGAAGTTGGAGGTACTGATCTTGATGTAGAACATATGGCTAGGGTACCAGGAGCACTAGAAGACTCCCCCACATGTTTGTTGTAATACCCCTCCGTTTTGATTCTTGTTCAAGTTGTTTTATGCTATGTTTGGTTGCAATTACTTTGATACTGGATACATTTTGTTATGTTGTTTTGATCGTTACTATTGAGTAACAAATATTATTGTGGGATGTAGTTATCTGATTATTGTTTCACATGCATTATGGATTAATGATGTTGTAGAGTTAGCATGAGATATTATTATGAGATTATTGGAATTATGATGGAAGTGTCAGTTTTGATGAGTGTATGGGTGAAGAGGACGAGTTCGCATCACTCGCTTGCGAGCACCCTGCGAATCCGTAATTCCTTCTTCACGGTGTGTACTATATGCTGGATATATTATATGATGTTGTTTACTTGGTTGCAGGATTGCAGGTACATGACACCGACTCCACCTGGCTTCACAGGTTTGAGCGTGTCGATCCAATGGTTAAGTTGAACGGGAGATAGTAGCTAGGTAACATGTGTCAAGTCTATGCCCTAGCCTTAGTGTGTTGTTAGTTGTGTGTGTCGAGTTATTGTCTGTCTTGTTTTAATATTATTTATTTCTGAAGGATTATTGATTTGGAAATAGATACTTAGAATAATTGCATTTAAATCATGTTGATGATTATTTAATTTAAATAATGCAATGTGGATAAAAGTTTATATTTAAATTAATTAATTATATTTAGTTTATTTAATTAATTAAATTTGATCCAAGGGGTTGAATTTAATTATTAAATAATTTAATTAATTAATTAAACGTGATGCAAGAGAATGAAAGTAAATAAAAGAATTAAAATTAAATTTGGAATTTAATTTCAACGTGTGGGAATTAAACTAGAAATTGTAATTAAATGTTTATTTGGAAAATTAGTTGCAACTTTGGAAGTTAATTTATTATTTCAAATTGCATTTTAAATTGAAAGTGGGTTTTCGAAAAGTGAAATTGAAATTGAAATTTGAAAGTGAAAGTGAAATTGAAATTGAAATTGAAATTGAAATATCTAATTTGTATGTATTGTGAATTAGGGTTGTAAATATTGAAATTGAAATTGAAATTGAAATATCTAATTTGCATGTAATGTGAATTAGGGTTGTATTAGGTATTTTTAATTTATAAAGAATACATATTTTAATTTTAGGACAGAAAAATCTTATAGAAAAATACATTTTTACAGCAGAGAAGAAATTTTGGAAAATTTGCACAAGGGTTTGAAGAAAGTTTGATTGTAGAATTCATTGAAGGAAAGATTGTTTGCATTTGTTGGATTTTGGATTGGATTATTTGGAAGATTGAAAAAAAATCAAGAAATCTTTGGAGGAGGCTTGCATCAGAAATTCATCTCTTCCTGTAGCTTCTTGTACCAGGTTTTCCTCTTTGTATTTTATTGTTCTTGATTGTTTTTCCTTAAAATAGTAATGATTAAAGATTTGTTTATTAAATCTGTTTTAGAAAATAAATTTGATATTAGAAGAAAATAATTAAACAAAGTTACAGCCTTTGCTTGTGAAAATTCTTGAGTGAAAATTGTGAAAACCTTAGTTGAATTTAAATTATTTGGGGAAATTGATTTTGTTGTTATTGAAATCAAATATAGAGATTGAACAATACATTTAGAATGTTTTTAGAAAATAAAACCCTCTATTATTATTAGAAAACGAATTTTAAAATCTGCAGTATAGTTATATCTTCATGGTAAAATGGTCTGATTGCGTCGCCTATAACTTCACTTTCACAAACTGGGTTTTCAGAAAATTTAAAAGGTTTTTGGATTTTGAAATTTTCTTATTCCTGTCAAAAAATCATAAATACCCAGATCGTAGTTTTTGAGTTATGCTTGAAACATGAGACTACTATCAAATTATTTTTCCATGGTTGTTCTGAAAATAAAATAATAATAAATTGATATTTATAAATATTAATATTTTAGGTATTGTTATTATAATATTAAAATATTATTTAATAATATTTTATATTATAATTTATAATACTAAAGTATTATATTTATTTATATTATTTTAAATAAAATTTGTATATTAGATTAGTGGAATTAGAATTATAAACATATGGGAAAATTATTGTTTATTTTAAAATGGCATATTAAAGTGTAATTAAAGGAGTTAAATATTTGATTTAGAGAATGCATAATTTAAAATTTAATTGTGGAATTTAAATTCATGTGTAAAAGGTCCAATTATTAATTTGATTTAATTGGAAAAATATATTTATATTTTGGAAAATTAATGATAAAGGATATTTTATTTTGAATTAAACAATTTGATATTCTCTAAAGAATAAAAGATATGTTAATGATTAAATATATTTAAATATATTAATTTATATTTAATATATATATATTGAAAGTATATATCCATTTGAGAGAATAAATAATATTTTATTATTTTATTCTGTTGTTTGCAAATTGGGTATTATTAGTGTTCTAAAAAGAAATGATTAGTATGTGTAGAAAATGTATAGAGAAAGATATATTTTTTTAATAGAAGTAATTACTTGATTTAAAAGGAAATATTTGTTTTGTTAATATGATTGAAAAAAATATATTGAGATGTATAAATATATCTATGAGTATTTTCAATCAGTATTTACCTTGTTTTATTTAACTGCGTGTAATTTAGTTTTGCATGAAGAATTTAAATGATAAGTTTTGAATGTATGGTCAAAATTGATAAGGAAAAAGATATTTAAATATATTGAAGAATTATAGAAATATTTATATTTAAATGTTTGTTTTAATTAATGAGATTTAATTAGAAACAATATAAATGCGTGGTCAAATAGATAAGCCAAAAGATATTTTTTTATACATTGGTGAAATTGCATGTTTTTAAATGGATAGAAAAACAATATGTTATTATATTAAAGTGATTAAATGTATTAAATAGAAAAGTGAATGAGATGTAAGATTTGGTTAGGAAATGGAAAGAGTTTACTTGCATGGATTTGTATTGATTCAAAAGTAAATTAATAAGTTTTATTGATGAGACAATCAATTATGTTATTTATTAATTTCTATTTAAATTAATTAAATCATTGTGATTGGATTATGAAAGAGGTATGGATTTAGTATATCCAAAAGTAGTATCTTCCTCATGATTATCTTAAAGGATTTAATTCTTTGTATTTAGTAAAAGGAAGTAAGTTTAATTGTTTTAGATTTTCAATAATGAAAAGGGAAATAGGGGTTATCATTATTTTAGATGATCTAGTTATCATGTCTTTGACTTTGTCAACACTACCTATTGAATGAGTATGGATTTAGGAAATCCAAATATTAGATTTGATTGATGACTTGAATGCTTTTGTTGCTATGTCGTCAAGTTGCATTGTTGGTTTTGGGATTTAGTGTTAGTCCTAAATTATAAGTCTTCCAGAAGAACTTAGAGGATAAAGGTTGTTGAATCTTTATGCCATCCAGTTGTTTTCCCTTGGGTAGTGCATTACGTCTTTTCAATTTTACCCGGTTTTCACGAATGGGGATGTTTGCACCTCCTTGGTTTAGGAGCGGATTATGGGATCCGTGTCTCCTTGTATGGAGTGACCTTGTTATGTGGTTTCATCTTTTGTACCTCCTGTGAAAGGAGTGGACTATGTGTTGTTGCCTCCAAGATATTTGGAGTGAGATATTTTGTACCTCCTGTGAAAGGAGTGGACTATGTGTTGTTTCCTCCAAGATGTTTGGAGTGAGTTTCTATTATTTGTATCCTCCTTGTATTGGAGTGGATTATGATGCCTAGTTGGTATGCACTTGTGGTTCCCTTGGTGGATTGTTTGAGTGTGTGTTGTCGAATAGAAGAGTGGCTTTTGTTAGGGGCCGGAGCCCAAAGTGGTAAACCGGGTAACCTTCAAAAGTGAGTTAATCAAGTGATAATTAAATTAATGTACTTAGATGATTAGGATGCAGTTCACACTAATCAAGATAATTTATTCCTCACTCATAGACCCAAGGGCTCATTTAGACTTGGGATGAGTGAGAAGGCCTGGAATGGCAAGATCAACTATCTTGTCCTTGCGAGAGGTAGTTGATTCCGCATGAGTGAGTATGAGTGTCGGGATTCGGTTGAGGCCACCAGGATTACTTGTGCTGGAGCCTATGAAGAATGTCCAGAGGAGATCTCATGACAAACCTTGCGATGACACTCTATCTAGGACAACTATTTTTAATTGTTTTATGTGTATGGTTCTCTGAACATACTTGATCTATTTTATGTCTGGAAGCAATATGACCTATGTCAGTGATGTTGGAGTTATGTAATTGAATACATTTGTACTAGTGTCTCATTCTGAGAATGAGTGATGTAACTATTGGATTAAGATAATGTTTATGAGATTGTATATTGGTTGATTATCTTATTATGTTATGTGGTATTCTTATGATGTATGATGGTTATTTCATAAAGTTCATAAGGCTATGGTTATATGTAATATGTATGTGTGGGTTTAAGTAATCCTAACCTTGTAGCTTTAGAGGTTGTTGTTAACTAGTAAGTGAATGTGTATGTTAAATGCACTTTATAAAAAAAAAATTAGTTCACTTAAGATGTTAATTGCAACTTCCTTTAAGGTTACTTTGTGGGGCATTACATTTGTACTTCAACCTATCTACCTCAGTTTGCAGCTCAATATTCCTTTGCTGCATTCTACTATACTCTCCAATAATGGTGTTATACTTCTCTATCAAACTTTTCTTCTCGGCTTCTTCTCTTTCAGATGTCTTTTGGGCCAATTTGGCCACATTTACAGTCAAGTTTGTAGCTTCTGTAGTTGAAGTTTCAGAAGCTCTTTTGATTATTAACCCTCCCCTTAGGTTTGGGCTAATATCAGTAACATAGGGCACGGGCCAACCTAAACCTAGGAAGTAATAAAGTTAGGCAAAATATTTAACTCAATTTATAAAAAGGGGCCCGGCCTAAATGAGACAATGAGACATAAGTCATTTTAATACCCACTCTAAAAAGGTAACGACCGAATATATCTCACCCAAGGTTTTACATAGAACATTAGGATTTTTATGAAAGCCAAGGTAAAACCCAACCTTAGGTTCCTCCCAAACAATGTAACAAGCCACGACAAGGGAAAAACATAAATGGAATTCAAAGAACAAGATTTGAAACTCTATCAAATCCACCATGATGCACACCAATCCACTGAGTTACAGTTCCAAGACAGTGGGTGGATTGGTGAATGTCATTTCTATTTAGCCCTCAAACCCTTACACAGGCACAACAAGGCAGTCCCTGTATTTGATTGTTTAATCCCACAAAACAGTGATTGAGAACTTCAAAACAAATGCAAATGAAAGGGAACACATATACTTATCTACACCAATGATCTCAGAGCATTTCAAGTTTGTATGGATCCATACAACACAAAAGAACTTCAGAAAAATTGTAAAAACATAGAAAATTGCTTCAAAAACGTGGTATCTGATATGAAATTTTGGTATCAACTCCTCCAACAATTGCAATGGGATGGGAATACAATATGATAGAAGTGGGATAAAAAATGCATCGTTTGAAGCATCAAACCAATATGCAAAGATGAAAGAAAGTGCTAACCCCTTAAACTGAAAAAGTTTCTTTTAACTTTAAGTTTGTTGGGTAGCCAATTCTTTTAAGTTATCAAATCCTACCATCATACATAATCAAAATGTTGTTGTTTCAAATGACTATGAGCACTAACTTTCACTATTTGAAGATGTTGAAAACGTGTCATGGAGAATTAGAACATTGATAAACTTATGATGACTTTACCAGGCTTAGTACACACTCTCTCCCCATTAACCACTTAGACATATGGAAATTAAATGTAAATTTGCTGCTATTTTTAATCATGTAGGTGTCCAATAAACCACTTGGTAGTGTTTCCCTTCAAGTTTATTTACTTGAATGAAGAGAAAAATTCCTTTGATTACAATTAAAGAATATATTTGATGCCTTAATTGTGTAACTGGTGGACCATAGTCACATTTAACACTTGTTACAAAGTTTGGGAGTTAAAACGTTAAGTAGATTTTATTTGTGATGGACACATTTGGACGGTAGTAACAATAACTTGCAATCTATCAAGACTTGATTACCTTATAACCTATCAAATTCTAGTGATGAAATGATATATTAATCATAATTTCACCTTTGGATCACATCACCATGAAAGAACTTCATCCAACATCCTTATGAGTGCAGGTACCACCAAATAGGTATTTGTCATATTTGTCTTCCTCGAGCGAGGGAAATTCAGGAAGAGAAGAGGAAAGTGAGACATGTAGTAGGTCTAAAAGAGAGAGACCAACTAGAGGTCAAAAGATTAGAAGAAAATTTTGTAAACACATGGAATTTTTTCTTGCTAAAGGGGGGTCATGTTCTTATGATGATGAGGGAATAGGTGACATCGAGGTGCCCTTGAGGTACAAACATCTACGGAAAGAATGGGTACCCAAGGAACTTCCTCCAATAAACACTGATCTTTGTGTCAACGAGATGATATATCGCATAGCACCATTGTCATTACATGGTTTGGGCCTATTTTGCATGGATGGCATAAAGGTCTATTACGACAATGTTACTGAGTTGATGGAGTATGTTGGACCCTGTTACAGTTACAAAGATTGGATGTCGCTGGTTCGATATACATGAAGTATGCATAGGTATGCACTATCAGCAAACTATATACAACTAAAAGATAAGGATCAAAATAAAAGAGTGGCTAGGTACATTGACGGGAGGCCAAAAGCATCAAGGAATATTGTAGGGTTTATAAATAGTACACGACCTGGGTTGACAAATAAGCAACCCAATTGTATATTTGAAGCGCAAAGGGAAATCATGTATTCGTATGTGCGATAAAATCAATAACTACAGGGGAAGAGTTGCTAATCAATTACAATTTGAATCACTTAGATACAAAGACAATTACTATGGGGGTGGTATGTACTATATACAATTTTACCCAACCTCCAATTAATGACTCCAATATACCATTTTATTACTATATTTTTTTTTGTAAGTCTATTGGTTTCATTTCAGTAATGTTTTTGTTTTTATTTTTTGTCGCAGTGGGACATTGATCATACAAGGAAAGCTCTGACCCAGAGCGCAGATCACGATCCATCTTCAGGAACTTCTATCCTATAGGTTTACCTCATTATAATTGTACAAATTAGATACAAGCAAAATGTTTTATTATTATGTTTTTTTCATGAGTTTATTGGGTTAATTTTGATAATATTTTTAATATTCTTGTTGCATTCAGCTGATCAGGGAAAGGCACCAGTAGTACAGGAGAACATCCATATGGAGGTGGAGTCACTATTATGCGATGATGACATCGCATTTTCCACAAACCCTGCGGATATGATGAGGAAGGCCCAAAAAAAATGCAATCAAGAAATCCTTAAGTTGGTATTCGTAGTGCCTCAAACAGATGAGATAAGAGAAAGGGTTAAACTATTGTTTGAGAGAGCACAGAACTTGCAAGTAAGTTGTCATGAGATCTTTAATTATAACATAAGTCCATTCATGGTTTTATATTTTGTATTCTTTTATATCATGAACTAAAATATGTGTTGTTTTTACAGGATTATTTGCATCCTCAACATGTTGTTGGCCATGATCAAGGTACTGCAAGTGTTTCCCAAGAAGTAGGGGATGGTACAAGTGTCAATCCTGATCTTCTTGTGCATAAAACACTTTATCCGTCCCCATCATCTGTTCCTATATTATCGACTGAAATTTCGGCAACACATACCATGCAGGCATTTGGTAGTCCACCGTCTAGTAGTGAAAACATGCCACGACATGTGTCAGTACCTGTGGATACAGAGACCGCTAGTACTGGTGATGTTTTAGCAGCATTTCTTAGATCTTCCCATATTACTAGTACGAGAACATTTCCGGTCACATTTGTGGTGACCGAGGATTTCCTTCCCATAAAGATAGAGAAGGTCTCAGGTACTTTAAAATGTTTTAGTTATTATTATACATAATCTAATTGAAATTTACTTATTGATCACTCTTTATAGACTAGTGATCCCATGATCATTTTGCAAGAAATGATGTTTTTTTATAAAAATCTAAGTGATATTACATTGGAGCTCTTCGAGCCCACCATACGTACACGGTGGAATGCCCAAAATCAAGATTTAAAAGGTGAGCTCATTAACTGTTTAGTTGTGTTGTTCAGTGATAAAACATTCAACTGAACCAAGGTCCTTAAGAAAGCTGGTACCTATCTAAAGTATGTGAGGGACCAATATAGGTCACATTTAGAGAAGAACAGAAAGTACGAGTGTCCCCCCATGATTCCAAAAATGAAGTGGAAGGACTTGGTGTCGGATGGAAAGGAGAAGGTTGAAAAGAAGAAAGGAAAGACACCACCGGGCCAAGCAAGGTATGTGATACTATCAACAATTTAATTATATACTGATTACTCTTTTTTTTTACATAATCTAATGTATTTCAATTTTTTCATAGGGTTCCCGACACATTGAAGGCAACAAAGGCAAGACTAGAAAAACACGGGAAACACAAACTTCGCTCTAGTGGTTATATGAAAATAGCCGCATGATTTGTAAGTATCAATAAATGAAATATTGCATCCAAATAATAATTTTCAAACAATTTTGGTTTTATCACACCATAGAAGCAAAATTCATGATCGCATGCAAAAATGCAGGGCTTTGATTTCAATAGAGTGCCCACAGAAGAGGACCTGAAGATTGCCTTCCACCAAGGCTATGGAGCCCTGACTGAACAGCTAAGAGTCTCGACTGGGAAAACACAATCTTCCACTACATCCAACATGCAGGTAAATAAACTCAATAAAGTTTATTTCAAATTGAATACTTGTGCAATCTGTTCAATATTAATTTCTACCATAATAATGTGCCTATTTGTTTTACATAGATAAGCAATGATAATACTGCACATGACACTGGAATGCAGCCTAGTGAGGGTGGAGCGCAACCTACCGATGAAGGCCATGGTGTGCATCCTGATACTGGATGTATTCATGTGCTATACATCTTGGATTAATACAATTAAACATCTTTAATTGCATTTGGTGTATTAATCAATGTGTCATTTCGTGTCTCAACTTTAGAGCATGTAGAGTGTGATCAACATGTTGAGCATGATTAGGCTAGACAAGATCAGGAACATGATGTGGCTCCATCAGGTAAAGAGGACCACTCTAATGTTATTTTAAACATAGTTAATTGCAATTGGTGTATTAATTAATGTAATCTTTCGTGTTTCAACTCCAAATCAAGATTGAGAGGTTGTTCAGCATGTTCAGCATGAGGCTATAAGACAATATCAGGAAGATGATGTGGCCCATTCAAGTAAAGAGCACCACTCCGATGTTCTTTTAATTAATGAAATATGTGTAACAATAATAATAAAACATATCAATTTAACATTTCTTTGCTATTGCAGCAGACCTCCCCTTGTAGCCGTGTCCACATTGTGAGTACACAACTAGGCATACATTAAGATCACGAGCAGAGCTTGGAACAACTGAGGGGGGGACAGATGATTTTGAAAATGATACTCCACTTCAGCTTTTTTTAGCTGCAAAAAAGAAAAAAAGTGATTGTAATCATATTATGACAAGTTGACAACCATATTTTTGATAATATGTAAAAACTGAATAAATGAATGTTATATGTTAATGAATGAATGTGAATATGTTAATGAATAAATGTTATATGTTAATGAATGAATGTTATATGTTATTAATGGATGAGTGAATGAATGTTATATGTTATTAATGGATGAATGAATGATTAATGTTATATGATCGGCTATGGGGAATTGAGAGTGATGTGAGGGGGGGTGGAAGGGGCCAAATGAGCACCTTCACGTGGTTGGCCCTGTTAAGTAGAGAATATTAAACTATTCTCAAAACAAAGAGAAGCTCAATAAGGTAAGAAATACATTTTTCAATATAAGAAATGCATCGTTTGAAGCATCAAATCAATATGCAAAGATGAAATAAAGTGCTAACTTTTCACTATGAACATTGTGTTGTGTGTGGATTTGGATCATAATGTAATTTTTTTTTTTTAATTTTAGTGGTCTCTAAAATTTGACTTTTGTGCATAACAGGTTAGTGGAAAATTTGACAGCTCTGAAGGGTTTAGAGGCTCAATTGAGATAGATACATGGATATTTGGATCTTTTCATTGATGGGAGGCTTCCACTTAACCATGAAATTTTGTACCATCTACAGGTACGCTAAAATATCTCTACTTACATTCATTCAACTTACTGTAATATAATATCTGACAAAAATCTCCCGTTCATTATATTTACATGGATTTTCATGCCCTGTTCCAAAGAACATGTTTTAAAATAGGAAAGAAGGATGCTGGCAAGGGTTAAGGAATTTGGCTTTACACCTGCCAATTGCATAGTTTACTTCATTCATCCAGCATATTGCCTATGTGTTTCACAATAGTTGGAATCATATACTATAATTATAGAACTAGTAAAATTAAAATATGTAAGTTTCAAATATGGCATTACATATCTTTCTATGAATTTTTGAAAGAAAATATCAAAATGGAGAAGTATTAACAAAATAATCTGCATAATTTCTAAGAGATCAGGGAATTTTTTTGCAGAGTTATCTTGAATATATTTAAGACAAAAGTAACTTATAGAGATTGAAGCAAAATATCGGTAGTCTAAAATCACCAGTCAACACATCTTAGTAGTATCTCAATTCAAGAGAACTAGGTCCACTATCCATTAGCCAGTAAAACAAATAAAATCAATCCATAAGATTATTCTATTCTAATAGGGTTGACTAGTTGCTTCTTTCTTTTTGATTGTCAAGAAGTCATCAATATACACTTGGTTTTCCCGCCTTCTCTTGCCTTGTGGCCAGAGAGTTTCTACAGAAGGCATCAAAGTAACCTTCAAGATTGAAAATGGCAATGAGTACAAGGTCAGTATAACTTAATGCTAATTGGGTATGATTTTATTTGTTCAAGACCAATTTAGATTCATTTTCTGCTCACACTACTTTTATTTACATTTATGTTTTTCTAATATCCATTTTCCTTTACATTCATATTCTTCTATACATATTGTGTTTACAATAATTTTTTCCTTAATTTAATCTAGGGGACAGGACCCAGTACCTAAGAAACTTTCAATGTCATGCTGTTAGGATTTACTGTGAAGCTAATCCAAAGTTTTTCATTGCTGCTCGAAGCCATATTGCAATGCTTTCTCTATGAAGCCCACATGATCCCCATCAGGTATCTTCTTTTTGTAGTCTCTAAATTTCTTAGAAGAAATCAACAACCAGTTTGTCTAAATGTGGCTCCTTATTTACACATTAATATTTTTTTTGGCAGCAATGGATCAAATTGGATTCATGGGGTCTTAAAGAGAAGGCTCTCAAACATGGAGATCAAGAATGGGGCCAAGTAAAACCATTCATAATCATGCTCATATTGTTTTATTGACTGTCTAAGAGGTAAGTATCCAGGATAACATTCTGTATTTTTCTATTGAATTTCCAGAGTGAGAATAATTTTGGGTTTGCAATCCTATTTTTTAATACACTAGCTAAGTATCCAAGACGCACTGTAAGTACTCTTTCTCACCAAATTGCTCATTTTCCACAAATTTAGATTCTATTGTGTAGTTTAATATTCACTAGTTTGATTTTTTCTTTTTTAGCAAAATTAGAATCTAGTTCATAGGTTGTGCTTGATGTCCATGACAGTCCCCTTGATCTCATGACTCATCATAGGTTTTATATTTTGCTCCAATTGTTGATCAACATCAAATGTGGCCATCATAATATCATCCATAGCCTCCATATTCTACAATTATTCATTGCTCATTTCTCATACATAGTAACCAAATAATGCAGGCCTAGAGCTTGGACTGCAGATGTATGCAAAAAATGATAAATCCCTGCCTCTGTAAACCTAATTAAACACAACAACTGACATGTTGTTTGATATTTCAAACAGTCATATGACTGTCCTTTTTCTACCTTGTAAACACTTACTCAATGCATACAATAATTTATTGAAATGCAAAGTTGAATGGCCTCTTAACTCTTGACACTAATGTCAATGCATTTGTCCAAATAGGGTTAATCATATTGTGATCTAAATTTTCATAATGAAGTCTTCCAATCTGAGCATTGATGACAATCCATCTTGTCTTTTGCTACCCCTATTAAATGCTCATGGTCTTGACACATCAACTTTCTCTCTTTGATTGACCTATCCTTATGTCCTGTCACTATCCTTATGGATGCACTTTGGAGCCTCCTACTACTTTTATATATAGCCCAGAGTCACCTCGATATGCCTACATTTCAACGAATAGTTTTTTTTTTTTTTTAAACTGCATTGTTCTGTCGAAATTGTGACGAACCGCAAAAATGCCAGACGACCTTGCTATGTATCTGACGAACTTTCATCGTAATGACTTGCCTATTTCATTGCAGGTGCGATGAAATTTTGTCGTAATGACTTTCCTATTTCGTCGCGAGTGTGACAAACTTTCACCGTAATGACTTGCCTATTGCGTCGCGCGTTCGACAATCTTATGTTGTTAATCCAACGATTTCGCAAATCTATGCCAACCGTGCTTCGGGCACCATTCATTGCTACACCGACGACTATATGTTGCTGCTCTGACACTTCAACGATGGTAGGCTACACGTGCTCCGAGCACTATTCGTCAGTAGACTGACGACTATATGTCATTGCTCTGACACTTCAGCGATGGTAGGCCGCACGTGCTCCGGGCACTGCTCATCGTGAGACCGACATCTTTACGTCGCCGCTCCAACGAATGTATGTCGATGCTCCGACGCTTCAGCAACGGTATGCCACACATGCTCCAAATAATGTTCGTCACTAGACCGATGACTATATGTCACTACTGTGACGCTTTAGCAAAGGTATGTCACTCGTGCTTCAGACAATTTTTGTCGCTAGACTGACAACACTGTCATCCCAATTCCAATGAATGTATGTCATTGTTCCGACATGTCGACGATGGTATTCCGCCCGCGGTCCAACCACTGCTCATCGCGCAATCGACAGAATGGGCTTCATTGTTCTGATGAGCTGGCACGGGAGGGCGAAGTTTTATTGTCTGTCGGGATATAGACAAAAATTGAGCAACGGCGCTGATTTGTGTGATTCGTTGGTCGGCCGACAATAGATTATCGAAATTCCAACGAACGGCCATCAAAAATTGGGGTCAAATTCATTAGTGCGAGGCAGTTGAGAGCTGACGACAGCACAAGATGAACCAGAGGAAGATGAAGGCAGGACAAAGCTGGGAGGCAACCACGAGAAAATGCGGCAGGGACTAAAATTTTCATGTAGGCAATTGGAAGCAAGTTGCCGTTAATGCTATATTTTTTGTTGATGAAAGAAGCCTATAAACAACTCCTATTATGGCTAGTGAAATAAATCTAGAGAGGGAGTGATTTTTTAAAATGAATTTTGATGTAACAAAAGGTGCCACTTAAGGTTGGGCCTGTGAAAAATTATAATACAGTTGTAATCCTTTTACTTTTATTAATAAAATAAAATAACCTTTTACCGATCAAAAATATATATATGGTAAGCTCCAAATGAAATGTCACACTCTCATGAATCTCCCAAGCACATGACCAATATACTCAATATCAAGAGAATTATCTAGAGTATCATCAAATCTATCATTGCACATATAAAAATTCCAAGAAAACATCACAAAAATTTGATATATCATTGTTTGCAAGAACATCACATGCTCTAATGAACATATCTTACTCCTAAGAGCACTTGTATCATGCCAATATTATAATGTATAACTAAGATTCAAAAATGGCACAATACTAAACTATCCTCTAAACCAAGGACCCCTTATTAAAACTTACAAGATATAAACTAAAACCTCACTAAAGACTCCATGGAGCCTCTCTAATGTCTAAGTAAACTGGTGATATAGAGTATACACATGGCTTGGAGGACTTGAGGATCCCTAACTAAATATTCCATCATTCATGAGAGGGTTTCATTTAATTATCAACTAAAGATTCATAAAAATTTAGATAGTGCTGATAAAATATATGCATTCACATATTCTAGACACATCTTACATCAATGGAGTATAGGAAAATACACATGCAAATGCAATGAGAGGTAGAAATACAATAAACTATTAATTCACAAAATAGGAGAAAAAGAATGTAAACAACCACCTTCTATTGCATGTACTTAATACTTAACACTATAACTATTAACTATTAAAAACCACCAGGTCCTAACCTAGTTAATTTCTCTAGCGTATGAAAACAAACATTAAGCTACAAAATTCAATTCATGAATTACAACACATGCATTCATAGCATATAACTAAAAACTACCAACCAAATTCAATAATACATTATCTAATCTAAGAACAAAAATTGAAGTGGGTTAGTAGTACCTCAAGTGGCCCTTGCTTGATTTGTTTCTTCCACAAAAGTTGTCAAACACTCACTTAATTACTCAAAAAATCATGATGTCAAACCAATTCTCTTTATTGCATTCTAACACTAAACAATTACATAAAATCTAATAGGAAACTATTAAAGATCTTTGTAATGTAGCACACATTCTATTGTTGTAGCTATTGAATAATAATGGTAAAAATAGATGATTAAGTAATTAGCTAACTAGGTAACTAGATCTCCTCCTCAACAAAAGATCCTACTATATAGGGTTTATGAGGAGTTTCATTATTCATGGAGTAAAAACAGATTCATGGAATAACTATCAACTCTCCATCAAAGAAAGGAAGAGGACCAAGTTTGCTACAGAAAATAATAACTATATGAAGCAGGAGTAGAAAAACTGAATTCAGATTCTAGGCCCAATAGTTTAACCACTCATAATAGAAACATGTTCATATAACAATCTTGTCATAAATCATTCTTGCTGCAAGTAGACTTCTTCTTCTCCTAGTTGTCTTATTTGGCAAGTAATAGTGGCATGTTGTGACTCATGACTGATCAATAAATGATCACCTTCATTTCCTTTTGAAAGTGTTGCATCCTGGTCTTTTGATTCCTTCTCTACAACAATCCACAATCCTTATGTTGCGGTCTAAGGAACTCGTTGATGCAAGTTGACAATTCTTCTTGATGCAAGGTGTTAGTCTTATTCCTAAGGTGTCTACATTATTAAAAATCATAAATCAAACATACAATCCTACAAAATTTTATAAAAATTCATTCATACATATATCAACATAACATATTTTCATTTCCACATACTTCAGACTACTTAAAAGTATATAAAAGTATAAAAGGTCTTAGTAATGTCTTGAAATTTAGCAGAAAGAGATAATATAAAATATAAAATGGTGAAAGGAAACTAGCTAATTATGGATCCCATCATTTCCCCCAAATAATATATTGCTTGTCCTCAATTAACTTCAAGGTCAAAGGTTATACTATAGGGCCATTTCTTTGAAGTCCACAACACAAGTCACCCCTTTACTCTATTTCAAGTAGAAACCTTGTTGATCTGAGAGCCTTGCCAGTCTTTTATTCTCTGTTGCAATACCATCCTCTCAATTCCTCCTTGTCTAGTGTGGTATGGAAAATAGGAGGAGAGGAGGTTGGAAAGTAAGAGGAAAACAAGTAATTTCATTTCTTAAGGAAATTGAAATGTATTTATGTGACCTGCCAATTGCTGCCACATAGGTGTAAATGAAATGAGGTTCCTTCTTCTTTGGTTCTAGCATGAGCTCCCACTATTTTCCTTGATTAAAGCCAAGTGTCTCTCTGATTATGCCTTTTACTTCTAGTCCCTTCATTCTTTTGTAATCCTTTTCTTTGTAGTCTAATATCTTTGTTGCAATTCCCCTATGCTTTGTAGTGCCCCTCAGTTTTCTTTCTATTATTGATAGTTACTCGTTGTGTTTGGACATTATGATACTTTTCTTGGTGTTGGATTCATAGTTATGATGATAGTGAATGATACTTTTATCACTAATGTTTATGCTTATGTTATGCCTAGTATATGGAATTAATGGATTATGTGGATTAATCTTGTTATGTGCATCATGTGATTATCTGATGATTGCTCATATCATGTTGATTGGTAATTGATTATTGTGCATTGATGTATTTGGTGAAGAGGAACAGTATCGTATCACTCACTTATGAGTGCCTTGCGATGTTGAAACTTTCCTCTCATGGTGTGTTGGACTATGTACATGTTCGACTATGTGGTTTTTTGTAGGTGTCAATACCAGGCATTAACTCCAACTGAATTGTCAGGTTTGAGTGTGCCTAAACCCAATGGAGATTGTTGAAACAGAGATAGCATTAGGTCCCCTATGTTGATCCATCATCCTTGACAAGGATGAATAGTCAATTGTATTACCTTGTCAGTGTGGTCAGTTCATGTTGGTCTATCTGTTTCGTTGTGCAATGCCTTCCATTTTGCTTTGAAGTCAGGTATTGTTTGGTATTATGAATTTTTGAGTTAATTATTTGATTAGTGCTTGATTGATCATTGTATTAAAATAGAAGATTAGTATGGATAAAAGTATTTTGATAATTTAAGTAAATGTTTTAATACATTTGTGGTTTGGATAGATAAAATATTATTAATGTTTTATTTGATTTAAATAAATTAAAATTTAAGATGTAATAAAGAAATATTAAAATAAATATATTAAATTATTGTATTGTGCAAACAAGACTATATGAAACATTAAACTAATAAATTAAATATTTTAATAGTTTATTTACGTTGTGCAAATATTAAAGTAAGGTTGAATTATATAATATTTAGTGGCAATTGTTGATAGTGGGGAAAATTAAATAAAATATTTAAAATTAAAGAAACCCAATGGATATTGTTGATGGAGATAGCATCGGGTCCCCTATGTTGAGCCATCATCCTTGACAAGGATGAATAGTCGATTGTATTACCCCGTGAGTGTGGTTAGTTCATGTTGGTCTATTTGTGTCGTTGTGTATTACCTTTCATTTTTCTTTGAAGTTGGGTATTGTTTGGTATTATGTTTGTTTGAGTTAATTGTTTGATTAGTGCTTGATTCATCATTGTATTAAAATAAAAGATTTTTTTTTTTTTGCTTAGTAATATGAGTTTGTTTGTATTGCTTTAAAAATTAAATTACATCATAAGTTTCAGCAGTTCATATTTCAACCCAAAAAAACCCTCTACATCAGTAAGGATTCAACCCAAAGGCACATTAACATGCAGAAATAAACTTTTCCATTCCCCTATTCTCCTACTACAAATGAAAATTTGGGTTAGCCTCCTATCAACACCATTAACCTTCATCGGTATTTTAACCCTAAAATTTGACTACCCATTTCATCCCATGTGTTGTTCAATCTCCATCTACTTCTAGCTTAAGTAAACAAAAAGATAAAAATGACCAAAAAATAAAGAAATTATTTTTCTCTCATTTCGCACTACCCGGCTCCTTATCAGTCTTGCACTGAGTTTTTGACTTTCGCTTCCATTAACGTTTCTCCTCTTGTTCCATCTTCTCTGCTTCCATCTTCATCTGGGCTATAATGGCTTCTAATTTCATTAGCTCGATGAAGAGCTTTAACACCTTCCAGCCAAGCTTCGCTTCTTCTATGCAACGTGCTTTAAACTTTTCCTCTGGCTAGTGGATAAATGGGATGCAACCTATAGGTTCTTCCAATTCTTCTATCTCAATTCCTTCTCTGACATCGATTCCTATGCCCGGGATTTCCCATTCTAAAATTGTCTCCATATTGTCCAATAAATCTATATGCACAATCATCTCCATTACTTTCCACCTCCTCTCCCAGGTCCAAACCCCATGTTGCAATCAGAGAATATATGTCCATGTTCATCCTATACCTATGTCTCAAAATCCCAAAGTCCCTACCCAGAATCATCCTCACACACTTCCACAATCTTTCATCATTAAACAAAAACAACCCCACTAACCTCTTCTTAGATGCATCTCCGCAAAAAGGGCTTAGTTGTTGCTTTTAGAGGAAGGTGAAGTTCACCTCCATTAAAGCCTTTCTGCAACAATGTCATGGCATTGGTTATTTCTTCTTTGTGCTTCCTTCCCCACACCTAGCCCAAATGAAATCAATTAGACCAAGGGTTGAGGAGATTAATCTTCTTGGTTACTTCACTCCTATCTTAATGTCGCTTGTACCTAGATGTCACCGCCAACCTTCCCAACTTCTCTCTCATCTTGTCAAATCTACTTCAATCTGCCTCCATTTTTGTTCATTAAATGCAATGTACTCTCCCATTTTGTTAGCTCATTCCTCTAAGTCCACATTTCTTAAATCTTTGAATTTTAATTCACCAACTTCCCTGAATGTTAAGGCCCATTTAGAAAGGATGTCAACTTCTACATTACCCGATCTTCTAATATGACTCACTAAATAAATTTCACATGAAGCTAGTTCTTCTCTAATTTTCACTATTAAATTTTGAAGGTGTCATGCATTAATGGTTCCCTTCATCATGGCTTGAACAATTATTAGTGACTCCCCCTCTAAATAAATTTTTTTGACACTCCTAGACTTTTTCCAAGTTTGATTGTCGTTAAAGCAGCTAAGGCTTTCGTTGCATTATTCGTTACTTCCTCCAACTTCTTCGCTTCCAATGCTAAAACACCCCCTTTGCAATCTCAAATAATGAATCCTGCTCCTGAAGGTCAAGGATTCCCTTTTAATGCCCCATCAAAATTTATTTTCCACCAGCCTTCTCGTGGTTTTTCCCAGGTCACAACCTCAAACCCCTTGGCAGCTGGTTTAACGCAACCAGGCCCCTTAACAAGCAAAATAAAAGATTATTGTGGATAAAGTTATTTTGATAATTTAAATAAATGTTTTAATACATTTGTGGTTTTGAGAGATAAAATATTATTAATGTTTTATTTGATTTAAATAAATTTAAATTTATGATGTGATAAAGAAATATTAAAATAAATATATTAAATTGTTTTTACTGTGCAAACAAAACTATATGAAAGATTAAACTAATAAATTAAATATTTTAATAGTTGATTTTGTTGGAAATATGTGCCTCAATCTCGTTGATCCATTCATCGGTGTAACCTGAGCAGTCGGTGCAAGTCTCCTAACTCTCGATGAAGATAGAATTTTGGTCAAAGCGCTTGCTCGATGTAACTTGTTCCATCGGGATGAGTTCTCAGTGTTGGCAGTGTGTTTCCATCGGTGTGACTTGGGGTCATCAATGTAAATATTCATCGGGCTATGTCAATGGACCGATGGTAGACGGAAGCGACTTGGATTCTGACGGAAATGGGGACCACAGCAAAAAGGTGATCTTGATCTATGGTTGTAATGAGATTAATCCAATGGTGCTCATTTTAATTCACACTCAGTTGTGGTGCGTACCAATGGAATCTTGTGAAGCGAGCAGAATTTCCTAAGCATTTGACACTTGGTGGCTTGATCAATGGTGTTCACTAGTCTCGTGCCTCATGTGGTGGGTCCTGAGTGACTCATGCGAGGTGTGTCGACTTCGAACATGTGTCGTTGTTTTGGGGAAACTTATTGGGAATATTGTGGATGCTTTTGTGATTCCCCAAAATTGCACTAGCGGTGTACACGTGTCTTGGTGGGTCCCAGCCATGGCAAGTGGTATAGGAAGGGAAAATGGTCGAAGGTCATTTGGTCGCTTGGGTAGTTTCGATGGTTGGTCTACTATGGAAGTTGAACCGAACTGACTATTTGGTGCATCATTCAAAGCAATGGATGAATAGCATTATGACACATGGCATGATATTATTCATTGATTTTATATCATTGTTGTAAATCAATGTTGATTGGTCAAAATCTTTATTCTTTGCTAGAGATTAATTGTAGTATTGACAAAGTGCAGTTTTGGTATGTCTTTGTAATGCAATTCAATGTTGGGCAGCTCGATGCATGTTGTAGGGTGGTGTTGAAAGAGAATGGTGGAAGCGTGTCGGTGGGGTAATTAAATACCTTGATGGTTTTTGGTTGGATTGAAAAAGAGAGATGAGGTTGATCAAGAAGTGAAATCTGGTCGAGCAGAGTGTGTGTGTCCAAGCGGTATGCGAAGAGCATTGTAACCGTGAACACTGAGACACACAAAACTGAGAAGATGTGAACTTGAGAGGTCATGAGGTTATGTTAGCCAAAAGGTTGGTTGTGCATGTGGACTGGTGAGATGAAATGAATCTTCACTGTATGTCATGTGAGGTCATTGTAACAGTGCAAGGTTTCGGATCTACGTTGTTGCCTGTATTCTCCAGATGAACAAGATGTAACTCCTATAAAGGCCATGAGCCTGAGACTGTATTGTAACTCTATTTGTTGCTGAATAATACAATGGCTCGATCTTTTGGAGGGTGGGATTTTTTACCCGAAAGGGTTTTCCCCACGTAAATTTGTGTGTTGATATGTTTGTCTTTCATGCTTATTGATTCTATAGTTTTGAATTTGTACATGGTGTTGAATTTGGCTTAGTCTGCATGTACTTTTCTCATAAGGGTAAATGTGGGAAATCACTGTGCCTGTTTCCGCTTTATAGCATAGTAGTTTGTGTCTGTGAGGTGATTTGAAGAAAATAAAGTCACTAAGGCACTGATGTTCTTAGATGTTTCATTCTAAGATGACCTGTTCTTTCCCAACAAGTGGTATCAGAGCCTTCTTCTAGGATTTGCTTATGCTTGCATGTGCAGGTTTGTGATTTTCTTATACTTGCATGGTTGTTGCATGTACTTGCATGGACTCACATGTGTCTTGCATGTGCTTACATGTTACATGTAAGAGTTCCTGGTGTTTCAGTTTTGTGGATTCCTTATGTAAATATTTCTTAGCCTGGCAAGCTTGAGGAGATCTGAAGGAGTCGGTTGATGATTTATCCTTTGGTGAGTAAAATTCCTTTCTCTTTTTGAGACAACACGTGGCGTGAAAGACATTGAATATGGAGAAATTGGAGTTGATCATATTGTAATGATGTGGTTTGAGGCTCCTGTTTGGCAGTGAATGATCCTAATGCAAGGGGTGTGAGTTTATGCTTATGGTTGTGTTGCAGCAGAGCGTGGTTCATACTGGGTGTCTATGTGAGAGGCTCCCTAATGGTATGGAAATTCTTGGGTTTTTATTCAGCCATGGAGTATTTTTCTTGTGTTGGGTGTTTTGACTTAGCATTGAAGGCATTGTTATATGTTACCTCGATTGCATGAAGGCTATGAAGTTGATCTTTTGGTGGTCTGAAAACTTCTGAATAGTCTGGCTCTCTCGAATGAATGTGCATGCTTGTGGTTTTGGAATTGGTTTGGAATGGGCCTAGAGTTCCTATACTACTTGTTCCTTTTATGGATACCTTGTACTTGCATGGCTCAGATTTATGTTCTTTGGTTTAGAAGGTTTTATATAGATTTTCCTAAAAATTCTATGATGCATATTCATTTTAGTTCATTGTTTTAGTTAACCATGATGGTTGTGTGTAGACTCTTGATTTGTCCAGATGTGCAGTGGATATGGATGTGCATGGGTGTTTTGGAAACATGATGGTTTTGCAGGTTTTGCATGGTCAAGAAAAAAACCTTGTGGTTTTGTGGAGCTACTGGTAAAAACTATTTTCTAGATCCTAGTTGTTTGGGGTGTTGTTGGATGAGATAGTTTCAGTTTTGCATGTAAGTGTTACTTGTTGGTTTCCTAGACTATGGTGCTTGAGTTGTGGACATGATTGGTGAATCAGATTTGAGCTTGATCTGGTGTTTGAGTCATGTTGCCTACATGGGTTTTCTCTTTGAGATCTTAGTTTTGCAGTTTCCAGTGCGGTGATAGTTTTACAAGATTCATTGATTGGATCTATGGGTTGAGCATGTTGTGGGTTGTCTTTACCTACATTTTTTCTATGGGGAAACTCGGAAGTGGACTTTCAATATCCACGAGGTTGTTTCAGTGGATGTAGATCTGTTAGTTGGCCTTGTCTATGGGGACATGTATTGTGTGTATCACGATGTCATGGAAGTCTTGGGTACGCCAGTTAGTGTAAGCTTTTGACAGTGATGGTGTGGTATGCATGGTTTGGATATCTTGGTGTTGTTTGGCATTGTTGTCAGATGGACATGTTGTCAATTGTACCTAGAGGATTTTCAGATCAGCAGATGTTTGGTCATGATGCTTGGAAATCTCGGTGTCATGGTTCAGTTGGATCTTTAGCAGTGATTGTGGATTCATCACTTGGTGGTGAATTATCTTCTTTAGTGTTGCAAATGTTACTAGGAGGGACTCTTAGATCATGTTACTACATAAGGGTTCTTTTGCATTTGCATGGACACTATTTGAGGATGTGCAACATCTTGAAACCATGGAGGATGTTTGGAGTCTTTGGCTGAGATTTTGCTAGTGCTTGACAAGTGATGTTGTTTTAGAGTTTGTTTGCTTGATGTCATGTATACTCTTGCTTGAGCATTAGATTTTTGGCATGTTGCATTTCCCTTGAGACCATAGTTTGTTCACTTGAAGCATGGTATCTCCTAAGGGGGATGAGTAGATCATGATTTCATGATAATTTCATGTTTCAGATGTTTGGAGCTTTGATAGTGGTCTAGTAATTCTTTATGTTTTGAGTACATTGGTCATATGCTTGAGAACTCCATGTTAAGTGCAGTAATTTAGTATTGGAATTTAGCATGAGATGATCAGTTGCAGGTGTTCATGGATACATGGAGAATAAGGTGAGGCTGAAATTCCCTTGAGAAAGGTGTTGATCATAGGTGAAAGTCCGAGTAGCCTACACCTTGGTTGGGCATGAGTTCAATAGAGATCAATGAGGATATTTCTCTTGGATGAGTCATGGTGTCGTGTATATCTTGGAGGAGAATTTTCTTTTCCCACTCTTGGTTTGCTCGATAATGAAGTCTATTTGAGAGGTATTTTCCCATTATATCTTTTAGAGGTGTTTTATGCTTTCTTTCATGATATGGATCTTGAATTTTTGTTTAATGGTTATGGAGAATTCATAGTGGAAGGTGGACAACATGGTTTATCTCTTTGAGCTTTTATGTGATATCATTTATTGATGAGAACTGTTAGGAGATATTTATATGGGTTGATTTCCTGAGATTGGAAATGAAGGGGTTTGATCTTCTTTGAGAGGCTTACATCCATGATTGATTACATGTAACATATGTTAAGTTTGATCTCGGTGATTGAACGGTTGGGTGTTGTTATGGATTTTCATTTGGGATGTGAAGGAGATCATATTTGACATAGCTTTTAGAGGTGTATGTAGGAGGATGTTCTATAGGTATATGTTGTGCAGATTTTCTCTCTTTGGTCTTGGTTGTCTTCTTGGAAGTCTGACTTCTTTTTTACATTGGTTTGAGATTTGGTCGGAGCTTTTGTTTTCATTCAATTTTTTGAGTGGTAACTTGGAGGTTCTTTATCTCTTTCTTATGTTGGGTGTTGAAGAACTTGGAAGAGCTCTGGAAGACTATTGAGGGAAGTGATAATTTTAGTAGTTGGTTGTAGGTTGTGCATATCATTGTGGATATTTCCTTGGTATTACATGGTTACATTTTCTATGTGTTGTCATTGGTAGACTTGTTATGCCTTTGATCTTTCAAATTTGGCATCACCCATGTAGTGGGAGTACCTGGGTGTCTTTGATCTTTTTTGATTGGTTTGTGCATGGTGCTTGTATCTGTGGTTGATGGGTTGGTTGTGTTGTTAGCATGAGTTTACTAATATGGATACCTTGAAGGTATGTGAGATTAGATGGAATAGCAAGATCTATGGGTGCTATTTTTATTTGTGTGGGTTTAATCAGTTGGATGATTGCAGTTAGTGTTTTGGTTGTTGTTCTAGCTAATATTCAGTCTTGTTTCTGTAGAATGTTTTTCATAGAGGTGATCTTGTTTGGCATTTGAAGTTGATGTTTTTGAAAATTTAAACAGCATTTATAGGGATTTGTACCCCACACAATGAGCCACTAGGGCCAAAAAAGGACAAGTCTTAAAAATCTAACATAAATAGGAAAAAATAGAGACAGCCAAAAGGCAACACATCAACAGCCGAGAAACAGCTGATAGACCAGCACTAGGAGCAACTAATTGGCATCATCCCAGTTTTTAATTAGGAGGTCCACCGCCTTGTCTCCCACCCACTCTTTGTTTTCCTAGCTATTGTTCCCCTCCAGTTCCTCTTTTATGGCATTAGACAGAGTACTCATAACAAAGTGACCCAGTTTCATGGTGAAGCGGGTCAACCCCCAAAATATTTTGTCTAGAGTGTCCAATCTCTTCACCACCTTGTCTGAATCCACCCCAGCATCCATAGCACCCTGAACCTCACTAGGCTCATCCACTAGTGGCTGCAGAGAGTGCGAGTCAGAGCCACCAAAAGGGAGCTTGTTGTCCACTAGAGTAAGCTGGGGCCTCTCCACCATGTCTCCTTCCACGTCATCAGACTATTCTTCCTTGTAAACCTTGTTGTCCAACTGCTCCTCCTCCTCAATGATTAACCTCTTCTTGTTGTTCTTAGCTAG
Organism: Sequoiadendron giganteum; assembly: GCA_007115665.2. Classification (NCBI taxonomy): domain Eukaryota; kingdom Viridiplantae; phylum Streptophyta; class Pinopsida; order Cupressales; family Cupressaceae; genus Sequoiadendron; species Sequoiadendron giganteum. The sequence continues at coordinate 807,854,266 of CM021102.1, forward strand.
CCTCCCAAATCTCCTCCTTACACTTTCCCCTCTAGTCATCTCTGTGTTCCCCACAACCGCATCCCCTCTGGAATCTTTCTAACCGCATTCTTACCCTTTCCATCTTTAACAGTCATATCCTGCATGCATTTCTCCTTACCTTTTTTTGACATAGTGACAGTAATAGTTGTGTCAGCCTAAGTGGATTTTAGCTCATAGAGCCCTTCCGCCGCACTAGCATGGGCCTTGCCTAGCCCACCCTTAAGCTTTTTGGTGGCAAATTTAGTCTTGGAATTCCCCACATTGTCAAAATTAGACTTTCGAGGAGGACTCTTGGACTCGCCCAAGGAGATATGCAATGTAGAGAGGGGTTCAATGTTCTCAACACGGACAATGGTGATGGCTTTAGGTAGGCAGAGGGCAAGATGAAAGTGATACAGGTGGAGGATTAGCCCCTGATGGAGCGGGAGCGGCAGAAGATCATAGGGATTTTGACTGGCCAACGCTTTACACTTGTCCACCAAACTTTTTAGGTCCATTAGAAGGAAAAACGGGAAGCTAAGCAGCATTTTATGCCTAAGGTGGTTTAACAGAGGGAAATGATAAAAGAAACAAGTTTTGTATCTGCCTTCCAGCGTAACATATTTCATCAACGCCATGCAAACCGTGTCCCATGGCTTAGGAAGCTCTTCCCTTTCAAACCCCGCCTAGTTCCTAACCGAAGTCTCCTCTCCTCTAAAGAACGCCTTAAGGCTCTCGTGGTCCAGCTTTTTAGTGTGTTTAGGATATTTTTTCCCCACATATAGCAACCCCATAGCCTGCGCAATAACATCCTCACTGATTTCGAACGAAATCCCAAATATGGAAACCCTTCTATCCTTCCATGAACTGGAAAACTGGCCCGATAAAATGGGGTCATGGCCGACTAAGAATTCCATGAGCGGAGTAGTCCCTCCCTCCACGCAAATGTGCTAGACCAGCAGGTTGTTTCGAAATTCGTCACAACTATCCGATTTCGTCCGAACATGATCTCCCCCCATACTGCCAAACTGCACAGAGAGCTCACAGAAATGCAAGAAACACCAAAAATAGCAATCGTGAACAATAATCTCTAAAAGATAGTTAAGGCAGGGATTACAGTGAAGCAAATTGATCCCCGCATACCATTCACACATGCGGAGAGGAAATATACCACAGTGAAAAAAGACACCAAAATTAATGAATTTATGATTACAGCAGAGAAGGCACAAGTTGGCAGAGATGAAGGAAAAGCACGAAACCCCATTCAAACGGACCAATAAATAATTTATAAAACCTCCAAAATAAGCCAAAGGAACCCCTAGCTAAACTAGCCAGCCTGAAGTCTCTAGAATGTGGCCAAATCGCATCATAGAAAGTCACATCATTATAAATACACTCACTCCTCCAAATGCAATGAGAAGATAAAATAAGCAATCCAATTCCCAAAAGAGTAACATGCATAGTACGATCCCACACCTAATAAGAAGTCACATCCTTCCAATTAACCCTCATCATGTAGCCAAAACTAGATTTGATCTCCTCAATTAAATCCCCTCCCTGCCATCTCATCATAATCTTATAAACTAAACCCATCCAACAAGTCCACAGGGTAGACACGTGGATGCTCCTTTCCCTACCCCACACACACTCGGCTTTATCAGGAAAAATCAACCTGTACTCCATACCAATATTAACACTCATCCACCAGCACACCCAAATTAACCAGTGGGCCCCCCAATCAGCTCTCGTCATCCAAAAGTTGAAAATCATTATAAACCATGGTAGCCTTGTCCCGCTTCATCAAAGCTTGAATATTTGGCGGTAGTCTTTTCTTATTCCTCCAACATCTAGCCAAATCCCAACTCGAGCCAAGATTAGCCAAGGCATCCTCCACATGATTGCCTTCCCTGAAAATGAGTCACCTTTTTGTCCCTTAATTTGGACATAAGGAAGCTAGCATCCATCAAAATGTCCTTGGTATTCCAACCTATAAATATATCCTTTTCCACTCCATCTGTCACAGCTTTGGAATCTCCTTCAATATGGAGATTAACAATCCCCAGAGAAACAACAATTTTGAGGCCCATGAATAGTGCACGAGCCTCAGCAGCCAGAGCCGATTGGAGCCCAATGCCACCAGCAAACCCCGCCACCATATTTCCCATAGTCTCTGATAATCCCACCTTTACTTGCCCTTCCTGGGTTGCCTTTAGCAGCCCCATCAAAATTAATTTTGAACCATCCACAATCTGGAGGCTCCCATTTGGTATTTTTCCTAGCTAAAAGTTTCGAATTATCAAAGGCATTAGCCTTTAGATCCTAATGCCATTCCTTAGCCATTTTTATTTCATAGTCCAATGGCCCCACCTCAAGAAGTTTCCCATCAAAGAGGGAGATATTCTCCTCTATGATCCGAACACCAATGCCAAACACCTCCTTGGGGCTCCGCTCAATATTCCTGAAAACCCTGTTATTCCTCTCCTTCCACAAACACCAACCTAAGATTAGGGGAGTCTGCCTCCAAATTTCACCAGTCAGAAGATGGAAAAAAGGCCCATTCCAGCCCTGAATAAATGACAAAAGGTCTTTACTCATAACCCAATGGACGTCAAGTTTCTCAAAAGCCATCCCCCAAACTTCAGTAGCATACGGGCAGTGTAACAACAGGTGGCTGACAATTTTCTCCCCCTCCTTGCAAAGAAAACATCTTTTGGGAAAGCACAACCCCCGAATTCTCGGATTGTCCTGAGTTAAGATATTATTATGATAGGTCATCCACCAGAAAAAATTTATCTTAGGGATCATGTGATGATTCCAAACCTACTTCCAGTGTTTCTCAACAGAATCTTCCTTAGTCAGCAGTCTATAAGCAGATCGAACTGAAAGATCCCTCTATTTATCTAAAGCCCAAAAGAACTCATCCTCCCTGTCATAGGAAGGAAATCTAATACTGGAGAGCAACACCTGAAGGGATCTAGCTAGGCAACAAAGGTCAAGAGAGTGGGGGCAGCAAAGGGAGAGATCTCTCCAAATCCTAGCTCCAGGAGGGCCAGCCACATAGTCGCTAATATATAAACCAAAAAATCTCTGAGCTTCATCCATCACCGCCCCAAAATTAGAGCAAGACAAGGGGGAGTCCAACAGCTAAGCATCCTCCTAGAATATGATTTTGACCCCATTCTCCATTTTCCATTTGATCCCTTTTTTTAGCAGGCCTTGTATGCTGCAGATACTCCTCCAAATAACGGAACTATGGGGATGGGGTTTCGAAAGACAATCAATCAAAGGCCTATCCTAGAGGTACTTAGCATTCAGACCACCAGTCCTTGGTGTTCCTTAATTGATCCCACCCAACCTTGGCCATCAGCGCCCTGTTAGAGATAACAATCTTCCTTATTCCAAGCCCACCACAATTTTTAGCCTGACAAACCCTTTCCCATTTTACCAAAGAAATCTTCTTTTTTTCCTCAGTATCAGACCAAAGGAAATTCCTTTGAATTCTTTCAAACTTTTCTGCAATATACTTGGGCATCTTAAAAATAGCTAGAAAGTAGGTGGGGATACCTTGTATAGCCGCAGTAAGAAGTTGGAGTTTTCCAGCATGACTAAGTAAAGAACCCTTCCATCCAGCCAACTTCCTTTGGATCCTCTCCAGGATAGAATTCCAGAAATTCGGTTGAACCTCCTTAACCATTAGTGGGAGCCCAAGGTAAACTGATGGGAGGGAGTCCCCAACACATCCTAGAATCGTAGTCACCCTGTTTTCCAAATTTGGCAAGCAATTAAAGAATTAAATCTTGCTCTTATTATAGTTGATGCACTGACTAGAGCAAGAGGCATAGCTATTAAGGCAAGCTTTCCACTTCCTAGCTTCCACAACAGAGGCCTTCCCAATAGAAATGTATCATCCATAAATTTTTGCACAACAATCAAACAAAGAAAAGTAGCCGCTCTAACACCAGATATGGAGCCCTCCGACAGCAGACTCATAAAATTCCTACTAAGCACATCGGCAATCATAATAAAGAGATAGGGGGAGAGAGGGTATCCCTGTCTTAGCCCTCTACCAATAGAGAAGAAACCACAGGGGGATCCATTCACCATAACCAAGAACTTAACAGTACTAACACACTCCATAATGAGCTTAATGACCGAATTGTTAAAGCCAAACTTAGTCAGGACCTTTGGAATGAATTCCCACATAGCCTTATCATAAGATTTGGAAATGTCAAGCTTAAGCACCATCCCCACATTATTACATCTATCCATGGAGTGGAGCAGTTCATGGGTAGTCAAAGAAGTATCAATAATGTCACCCTGGGACAAACCCCAATTGAGTGTGACTTATAATTTTATCAAGCAGAGGTTTGATCTGGTTAACAAGGATCTTAGAAATGAACTTATAGAATGTGTTACAAAGACTAATGGGTCAGAAGTCAAACATTAAGAGAGGCTCACTAATATTGGGTATAAGGGCAATGAAAGTGTGATTCATTTGTTTAAGAATCTTACCAGATTTAAGTTGATGTTGTCTATGCTTCTATATGGTTTTTTTTTGGGTACCCTGAATTGGTTAGTAAGATCTTTGTCAAGTGGGATATTTTTTGAAATATGTGCCTCAATCTCGTTGACCCATTCATTGTTGTAACCTAAGTAGTCGGCGCAAGTCTCCTAACTCTCGACAAAGATAGAAGTCTAGCCAAAGCGCTTGGTCAGTGTAACTTGTTTCATCAGGATGAGTGCCCAGTGTTGGTAGTGTGTTTCCATCAGTGTGCCTTGGGGTCATTGGTGGAACTCTTCACTGGTCTATGCCGATGGACCGATAGATTGATGGCAGATGAAAGCGACTTGGATTCCAACGGCAGTGCAGACCACAACAAAAAGGTGATCTTCATCTACGTTTGTGATGAGATTAATCCAACGGTGCTTGTTTGATTCCATGCTCAGTTGTGGTGAGTACCAAAGGAATCTTGTGAAGCAAGCAAAATTGCCTGAGCGGTTGACACTTGGTAGCTTGATCAACGATGTTCGCTAGTCTCATGCCTCTTGTGGTGGGTCCCGAGTGACTCATGTGGCATGTGTCGGCTTCGAACACATGTCATTTTTCTAGGGAAACTTATTGGGAATATTTTGGATGCTTTTTTTATTCCCCAAAATTGCACTAGCGGTGTACGCGTGTCTTGGTGGGTCTTGACCAAAGCAAGCGGTATAGGAAGGGAAAATGATCAGAGGTCGTTTGGTGACCTGGGCAATTTTTGATGGTTGGTCTGATGTGGAAGTTGAATCGAATCGACTGTTTGGCACGTCAGTCAAAGCGATGGATGAATAGCATTATGACATGTGGTGCGATATTATTCATTGATTTTACATCGCTGTTGTAAATCAGCGTTGGTTGGCTGAAGGCTTTATTCTTTGGTAGCGATTAATTACGATGTTGACACAGTGCAGTTTTTTTATGTCTCTATAATCCAATTCAATATTGAGCAACTTGATGCATGTTGTAGGGAGGTGTTGCCAGAGAATGGTGGAAGATTTTTGATGGGGTAATTAAATACCTTGATGGTTGTTGGTTGGATTGAAAAAGAGAGATGAGGTTGATCAAGAAGTGAAATTTGATCGAGCAGAGTGTGTGTGTTCGAGCGGTATGCGAAGAGCTTTGTAACCGTGAACACTGAGACATAGAGATTTAAGAAGATGTGAACCTGACAGGCTATGAGGTGTGTCAGTCGAAAGGCTGGTTGTGCATGTGGGTTGGTGAGATGAAATGAATCTTCACTGTATGTCATGTGAGGACATTGTAACAGTGCAAGGTTTCAGATCTATGTTGTTGCATGTATTCTCCAGATGAACAAGATGTAATTCTTGTAAAGGCCATGAGCTTGAGATTGTATTGTAACTTTGTTTGTTTTTGAATAATACAATGGCTCAATCTTTTGGAGGGTGGGGTTTTTTATCCGAAAGGGTTTTCCCCATGTAAATTTGTGTGTTCATATGTTTGTCTTTCATGCTTATTGATTCTATAGTTTTGAATCTATACATGGTGTTGAATTTGGCTTAGTCTGCATGTACTTTTCTCCGAAGGGTAAAAGTGGGAAATCATTGTGCATGTTTTCGCTTTATGGCATAGTAGTTTGTGTCCTTGAGGTGATTTGAAGAAAATAAAGTCACTAAGGCACTGTTGTTCTTAGATGTTTCATTCTAAGATGACTTGTTCTTTCCCAATAGATTTACTTTTTGCAAATATTAAAGTAAGGTTGAATTATATAATAAAAGTGGGGAAAATTAAAGAAATGGAGGCTGCAATGGATTGGGAAAAGAGTAAATAAATTTGTTATATTGTAAAAAGAGGGGGGGATTTTTTTATCATTCTTCTGAAAACTAATTTTTGTTTTCTCTACGTTGAATAATTTGTTGGTTCTTGAAATCTTTTCTTGGGGGTTTTGGGAAGCTTTGGAATTGGAATTTTTGCAGTGTTGTGGAAATTCAAAAGGTGTTGAAGTTGGGTTGCAGTAGCAAGTTGGGAGTGTGAGCTCTGCATCAATTCATCACTTTGGCAAGCAGGAGGAACCAGGTTCTTGGTAAACTTAATTTTAATCTTGAAGAAAATAGAAATGGAATAATAGTTCTGGAAACAAAACCATTCTTGTTAATTTTTTAATGTGCTTATGTTGTAAATACCATACAACTTTTGGAATCTTAATTCTTTTGGGAATATTTGTTTATCTTGTTGTTTTTTAAGAATTTTTCACAATTCATCTTCAATAAACAAAGCATTTCATCTGCAATAATAATTACACTCTCTTTTTTGTATTTTCTTATTCTATATATATATATATATATATATATATATATATATATATATACCTACTATTGTAAATTGAATCCCCCTCCCAAGAATACAGACTTATTCCCAACGAATTAATGAAATGATGTTTATTTTCCAGTATTGCAAACAATATTAACATGCGTATATATATTTAAATACATTTGAATTGAATACTACTGGGTTTCTAGTTTTCCCTAAATAGGCAAATTATACCCTGTTTTAAATTGAAATTCATTTTGAATTAGGTAATATGCTTGTCTAAATCCCAGCAAAGGAGTTCTTGGAAGTCTTCAGAAAGACTTTAAATCCTCCTCCCTAGTTGCACCTCCTATTAGGGAAGGTTGTGCTATGGAGGCAACACCCTCCATAGGTCGCTGCCTATGGAGAGGAAGTTGCCTTCCATAGGCAATGTATCCCATGGGTAAGGTCGTCGGCCTCTTCCCAAGCCACGGCAGTGTAAAAAAATTCCTATAACTTTGACCTACGCTTTGATATGAGATTTGATTGTATTTTATGTGTGTGTGTGTGTGTGTGTTCATTGTAAGGATTGGCACTATCAATCGATAAACTTGAGTTTAGAATGGCAAATGAATACATATTAACCATTGTGGACACAAATATTTAGTATATATTATGTATCTTATTGATTTCGATGTGCTACCCATGCAATGCATAACCACTACTTGAGTATTCATTTTGGTATTCAATTATTTCGAAGTATATATGTATATTTATGTACATTTAAATAACTATGTTGATTTCTCTAGCATCTGACTTATTACTGAAAATAGCATTATTAATATACTCATATAAATATATATATATATTTATTTATTTATTTTTGAATATGTATTCTCATATATGAAACATAGTGTTAGAAAAAGGAGAGAATTGAATGTGTTTATCTCTGCAATTAAATGGTTTTGATAGCTATTTAATTGGGAGACTTGATAACGAAAGTTTAATTTACTTACATTTAAATGATAGTGAAATCTATTAAATGTGAAATTAGACTAATCTCTTGTTAATCATAAATATTGTATTTATTTGTAATTGCGTACTCAACTAGTTGTAAACTGACCATGTGTCTCTTGATCGTTTTAGTGGATTTGTTTCTTTTATGAAGTTTTTGTTGACTATATGAAACTGGGTTATCTTGGCTATCGTTCTTTTTTAGAATATTGGTGTCAATGGCTAGTTAGACTTCCAGAGGCTAAGGGGGGAAATTTTCTACTTAATGGATTCTATGATTATTCTTTTGAGATGGTTGTTTAGGTCTTGAATGAGTTTGCGAGGGTCATTAGCCTTGCACGGTTTATTCACCACTATTATTGAGATTTGTGTGTGGGATGGTTTATGCCTCACCTTGTTGTGTATGTTCATGAGGTTTCATGATTTGTGCAAGTTAGCTTTACCCTGTTGGATATGTTTGGGTCTTCTAATTGCTAGTAGGGGGCAGTGGCTCTCAATGGGGGTTGGTGCACAAAGTGGCACCTGGGTAACCCATGTGGGAGTTTCTTTACTCAATGATAACTTAAAATGAATTAAGGGGAATGGGTAGTCTACATGTTACTCAAAATAAGTGAATTCCTTTCCCATTCCTATAGAGCTCATTTAGGCTAAGGATGGGTTGAGAAGGCCTAGTTGGAAAAACCAACTTCCCTGTCCTAACGAAAGGAAGATTGGTTCTGCATGTGTCACCCTATGGGGTTAGTGGCTAGTGAGAGACTGTTAGGGTAACCATAGATGGGGACCGGTGGCTAGTGAGAGTTTTCAAAGGTAACCCATGTTAGGACCATGCAATGACACTCCCTCCTATGCAGGCTAGTATTCTCATATGTGTTCTCTCCCTTTGTTATGTGATGTCCTCTGGAAGAAAAATATGTTCTTTTGTGATGTTTTGTTATGTCAGTTGTTCTCTGTTTAACCTTGTTATGTTAGTTGTGGTCATATTTTTGTCATTTTTGTCGCACCATGTGTTATCTCCTTGCACAAGGGGGTGGACCTTTCGATTCCACATGGTTGGGTGAAATGTGCCTTATAATCCATTGGGTTCCCTTGCTGATATTTGTGTTTATGGTGACTATTCATGGTAATGTGGACTTCTGAATTTTTTCTAGTTCGAGTGATCTATCTCACATGTACCTATATTGTATTGAAAAAAAATGTATCATGTATTGTAACTCTAGTGTATAATCTCCCCAATTGATCACAAGGAAACATTGATGTAATGATGTAAATAAATGTTGAACTCTCTTATGTAATGGACAATTTAATAGATGTTATTGTTAATTTAATGATCTTTGATGTTGTTATATTGTTGGCATGAAATGGTTATTTCATATTGATTGTTCAATTAAATGTGATGGATTAAATGGAATTTCATATTATTAAATGAATCTTTTTTAATGTGATAATAGCAATGATATACAGTTCTTGCTAATTTGGTTATTGGGAACCTAGTAGCATAGTCATGGACCTTAGAGGACTTAGGTTAGAATTCAAGATTTTGTTTCAATTGCAATTCTTGGGTATACTGCACCTAAAAAAGAATTATCCCATTTTTAGGTGTTCTAGTGTGTTGTCCTCTAGGGTTTCGTGGTGGGGTGTTATACATGGTATCAGAGCCCAAGTTCTAACACTAGGTAATTTGGGTATATACATGAGCCTATTATGTTGTCTTAGTTGTATGGATTCTAAAGTTTATGTTTTCCCTTGTTGACCTCGTCTAACATCTTGAACTTGTCCTTGGTGGTGTCTTTGTATGATAATTCCTAGAGATCAGAGTTGAGGTCGAGGATGTGGTAGAGGTCATGGTGGTGGCCATGGGGCTAATCTCTAGGGCTCCCCCCCTTAGAGTTCCCATGAGTCTAATCATGAGGGACAACAAAGTTCGCATAATAATTAGGGAGGTGGAGATCAGAATCCAGGTCAGTCGAGGTTGGAGGGTGCACAGTTGTGTCACTTACTTGAGGAGGCTCTTGCCCATCTTGGTTTGAGATAGGAGGGTGAATAGTTGGTTATTAGAGAGAGAGAGAGAGAGAGTTATCCTAGGAGAAAAGAGATTATTGTAGAGAAGGAGGCAATTTTAGTCTGGCACATGAGGGATCTTTTGAGAACTCGTCCTCCTAATTTTGATGGGACTAGTAGTGGTTTGGAGGTAGAGACCTAGTTAATTGATCTGAATAGGTGTTTTTCTATACATCCATATGGTAGCAACACCAAGGCTAGGTGCACTATCATGTATCTTCGAGGTATTTCTTCCACGTGGTGGTGTTTGGGAGAAAAAGCTTCATTTGGATATAGATTTAATCTCATGGGAGATGTTTTTAGAGAGATTCAGAGCTTGGTTCTTGTCTAATCATTAGCGGAAGTGTCGTGCAGATGAGTTCCATGAGATGCGATAGATGGCCATGTCAATTCAGAAGTATGAGAGGAAATTTTATGAGCTTAAGTAGTATGCTAGTATAGGTGATGATGAGGGTATGTTAGTGCAACATTTTATCAGGGGCTTGAATGCTCGTATCAGTGGAGGTTTTCATGTGTTTGAGATAAAAACCATGGAGGTAGCTATAGAGAAGGCTTGGATAGTTGAGGATAATTTGGCCATGGAACTAGGTGGTCATACTAGTGTACAGATTGGTAGTGCACCCCCAATAGGTTTCGAGTCCTCATGTGGTCGGTCTCAAGTAGCGGGTTCCTCTAAGGGCCATCAAGCACCCACTAAGGGTGAGCAGCAATAGCAACACTCCTAGTCAAAACCTAAGAACTCTCAGTCTCAGCATGGTAGTAGGTTTCAAAAAATAAAAGATCAAAGTTGGTAGTGAAACAAACATGATTGTTTTGATTAGCCAACCTAGAGCTCTTAGTCTGCAGTTAGTGGAGGTAATTTTCCAGAGTCCAGTGCACCCTCAGGTGGTTGGGGGTATGGTAGAGGCACAAGATATTTCTCTTATGGCCAGTAGGGTCACATCGCTAGACAATGTCCTCAGAAGGGCACAACTAGTTTTAGTCTGAGGCTGATAGCTTCAAAGTCGACAATGGGTGATGTAGGTAGATCCCACAGATTGTTTGTAGTGATGGATAACTGTCAGGTCGAGCATCAAGGTGCAGTAGTAGAGGCTTCAAGTAGAGGATGGGTAGCTGACTTTGGAGCCTATGGACATCATACAGCTCAAGAGACTCACCCTCGAGGGTCGAGACGTTGAGCTGATGTGGGTTCAATGGGATCCTTTTGTTGAGTCCTTAGTCCCTTGGTAGGATGCGAGAGAGTTATACCCTTATTTGTTTGCAAGCTTCTAGGAGTAAGCCTGGTCCTAGGGTGGAGGATGTAGTGCCCCTTAATTTTCTATCTATTATTGACAGTTACTCACTGTGTCTGGACATTATGATACTTTGCTTGGTGTTGGATTCACAGTTATGATGATAGTGGATGATTCTTTTATTACTATTTTTCATGCTTATGTTATGCCTAGTATACGGAATTAATGGATTATGTGGATTAATCTTATTTTATGCATCATGTGATTATCTGATGATTGTTCATATCATGTTGATTGGTAATTGATTATTGTGTGTTGATGTATTTGGTGAAGAGGAATAGTGTCACATCACTCACTTGTGAGTGCCCTGCAATGCTGTGAATTTCCTCTCACGGTGTGTTGGACTATGTACATGTTCAACTATGTGGTTTGTTGTAGGTTGTAGGTACCACATATCGACTCCACCTAAATTGCCAGGTTTGAGTGTGCCTAAACCCAATGGAGGTTGTTGAAATGGAGATAGCATCGGGTCCCCTATGTTGAGCCATCATCCTTGATGAGGATGAACAGCTGATTGTATTACCCTGTCAGTGTGGTCAATTCATGTTGGTATGTCTATGTCCTGGTGCATTGCCTTCCATTTTGTTTTGAAGTTAGGTATTGTTTGGTATTATGTTTGTTTGAGTTAATTGTTTGATTAGTTCTTGATTGATCAATGTATTAAAATAAAATATTATTGTGGATAAAGGTATTTTGATAATTTAAATAAATGTTTTAATACGTTTGTGGTTTTTATAGATAAAATATTATTAATGTTTTATTTGATTTAAATAAATTAAAATTTATGATGTAATAAAGAAACATTAAAATAAATATATTAAATTGTTGTATTATGCAAACAAAACTATATGAAAGATTAAACTAATAAATTAAATATTTTAATAGTTGATTTACTTTGTGCAAATATTAAAGTAAGGTTGAATTATATACTAATAATTAGTGGCAGTTGTCAATAGTGGGGAAAATTAAATAAAATAGTTAAAACTAAAGAAGTAGAGGCTGCAACGGATTGGGAAAAGAGTAAATAAATTAGTTATATTGTAAAACGAGAGGGGGATTTTTGGATCATTCTTCTGAAAACTAATTTTTGTTTTCTCTGCCCTAAATAATTTGCTGGTTCTTGAAATTTTTTCTTGGATATTTTAGGAAGCATTGGAATTGGGAGTTTTGCAGTATTGTGGAAATTCAGAAGGTGTTGAAGTTGGGTTGCAGTAGCAAGATGGGAGTGTGAGCTCTGAATCAATTCATCACTTTGGTAAGCAGGAGGAGCCAGGTTCTTGGTAAACTTAATTTTAATCTTGTACCGAATAGAAATGGAATAATAGTTTTGTTGGAAACAAAACCATTCTTGTTAATTTTTCAATGTGCTTATGTTGTAAATACCATACAGCTTTTGGAATCTTAATTCTTTTGGGAATATTTTTTTATCTTGTTTTTTGTTTAGCATTTTTCCCAATTCATCCACAATAAAAAAAAACTTCATCTACTATAATAATTACTTTTTTATATATATCTGTTTATTCTCTCTATAGCATATATACATATATATATTTACCTACTATTATAAATTGATTCCCCCTCCCAAGAATACAGACTTATTCCCAACAAATTAACGAAATTTTGTTTATTTTCTAGTATTGCAAATAATATTAACATTTGTATATATATTTAAACACATTTGAATTGAATACTATTGGGTTTCTAGTTTTCCCTGAATAGGAAAATTATACCCTATTTTAAATTGAAATTCATTTCGATTTAGGTAAAATTCTGGTCTAAATCCCAGCAAAGGAGTTCTTGGAAGTCTTGGGAAAGTCTCTAAATCCTTCTCCCCAGCCGTGCCTCCCATTAGGGAAGGTTGTGTTGTGGAGGCAGCGCCCTCCATAGATCGCGGCCTGTGGAGAGGTTGATGCCTTCCACAGGTAGTGTTTCCCATGAGGAAGGCCGTCGGCCTCTTCCCAAGCCATGATTGTGTAAAAAAATTCCTATAACTTTGACCTGTGTTTTGATATGAGATTTGACTGTATTTTATATATATATGTGTGTGTGTGTGTGTTTGTGTTCGTTGTAAGGATTGGCAATATCAATTGATAAACTTGAGTTTAGAATGGCGAATCAATACATATTAACCGTTTTGGATATAAATAGTTAGTATAATTATGTATCTTATTGAGTTTGTTGTGCTATCCACGCAATGCATAACCGTCGCTCGAGTATTCATTCTAGTTTTCAATTATTTAAAAGTATATATGTATATGTATGTACATTTAAATAACTATGTTTATTTCTCTAGCATCTGACTTATTATTGAAAACAGTATTATGAATATACTCATATAAATATATATATATATATATATATATATATATATATTTATATTTATATTCTTGTATATGAAACATATTGTTAGAAAAAGGAGAGAATTGAATTTGTTTTACCTCTACAATTAAATGGTTCTAATAGCTATTTATTTGGGAGACTTGATAAGGAAAGATTAATTTACTTACATTTAAATGATAGTGAGATTTGTTAAATGTGAAATTAGACTAATCTCTTGGTAATCATAAATATTGTATGCATTTGTAATTGTGTACTCATCTAGTTGTAAACTGACCATGTGTCTCTTGATCGTGTTAGTGGATTTGTTTCTTTTGTGAACTTTGTGTTGACTATATGAAATTGGGTTATCTTGGCTATTATTCTTTGTTAGAATATTAGTGTCAATGGCTAGTTAGACTTCCAAAAACTAAGGGAGGGGATTTTATACTTGATGGATTCTATGATTATTCTTTTGAGATGTTTGTTTAGGTCTTGAATGAGTTCATGAGGGTCATTAGCCTTGCACGGTTTATTCACCCCTATGATTGAGATTTGTTTGTGGGATGGCTTATGCCTCACCTTGTGTATGTTCATGAGGTTTCATGATTTGTGCAAGTTGGCTTTACCCTGTTGGATATGTTTCTTCTAATTGCTAGTAGGGGGAGTAGCTCTCAATGGGGGTCGACGCACAAAGTGGTATCTGGGTAACCCATGTCAGATTTTCTTAACTCAGTGATAACTTAAACTGAATTAAGGGGAATGGTAGTCTACACATTAATCAAGATAAGTGAATGCCTCACACATGCCTATAGTGCTCGTTTAGGCTAAGGATGGGTTGAAAAGTCCTGGTTGGAAAAACCAACTTCCCTGTCCTCACAAAAAGAAGCTTGGTTCTACATGTGTCGCCCTATGGGGTTGGCGGCTAGTGAGAGACTGCCAGTATAACCATAGATGGGGGTCGGCGACTAGGAGAGTCTGTCAGATTAACCCATGTTAGGACCATGTGATGACACTCCCTCCTCTATAGGCTAGTATTCCCGTATGTGTTCTCTCGTGATGTGTTGTTGTTGTTATGTCAAGTGTTCTCTATTTAGCCTTGTTATGTCAGTTATGGTCATCTTGTTTTCATTATTGTGGGGCCAGGTGTTATCTCTTTGCATGGGAGGTGGACCTTTGGGTTCCACATGGTTAGGTGGAATGTACCTTTTACTCCATTGGGTTCCCTTTCTAATATTTATGTTTGTGGTGACTATTCATGTAAATGTGGACTTCTACACTTGTTCCAGTTCGAGTGATCTATCTCACATGTACTTGTATTGTATTGAAAACAAATGTATCATGTATTGTAACTCTGATGTATAATCTCCTCAATTGATCATGGGGAAAAATTGATGTAATTTTGTAAATATATGTTGAACTCTCTTATGTAATGGACAATGTAATAGATGTTATTGTTAATTTAATGATCTTTGATGTTGCTATATTGTTGGCATGAAATGGTTATTTCATATTGATTGTTTAATTAAATGTGATGGATTAAATGAAATTTCATATTATTAAATGAATCTTGTTTAATGTGATAATAGCAATGATATATAGTTCTTGCTAATTTAGTTATTGGATATCTAGTAGTGTAGTCACGGACCTTAGAGGACTTAGGTTAGAATTCAAGATTTTGTTTCAATTGCAATTCTTGGGTATATTGCAAATAAATAAAAAATTATCTCATTTTTAGGTGTTCTAGTGTGTTATCCTCTAGGGTTTCATGGTGAGTCGTTACATGCTCTAAGAGATCCAATCATTGGTCTACTACTATATTTGGGTTTTTTGCCTCTTCTCTTAGTTGTAGAGGGAGAGATTTCTCCCTCTCTTGATATCCCTACATCAGTTGTCCCCTTTGATGTCCATTTTTGAGATAGGAAGCTAGAGCATTGATTTGAACATCTCCCACAAATATTAGTGGGTTCCATGCAATATCATATGAAATAACCAAATTGTACAAGTAGAATTCTCACAATTGGTCTTACATTTCTAGCGTAGACTTCTAGAAAGTTTCTAAGAACAAAAATCTTATATCCATGGCAATAGGGAGATCACTAATTATCCGACTGAACTAAAATCATAAAAAGAAACCTTCCAAAAATAGGGTATATACCCTAGCAGGAGGTCTACACCTCATCGGTTGAACCATTTTGTCTGTCAATTTCTCAATTTTCACCTTTAATCTTTTTACCTCTATTTCCTATTTTTCAATTGTCTTGACATGTGTAGATATCATTTCTATTTTCTCCTTTTCGAAATATTTTTATTTTTGGAGAAACTCTTCTGTTTTCTTCCACAACTCAATATCCAATGACATAGCAATAGGGATAGTAGGGGTCTTCACATAAAAATTTGATATTTTAGGGTCTTGATCTTTTACATTCTTTTCAATTATGGAAAGTTGTGCCAATAATTTGGGGCAAGGGTCCTAGCTTGACTGGCTAAAGCATCCTATTGTATGCAAGAGGTCACAAGGTCTAGTCTCTCCCCATCCCCATCGTACCAGAAGGAATTTTGTGTCAGCATTACTAATCACATGAAAACATTTTACCAAGCGCACTTTAGTTTATAGGGGGCTACCCAATTCCTGCAGTCTAAAAAAAAGTTGTGTCAATAATTCTAAATGCTTGATTCTCTACAAGGCCTCTTGTAGTTATTTATTTGTGTTTTTCCCTTCTAAAAATAATTCTTTTTCAATTTCCAAAAAAAAATCTTCCTCAACCTCCTCTGCATGCATATACCCTTCCTCCGAAACAGGGATTTTTGGAGGTCTATTTTTTTTCCTTTCCATAAAAATATCCTCTGACTTTGAGTTGGAAGTGCTAGTTAAATATAGGGGTTGTACAATCGGTGTTCTTGTATCATCACAAGGGACATTTCATTTTAGAATCTATATCTATTTCAATCATCACAACTATTACGCCTTGCATAACCACCCCATTCCCCCTCTTGTGTTTTGGTGTTTTGTCTCTTTTCCTTTTCCCTTTCTTGGTTTTGTTTTCCTTCTTTGGTTTTTACCCTAAGGGTTGTTTCCCTTTTCGGGTTTTGACTTCTTTTTTTCTGCCTTTTGTTCGGAATTGAGATTCTGGATTGAATGTGAACCTTTTCTCAAAAGGTGCGAGTTCTATTTAGTTTTCTGACTCCGCTTTCTTTTTCTTATCGAAATTAGATTTTTTATTTGAACTTGTACCTTTCCTCGGAAGGTTCAATTTTGGTTCATTTCTCTAATCTTGCAACTTTGTTCGTAATCAAAATTTCAAAATGCACTTGCACCTTTCCTCGAAAGGTTCAAGTTTGGTTTGTTTCTTTGATTTCGTGTGTGTTGTTATCATGCCTCTAGTCCATTCGGAAATGTGACATTTTTATTTCTGATTGGACTTTTTTGATGATGGTCGGGTTCCAAATCTAATTTTGATTCTGAAACCCGCTCACCAACTACATTTAATTCTAATAAATTTGCACATAAGAACCTGATATTTAATCAGATTTCACCCACGATTGTGCACACAAGTGCATTTCATTTTCACTAGGAGCAGAGAAAAAGAGTTGTGGAACATTTGAGCTAGGGCACTTGATGAATCATTTTTTCAAGTCGACAATCATTTATTCGAGGTAGGGTCTACCATGTTCTTCTTTTTCCTTCATTTTATTTTTTCTTCTCATTTTCACATTTCTTTTGGCGTGTTTTTGCGTGGTTGTTTGGGTCATTTTTCTCTTTCATCTTTTTCATTTTGCTTGATTTTTCTTTTTTGGGTTTTGTTGTTTTTACACTCCAGTGTTTGGGTTGTTTGCATTTTTCTGTTTCATTTAGTTTTTCTTAGGTTTTACTTTTTCCTTGGTTCACATCCCACACTTTTCACCGATTTAGGTTTTCCCACCCTTTTTATCGAGGGTTTTCATACAAGTTTTTTTGGGTTTAACCGTAGGTTTTAAATTTTGGGCCTTTTGGAATTTTGTTTTCCACACCCTCATTTTACAAAGTGGTCCAAATTCTAAGTGAAAATCCGATCTTGAAATCCGTATTCCAAAATTTCTATATTTTGTTCTTTGGACCAATTGGAAATCCAAGTTTTGAAAGAACTTTTTGACTAAAGGGCCAAGTACAATGTGCTTTTCTAATTTCAAAATCTAACCTTGTATTGTTGCACATTTTCTTGACTTAGCCATTCAAAATTATGAATTATGAATGAACTTCTTGATTAGAGGTCAAGTTCAATGTGCTTTTCCACTTCCAATTTTTGAAAGCCTTGACAACAGATATGGGCTCGTTGGGTTTTCATAACTCTAAAAGCAACTTTAATGCTTTGGTCTGATCGGAATATTCAATTCTGAACAAACCTATGAACCAAAAGGGAAAAATTTAAATGCTTTTCCAATCCTGACTATCGATAACTATCGAGCCTTAAATTCTTTATTTTAGTTAAGTTCAATCAGAATTCCAAATTCTAATTAGACTCAAGAGTCGAGAACTAAGTTCCATGTGTAATTTTGATTCTGATTTCAACTAACAATGAATAAGGTTCCATGAATTTTGAGTTATGAACCGATCTTTTTATCCAAGGTTCATGTTCCAAGTGTTTTTTTTGGTTTTGATTTCCGATATTGATTAACAAGTTTCACTACTTTTGAAGGAGTTTTGTTAGAGTTTATAATTCTGATAGAAGATGTTTTAAAGGGTTTTTAGAGGGTAAAATTTTTGATGTATCCTTGATAAATCTTTGTTTTATGTTTTTACTTAGGTATCATAAATGTCTGATCCAGAGGAGCAACTTGATGTTGAGGAAGTAGATAAAGAACAAAAGAATAAGTTAACAAAATTATATCATAATCATTATACAATGAAGTATAAATACCAAGGTGCTCTTGTGTTGTCCAAGTTCACCTCCAGGGTGATGAAAATTACTGATATAATGCTAGTACATATCGATTTGGAGGCATTCAAGAAGGATACATTTGATGACAATGCCAGTCCAAGAGCTAAGAGGATGGCAACTTCAGGTCTTGCTCATGTGGCATCTTTCCCTATTGTTGTTCAGTGTCTTGAACTTATTTTAGCAGTAGAAAAAGCTTACAACCTCACTCAAAATAAATTTATTAACCAATGGGGAAATTAAATAATTGACTTATCTCCAGCCATGATCAGAATAGTGTTTTATTTACCACCTTACCCTCAATTGAAAATGGTAATAGAAGTTGAGGCACTACAACAATATGAGAAGGATGTAAGCACACACCAGCGACACATGAATAAGAATTGGCTAAAGATTGGTAAGAAATCTATTACCAAATTTCCTACAAAGCCTTGGATATTTGATTCCTTTCAGAAGTAGGCAAAATTATTAAATTATTGAGCATGATAATAGGTAAGGAAAGCTCCCATAAGTATGAACACTAGATATTTCATTTTATTGAGGTGATCTTAAATGGAGTGTGTATTTGGACTGGAGGTAGATTATTTCTAATCATATACATAATTAGCTCACAAAGGTAAAAGATTCAAAATAATTATATATGTTAGCATACGTGGTATATTGTGTAGCTAGGATGGGAAACTTCCTAGGGTTGAACTCTATAGGAGTTAGAGGTGAAGGGCCTGGACAAAGCAAGATTTGGGAATACTATGATCAATTGGAAATCAAAACCTCGAAAAAGCATTTTAAGAGAGTTAATGATGCTTTTATGTATGTTATAATTACTCAGTTGTCAAGAGATGTAGGCTTTAGATTGACTGCATAATCCATAGAATAGGTGAAACAATGGGGAACTAATTTATCCAATATCCTAAGTCAACCTACATCTGCTTATGGGAATATGATGCAGCACCATTTTTGCTACCTACTTGTTGCAGCAATAAATAGATTTTGATTGAGTTTTCCTAACAAATGAGGGAGGTTAACCTCAAGTTCAGTAGCAAGCATAAAGTTGGAGAGGTCAAGTATCCAATTGACCTTGGTTTCTATCAATTCCCATTTGTTGGAGCTACCAAATTGGCAACTGAAGAGCTACAAGTTTTTGACTTCAAGTTATATCAGGGAAGGAAAGACTTTGACCCAAAAGGGAAAATGGATAATCTATATGTGTCCTTGTTCCCACATCATGAGCCCCACATAGAGGATTTATGGGTAGATTTACAAGATGAATTTGAAGCAAGAAAGAGGAAATATGACAAGTTAGCCATCCCTCAAATGAGGTAATTTAGGGTGAAAGAAGATATACCCAAAAATATGTCAGATAATGGTTTAACCCTTGATCCTCAATATGATAGGGAGAAAGTGGATACTCAAACTTTGGCACCCATCAATTGGATAGAGGAAGAATGCAAAATTGATGAAATCTTTGCAAATATGGTGGAAAGAATTTTGGGATGGATTATTGAGCAATTAGAAGATAGGAAGAGCAAGAGTAAAAGGAAAGAGACACAAGGACAAATAGCTTCCTCTCCTCCACCTAGGAAATACAAGAGGATCAAGAAGCAGACTCCACAAGTAGGAGAGGGATAGGTTACAATGGAAAAGGTCACAAAATCCTTTTAGAAGGTCATAGTCACCTACCAAGCTACTGCTACTAGAGTAGTCTTAGGTTTCAAGGGTTCCCAACCCATTTCCACTATGTATCCAAACGCAGAGACTATTCAAGAAGGTCCTTTTGTTGCTGCTTCACAAGTTGAGGAAATAGAAACTAATGAAGTTACCTCCACTACTCCTTCAACAACATAGGAAATAGATAAAGAAGGGTAAGAGACCCCTATAATAACAATCACATAATCTCCTCTCCCCTAAGATTTTGAAGAGAGTCCTCTCTAGGAGGAATAAAAGGAAGAATATGAAGAAGAATTTGAGGAGGAGGATGTAGAGTTTCAAGAATTAAACCTATGGAGAGAGGCAGAAATTGAGCATGTCCTAATAGAGGATGAGCAATGAGAAATAATGGCAAGTGCTAAAAATAAAGTTGTTGAGGAGGAGGCTATAGAAGAGGAAGCTTGGATAAAAGAGATGGAATAGAAAAAGAGAGATGAGGAAGAAGCTCAGAAAAAAGGAGCTAGAAATAAATAAAATGGAAGAGATAAAAGCTCAGAATGAGAAGCCTAAACAAGAAAAGATTGAAAAGGAGAAGCTCAAACAAGAGAAAGTTGAGAGAGAGAAGTTGGCATAGGAAAATTCCAAACAAGTGTAAACAAAGGTGAGTGGAGGAGAAGAGAAACCCTAGCAAGAACAAAAAATGACAACCTCTATTTTAGATCCCACATGGCTCAAGCTTAATCTAGAGAAGAGGCGGTAAGTGGTGACTCAACCTCTAAGTTGGGATGAGATGATGAAGGAAATAAAAGAGGAAAAACCCAAGAATAATTCTAGGGTTATACATTCCACTAAGTTGACTATTGAGGGAGATTTGATTACAAAAATTTATCTTCTTGTGGCTAATAAGGATGATCGAGAATTGAAAGTTGCAGATTATCAAATAAGCACCATCAATTTGGGAAAACAAACTCAAAATCAACAAATTACTCTTTTAGATTTAGCAGCTACTTCTACAAAGTCAATAATGGAGAAGGACAAGCAAGCCAAAGATGAATTGAAGGCTCAACTGGATCACATGAAAAGGTTTGTTAAGGATCTCACCTCTCCACTTTCAGAAAAACCATCTTCTTCTTAGGTACCTATATTGGTTATTAGAAATGAAGTTGAGTACCTCACAGAGATGAAAAGAAATGCACATATATTTGATAGTTTTACTAACCAAGTGAAGGTTGAAGTAGAAGTGTTACTTGAAACTAGATACAAATTGTACAGTGAAGCATTTTTCTTAAAGAAGCAGATCAAAGGGTTGATTAAAACCATGTGCGATGAAGAGGAAAAGTACCATGAGTACTTGGAAAAAGTAAAAGAAGTAAATAAGTTGAGTACAAATGAGCTTAATGAAGCGGGGATTCTAGAGGATTAAAGTCCAAATTACTTGACTAAGTGCAACAAGATCATGGTGTTCAAGATGGAGGTGATGATTGAATAGAGAATAGTATTGTTGATACTGCAACAAGAAATATTGAAACAAACTAGGTTGTTTGAAGAGATTATTTGTTTGGTCACCATCAGGATCTATCGTCAAGTCGTAAATTGGAAAATTTGAAAACTATCAAGGAGGTTTGGAATTCCAAGTGGAAGAAAATGGTGGACATTGACGATGAAGATATCCTGCTCAACAGATTTGCAAGTATTAAATTTGATACCCACCATGCTATAGGTGATATTAGCAATCTGAAGGATATCTTAGAGGTAGCCATAGATGGATATGAATAGGAAAATTTCATAATGGATTGGTTAGATGGGCCCAATGAGGAAGTATTGACACAAATTTTAGCTAATTATGAAAGTATAAACAAAAATAAAGTATAATGAAGGTATAGTTCAAATTTAGAGAAAAGAATATGTTATTTTCATCGGTTTGGAGTCAAAGGTGCAACATCTAGAACAATCCCTGAGAAATAGGAAGGTGTAATAGTGAACTGAAGGTTATCTCCAGTCAACAAAGAGAGAAGCACCACTTCCATATGCATGCAATTTTGATTTTTGTTAACACTCTAGCTAAACTTGGACACCTCCTATAATTGTGGATCTAGAGTCTAGGCATCCTATTTTTGTGGATCCAAATTTTAAAGAATATTTTTTATGTTAAAATTTTCTATAATTTGTAGGATGGATATCATTGTAAAAGGGTCAAAAAATTGAAGTCAGATTTGTAGCCTTAAGTTAGATAATTTTTGAAAGCTTTTTAGATAGTTAGTTAGTTTTTACAGCAATTTCTCAAGTTTAGTGGTGACATAAAAGACAATGGTTTTTTGTATGCCAATGAATTTTGTTGGATGTAAATGCTACTTAATTGATTAATATCAGTAGAAGGAGATGAATTTAAAACCATCATTTTTGTCATTTGTGAAGGGTATTTTCTTTTTGTTTATTGATTTGCAAAATCTTTACTGAGTTAATTGAATGTATCTTTCATTAATTCTAGTAAAACAAATTGCAAGTATGCTTATTAAATCTGCATTGTGAATGGATATAATTGCATAAACAGTTATGAATTGTTTCATTACTTAGTTTTGACTTTAAGGAAAGCTTGTTAAAGAAATTGCATGTCTAAATATAGGAATAGTATGTATTCATGTCTTTTGTTCTAAAACTTATGGTGTATCTTTTTCTGTTTATTTAAAATTTGTTATTGGAGTATTTAAAATATTAGTTTATTAGTTTTAACCAGCAAAGGCCCCTTTAATATTATAGTCATGTTGACCACTGAGTAATGTAGTACAGTTGTGAACCAACTATCGAGACCTTGGAATATAGGTAATTTCATTATTAGTTATCTTTTTTAGGAGAAGTAGAGTAGAAATATTTTGCTTAATGTTTGTTGTGTCAATTTATCCATCAACAGAACTGGCATTAGAAGGGGAGATTGAAAGAACAAACTTGAGTGAATTGGGTCATTTTCACCAGATAGGTTTGAGCGGGTTCTAAGATATACTTCCAACAAAGAGCCATTTTTAGAACTCCAATTTCCTACTTGACCTAGAACACATAGAACTCAAATCCCACCACGTTAACACCACCAGTAGCTCCACCAATATTTCCACTTATACCACAACTGCAGCAACCTAATCTACTTCCACCAATGGCATTCTTCACAGGAAATCTATCACTATTGGGAACCATCCTCGGGGGTATTCATGAGATGCCCAAAAACTCAAAACAATTCTACCTGAGATATGCCCATGGGGAATCATGAAGTGTTGAGGAACACATTCAATCATTCAAAGATGCATGCATGAGGACTCTGATAAAACATCATGATGTATCCTATAGATTGTTCCCATATTCATTGGGAGATATGACATATAATTGGTACCTTAACATGCCCACTAGATCCATTCTCAGCTAGACAGATTTGGAGAATACCTTTATTAACCAATTTTGATTTTATGTCGACCCTACCATTTTATACCATTAATTCACCACAATCAGGAAGGAACCCCATGAACCCATTCTTTTATTCAGCACCTATTTCTAGAGAACATACAGGCAATTACAGCCAACCTATGTAGTTGTTGAGAAAATTGCAATTTAAGCATATATCAAAGCCATAGACCCATTAACTACTCTATTCTTGTGGAGAACTTACCCATATGTGGATATTGATTCATTGGCCAAAGTATATCATCTAGCTATTAAATTGCAGCAACAAATAACCCCTCAACCATGCGGTATGGGAGGAATATTACCTTCGTTGGGATATCCAAGGATGCCTAACCAAATGACTACAATTAATAATGCAATGACCAATGGAACCCCACTCATGAATACAATTCTAGGGATGTCCAATTTTGCTTATGGACCACTTGGTGAAATACATCCTACACCCTAGTTGTCATGGTTTACTAATGGAAACAACCATCCTCACACCAACATGATGGCTCCTAGAACACAATATTTCTTATAGCAACAACATCCTCAAAATTACACAAGAGGACATAATCCTCAAGCAAATATGCCAACTACATAATAGACCAATCAAGTTGTAACAACTACATAAAATGAACAAACCACACATTTGTCAATAGAGTTGGATACTTTGAATAAACTATGTCCCAATTTACAAACGAGATGGCCCAGTTTAGGCTAAACCCTCCCAAAAATCAAAATTGATACAAAAATCAAGGGGATTATCCAAATCAAAACAAATATCCCAATCAAAATAAGAGGAATTTCTAAAAATAGAATTATCAAAATCAGAACAGAGGATATAATTAGAGGCCCAACAACCGACAATGGGATACAAGACCAAATAATGGAGGATTCCCACACAATAACCAAGATAATGAGTAGAGGACACACAGTGCTAATGTAGAAAATATAAACTTCATGACCAACTAGTGTAGGTTACATGATACTACTGCTCATTCTAAGGTGAATTTCCCATAAATGGAAAAGATGGTTAAAATAGCTCAAGTTGATTCTCAGACAGCACAAGGCAATTTCAACAAGAGCGGTGGGTTTGTAGATATTTCCATGGCCTTTGAAAATTATGATGAGTTTAAGTTTCCCTTCCAAGAGGAAAATGAACCTAAAATTGATACTTACGATGCTCAAACTTTCCAAGCTAAAGGTGGTCATTTTCTAAGAAACCAAAATAAAGGACCATTCACCACATCTACTCCTCCTACTACTAACATGGTACCACCAAATCCTAGATAAAATAACAATCCTCCTCCACCCAAGGGACCAATAGAAACTCCCAATAGAGGGAATCTTATTTTCTCTCAAAAATAGCAATACAACAATAATACAGAGTATAACTTGATTAGGGAGATGCAAAAACAAATGACTTCCCTATCTTTCTTTGATATTTTGAAATGGTGTCTTGCTCAATGTGAACTCATGTTGAAATATTTAGCTAAGTAAAATAAGTTATTAAAGGGAAAAGAAAAGGTAACTCCTGCTACTGAAATGAATGTAGCCTTATACAAGGGAAAGATGGGAGTACCTTCATTCTTGTCGAGTTTGAGAATCTTTGGAAAAATCTTGCACAATTATTTGATAGATTCTGGGACCTTAGGCATCGTTATTCCATTTTCTATTTGTAAGAAATTAGGCCTAACCTCGATCCAAACCCACAAAAAGGTCATATAATTAGATAAAACTGAAGTAAATGGTGTGGGAGAGTTGAAAGATGTACTTGTACAGATTGGATCAAACCCAAGGATCCAACAGTACATGGATATCCAAATTGTTGACATCCCTGAGATGTATGGTATGTTCATGAGTAGGGATTGGGCAAAGACTATATGAGGCTATCTTGTGTTAGACTTCTCTCATATGTGGATACCATAGAAAGATATGGCAAGTCATCTTAGGATACAGATTGAACCTCAGCTGAAACATATGATAACATAATATGATTACCCCAATGAGGTTGCTTACTTTGAATCTAAACTAGGAGTTTATAGGATGGAAGAGGTTATGACCTTTTCAGCACCAAATCATGAACGATTGTAGCCTTTAGAAAATGGTGATTGTATGGATTCCATTAACCAAGAGGTGTTAATCCAAAAGTTACACCAAGACAAATTAATCCTAGGACAAGAGGTAGATTTGTGGAGTTTGTTTCTTCCAAACTGGTGTAGATTCCATTATCAAAACAATTCTAAGTTAACTTGTCAACCTTGTCTAGATCTTCTAAATCGGGTTTTTCAATTAGGAGATAATAAAAATGGAGATTTTACAATAGTCCCAAATCATTCTCCACTTGAAACCAATACTATATCAATTTTACCAGAAATCAGCAATGCACAGGAAAGTATTTCACCATTAACTGAGCAAGCTTTGAACTTATCTGAGGATCTACAAAATGAGGTTAGAAAACTATAGGAAATGTTTGGCACCCCTTCTCCTACTCATATTTTGATTCCACCATTTTTACTCAAAGGAAAAGTCAGCCACGAGATGGGTAACCTTGAAAATTAATGAGAAATTGTTTCTCCACAATTGCATGTTCTAAAGGAAGTATCTAATAGCCCTCAAATACAGGGATCTCCCGATCCTAACATTTTTTATCAGACAAAATAATCATACACTCCCCTTTCTCAATAGCCTAAAATGGATCTTAAGAAAGAGGTTTTACCCCAAAATTAATTATGGACCCTCCAACTTGATGGTTCTACATCTAAACAAGGAAGTGGAGTTGGAGTTGAAATGAATAACTCAAAAGGGAAAACATATTTTTCTTCTTACAAGTTGCATTTTGGGTGCACTAATAATGTGGTAGAGTATGAGGCATTGGCTAGAGGACTCATGTTTTCTCACCAAAAGAAATTATAGAGCCTTAGAGTGTTGGGGGACTCAAAAGCAATTGTAAACCAAGTTTGCAGTCAATATACATGTCATAATAAGAGATTGGTTTCTTATCAAAATAGGGTGTGGAATTTAATTGAATATTTTGATACATTCAACATAAAATTGATTCCCAGGGAGAACAATCAAATTGCAGATGCATTGGAAGTAGAAGCAAGCATGTTGGAGCTTGTGAAAGATTCTAAACTGAGAATATTTTTAGTGGAGTTAGTTTTAGTCCCAGCCATTCCAGATAATATAAATAATTTTTAGGTTTTTGATTATGATCAGCATGTTCTTGCCTTTTTGGAAATTTCAAATGTTTTTGAAGGACAAATTATTGATGAATTTGATAGAGATCTAAGGGACTGGGAATCCAAGGATCTGGATATGGAAGGAATTATCAACCTAAAAACCAACAATATTCTCAAAGGCATGGTAGCACTGGAGAGGATTTTTTATTCTGATCCTCATGCTCGAAAAAAATTGACTGTTGATGTTGATGGAGGTAAGTATGAAACTTAACAACTAGCTAATTCAGGCCCAGAAAAGAATATCCTCATTGGAAAAACTTGTCTGATAGATATTCGTGACAATATTTAGAAAGTATTGAAAGAATATATTGCAGCCATTGGTTGGGTGTATGAGGATTTGAAGACATTTGATACCTCAGTGATAACCCATACTATTTCCTTGAAGCCTCAAGTGAAACCATTTCATCAGAAACAAGGACCAGTCAATGCTCTACTTGAACCTCTTATTCTTAAAGAGGTACAAAAAAATTTATCAGCTAGGATAATCTTTCTAGTTAGGCACTCCACATGGGTAGCTAATCTAGTACCAAGCTTAGGAAAAATGGAGAAATCGGGCTATGCGTAGATTTCAAAAATATGAACAAAGCTTCGGAAAAGGATAATTATCCTCTTCCTTCCCTTGATGAAGTCTTGAAAATTATGAATGGCTCAAAGATGATGTTATTTTTAGATGGTTATTTAGGGTATAACCAAGTACTAGTGAAGTATGATCATTGAATGAAGACTGCCTTTAAAACCAAGTGGGGAACTTTTTCTTACTAAAGAATGTCGTTTGGCCTCATCTATGCGGGAGAAAATTTCTAGCATGCGATGGATGTAGCTTTCAAATATCTAGTAGGGAAATACATCATTATTTATATAGATGATTTGATAATTTTTTTCCAATAACAGAGAAGATCATTCTATTGATTTAGCAAAAGTTCTAAAAATATGCATAAAATTTGGTGAATCGTTGAACCCAAAGAAATGTGTACTCAGGGTTTCAAAAGAAAGTTGTTGGGACATATAATCTTAGAAAGAGGAATTTCTATTAATCCTAATAGAGTAGAATCAATTCAGAAGCTTCCTATGCCTGGCAGCAAAAAGAAGATGAGATATTTCTTTGGAAAGATCAATTTTGTGAGAAAATTCACAACTGGGTTTGTGGAGATCATCAAACCATTGAACGAGATGATGAAGAAGGATGCCAAAATTGAATGGAGTAATGATGAAAAGGATTCCTTCTCATAGATTAAGCAATCTATTTCAAAAGCACCCATCTTGACTAGTCTAGACTACTTGCATCCATTCTTCATCTATTCTATTGCATTTGAACATTCATGCGATGTTGTTTTGACACAAGGAAAAGAAGAAGGGGAAGAACAAACAATTTCTTTCATGAGCTCCCCTTTCAAAAATGCTAAGATTAGGTATCCACCATTAGAAAAACAAGCCTTTGCATTGGTAAGATCTATGAAGAAATTTTGACACTATAATTTGCAGAGAAAAATCACAGTCATCGACCCGGATCCAACAGTGAAGTCCCTACTCATGCAGAGTGAACTAGGAGAGAGAAGAGGGAAGTGGATGGAAATTCTATAAGAGTTTGATTTCAAAATCCATCCCATGAAACTGTTTTGATGGTAAGGTTTCTCCAAGGAAATGGTTAAGGTAGATTATAAGATCACATGTCAACAATATATAGTGTAGTCTTTCATTGGAGATCCTCGGTACCCTAATCTAATCTTCTTGTTGTTGAATAATAAGTGTCTGGAAGGGATGAACACAACACAAAGAAGAGAATTAAGGTTGAAGAGTGCTTGTTACATGATTAATAATGGATCTTTGTACATAAATAACTTTGAAGGTTTTTACTTATGTTGTTTGGACCACCAGCAAGCAAAACAAGCCATAATAGAATTTCATGGAAAAATGGTACCAAACACAGTTCAGCAAATGTCATGGCTCATCAAATTTTGAGATCAAGATATTATTGGTCACATGTATTTTGGTATGCTCACCAACATGTATGAACATTCCATACTTGTCAAACATCGGCATCTAGAGAATGCAATCCAATAATGCCACTATAGCTAGTGTATGGGGTAAGACCTTTTGCCTAATGGGAATTAGATTTTGTTGGAGTGATTAACCCAAACTCCTCTACAGGTCATAAATTCATCTTGACTATGACAAATTATGGCACATGGTGGACGGAGGCTCAGGCGTATAAGAATTGTACCACCAATGTAGTTATCAAGTTCTTGAATGATCATGTTATTACCAGGTTTGGGGCACCCTTCACTCTAGTATGTGATAACGGCCCCACTTTTTTTTCTGCATAGTTTATTCAGTGGGCCTTTGAGTATAAAATACTCTTGAAATATTATTCCAACTATTATCCACAAGGAAATGGGGTAGCTAAGTCTACCAACAAAAATCTATTAGAAGTTATTAAAAGGTTATTAGAACACAATCCTAGGGGTTGGCATACATAGTTAAAATTCACCTTATGGGTGGATAGAACTAGAATTAAGGTTGCCCTAGGAAATTTTCCATATAAGTTAGTTTATGGACAAGACCCTGTAAGTTAGTTTATGGACAAGACCCTGTAAGTTAGTTTATGGACAAGACCCTGTCTTTTCTATAAACCTCCAGATTCTTGTTTTATGATTTATGCAAGCATTTTGTGCCAATTACTACAAGATAGAGGTCAGGTTGACTAACTTATTGAGCTTAGAAGAATAGAGAGATGTTGATTTGCAACAATTCTCTAAACATTAGGTTGTAGTCAAGCATTGGTTTGACAAGAGAGCCAAGATTAAATTCTTCAAGATATCGGATATCATGCTACTATGGGATAAATCCAGAGAAAAGAAAGGTGATCATCATAAATTCGATAGATTATGGTTAGAACCATACCAAATTGCTAAAATTCTCAAGGAGAATGATTTTTGATTGAGTACCTTAATTAGAGAACATGTGCCATTGCCTATTAATGGGCAATGTCTCAAGCATTACTTTGGCCGATGAAGGCCTGAAATTTTTTCCTTTGTATATATATTTTATAGTATAGTTGCTTATGCTTTGTTCTATTTTCCCTATTTTTGTGTGTTGTGTTTTTTGGTTTTTTTATTTCTTCTTGTTGTTTTCTTTTGTTGAGGGGTTTCCTTTTTATCATTTTGAAACTATGGGTAGTTACTCAAATCATTCTTAAGGAAACTTGAGCTAAGAAGTTGATTTAGGTATTTTCTATAATAACTAAAGTTATTTTTTCATTCTCGAACTTACATTTTATGTTTATTTTAATGAAATTTTGAAAGGTCAAAACAAACAAGTACATTCTAAGTGATCTTGTGAAACATGGCTAAATTTGTCACTCATTAATTAAAATCATTTAACTCCTCATGAATCTAGTTGTCCTAAGGTGGTTTTATTCCTCGCTCAAGTGAAAAATTCAGTGTCATAACATTGTCATGATGTCCACCATAGTTCTCAACCTGATCTTCAAACTACAATGCCTGAACATTGAGGGAAATAAAAAAGAACTACTTCAAAGAACCAATATCTAAGAAAAACAAAAAAAATCTGGAAATAAACTCAATTTATAAAGGTGATTCAAGTATCTCTATTGGGGCTATGGACGTCTGCCTGGTAGTAGAGAAATGATTTGAGAGAACTAGATGTATCTTCGTCGGGGCTATAGATGCCTGACTGGAAGTAGAACAATTCCCAGGATATCATTGCACGACAACTAAAAGACCCACCTCATGTAGCTTGAATGGGAATATAGTCGATTTGAGGATATGTAAATTCTTTAAAGGAGAAAATGAACCACAAGCACACACTTAGATTCGAAGTTTTTGTAATGATGCACAATTTGAGATATTAGCTTGGTCTTGTTTGTTGTAACCAGTCATTCTTAAGTTAAGGCAATCATAAACTAGAGGTTCTGAGGTGATTGAACTCTTCAATATCTTGAAACTAGGTAAACCATTTCCCCATTCGAGTTGCCATTTTTTATGCCTTACATAACCACCCCATTTTATTTTTCATCAAAATGTGTCCCCCTCTTGCATTTTGGTGTTTTATCTCTTTGCCTTTTCCCTTTCTTGGTTTTTTTTTCCTTCTTTGGTTTTTACCCTAAGGGTTGTTTCCCTTTTTAGGTTTTGATTTCTTGTTTTCTTCCTTTTTTTCAGAATCAGGATTCTAGATTGAACTTGAACCTTTTCTCAAAAGGTGGGAGTTGTATTTAGTTTTCTGACTCCGCATTGATTTTCTTGTCATAATCAAATTTTTTATTTGAACTTACCTTTCCTTAGAAGGTTCAAGTTCGGTTCATTTCTCCAATCCCTCGCCTTTATTCAAAATCAGAATTTCAAAATGCACGTGCACCTTTCCTCAAAAGGTTCAAGTTCAATTTGTTTCTCTGATTCTATGTGTGTTGTTATCTTACCTCTAGTCCGTTTGGAAATGTGATTTTTGATCAAACTTTTCCAATGATGGTCGGGTTTTAAATCCAATTTTGATTCTGAAACCTACTCACCAACTGCATTTAATGCTAATAACTCTGCATGTATGAACCTGATATTTTTTAAATTTCTCTCATGATTATGCTCACAAGTGCATTTCATTTTCACTAGGAGCAGAGTGAAAGAGTTGTGGAAAATTTGAGCTAGAGAGTTTGAGGAATCATTGTTTCGAGTCGATGATCATTTATTCGAGGTAGGATCTTCCCTGTTCTTCTTTTTCCTTCTTTTTTTTTCATTGTCTTTTATTTTTTCTTCTCATTTTTGCATTTATTTTGGTATATTTTTGTGTGGTTATTTTGGTCATTTTTCTCTTTTGTCTTTTTGTTTTGCTTGGTTTTTCTTTTCTAGGTTTTGTTGTTTTTACACTTTGGTGTTTGGGTTGTTTGAGTTTTTCTATTTGATTTAGTTTTGCTTAGGTTTTACTTTTTCCTTAGTTCACGTGCCACACTTTTTGTGGGTTTAGGTTTTCCCACCCTTTTTAGCTAGGGTTTCCATACAAGTTTTTTTGGGTTCAACCATAGGTTTTAAATTTTGGGCCTTTCAAAAATTTGTTTTTCTCACCCTCATTTTACAAAGTGGTCCAAATTCTAATTGAAAATCCGATCCCGAAATCTATATTCCAAACTTTCTATATTTTGTTCTTTGGACCAATTGGAGATCCATGTTTTGAATGAACTTTTTAATGAAAGGGCCAAGTACAATGTGATTTTTTTATTCTAAAATTTGAACTTGTATTGTTGAGCATTTTCCTGATTTCGCCATTCAAAATTTTGAATTCCGAAAAAACTTCTTGATTAGAGGTCAAGTTTAATGTTCTTTTTCGCTTCTGATTTTTGAAAGCCTTCACAGCATATATGGGCTTGTCAAGTTTTCATAACTCCAAAAGTCACTTTAATGCTTTGGTCCGATCAAAATTTTGAATTGCGAACAAACCTATGAACCAAAAGGCCAAGTTCTAAATGCTTTTCCAATCTTGACTACCGATAACTTTTGAGCCTTAAATGCTTTATTCTAGTTAAGTTCAATTGGAATTCTGAATTTTGATTTGACTCAAGAGCTGAGAGCCAAGTTCCATGTGCAATTATGCTTCTGATTTCTACTAACAATGAATAAGGTTCCATCAAAATTTTGAGTTTCAAACTGACCTTTTTATCCAAGATTCATTGAATCATAATTGATAGGAATACAGTTTATTCTTGTCATATTCAGATCTTCTCTCTTTGTGCTTTCCATTTGGCCTATAGATATTGGTAGGCTATCTATATAGCAAATTCTAACATGGTATCAAAGCAAGTTGGGTATCATTAGATAGCCATTTTTTGAGAGATCTTTGGTAAATCTTGAAAAGTTGAGTATGCTCTTCTCTTGCATCATATGATGATTTGGAGAATCAAAAAAACTTGATAGAAATACCAGATTTTGGGGGGTTCCTTTTTGTGGATCATTATTGCAGGTTCAAATCAGAGCTTGTTGGTCCAAATTTGAGCTCACCATTGAGTTTGGAAGGTTTGAGAAAGTCAATTTTTCATTTTGTTTCATCCAAATGGGACATATGAGGCCAAATCTATGAGGGTTTGAAGCTAAAGAGTGGTTGCTAAATCTAGAAGATATCTACATTTTTGGAGCATTTTGGGTCAAATCAGACCCTACCATCACGTCCAGAAGGGCCAAAAACCCTAAGATCAACTTCTAAATCATCCAAATTGGAGAAGTTGTTCGCTGAGGCAAAAAAAAATTGCCCAGGGAGCCGTATAGATCGCCATCATTGTACAGTCGGTACGATTTTTCAAAAAAAAAAATCGGATTTAAATTTTTTTTGAAGAAATTAAATATATATATATATATATAAAGTTTTGATTATTTTTCAGAAAATTTTATTTGAAAATTAAAATAAAATCAAAAAAAAAATTGTAGACTTTAAGTCTGTGGAAGGTATCGCAAAGGGTACCTTGTACCTGTCGGCTCCCCGCAGCCTACCACATGGCAAGGGCAAGAGGCCCCACCTCTGCAGCCCATACTCCACTGACAGTCAAGATAATAAAAAATCGATGAGAAAAGAAAAAGGCAGACATAAATTTAAATCAGCCTCAACAAAATTTAAATCTACAATTCTTTATTCAAAATTCGGCAGTCAATTCAACCGACACAAGAAAAGGAGAACATTCTAGATTCCCAAGAAGATTTCAACTTGATTAGTGCCCAAAAAATATTCTTTTGGCATATTTCATTTTAGAATATTCCATTTGGGGAGGAATATTCCTTTTTGACGTGTAGGAGGTTGTCAAATTTAATCACATATATTGTTGATATCATCATTATGTCAATGATGACATTAGCGTCCTAAAAAAAATTGCCCCCCTCACCATTTGCATTTTGGTTTTGAAGAGAAAACTTTGAAGGCTCATAACTTGCTCATTTTGACTCCTTTTTTCAAGCAATATTTTTTATTTGGATTAATTTTTCACTCTTTTCATAGTCGTGCAATCATATTTTGGTTTTGGTGTCTAGCTTTTCCAAAAATTGAAGATTCTCATAGGTGTTGCTACTTTATCGTCATTTTGGGAACTTTGGGGGCTCATATCTTGCTCCTGCGGTATCATTTTTGGGTGTAGTTTTTTTTGAAAGTGCATAATTTTTTGTATACTTTTCAATGGTATGATTAGATTGATCTCTTTTGTACCAAAAATTATACCTAATTTTGTGGCCTATTTTTGGCATTTGCATGTACCAATATCAAGACCACTTTGCTTATTTTTGGCAAGTGGAATTGTTAAACGCACTACTCATAAAGTGCCAAGCTCATGTATTGTTGGGGGGGTTATTTGATTGA
This sequence comes from Sequoiadendron giganteum, assembly GCA_007115665.2. Taxonomy (NCBI): domain Eukaryota; kingdom Viridiplantae; phylum Streptophyta; class Pinopsida; order Cupressales; family Cupressaceae; genus Sequoiadendron; species Sequoiadendron giganteum. Next base: position 807,888,308 of record CM021102.1, read on the forward strand.
GTGAATTTTTTGGGCGGGGGGGGGTTGGGGGGGGTAATCTTGTGGTTGATTCATTTGAGGAGGTATCATGGGCTTTTCTATTCATCCTTATATGGTAATGTTGAGTAAGGATAATTATGAGTCTTGGAAGAAAGGTATCTTGACACATCTCAGGTGGCTTAAGATTTTTCCATACCTTTATGGGCTCATATTTGAACGAGACACACCTTGGAAGCAATCAGTTTGGGGCAATAATAATGATCACATCGTAGGATTAATTGGTACATATATTGTGTTGATATTCTTGTGGATATCTTATATATCGAGTGCCCACACACACTTTGGACCAAGATTTGGGAGATTTTTGGAGACCATCATATCTCTCCATTCATGAATGATCCTAATGTAGATTGTTTACTTCCCCTTAATGATGTTGATAATATACCATATGATGATGATACTTTAGAGGAGCTTGAGTATAATAAATTTCTTGAATGTCCAGTTGACAAAGAGACTTCTCCTCCTATTGAGATCACAACCTCATATGTTGTTTCATTTGATGACGATTGTTTTTCTATGGATATGGCTTCTTGTGATTCAATGCAGTAGGATATTCATTGTCTTTCAAATTTGGTTACTTGTGATGGCTTCTTGACAGGTATTTTGGACTTTTTTGTGGAGTCTCATATTGTAGATTTGGGAGACATCATTAATAGCATTCAACTTCTCTTTGATGGAGAATATACTTCTTTAGTTGTTGCAAGGGAACACCTTGACCCTCTTGTTCAATCTCTACATGATTATTCTTTGCAGTTTGACGTGAATGTTAATGGACAACATTTGGAGGAGGCTTCTTTATCTTCAAAGGGGATATCATTGTATTTGGACTGTGTTCTACATTCATCTCTACTAGATTCTATATTTTCCTCTTCAGTAGTGTGGCCTAGAATGCCTGTTTGGAGTGTGTTAGCTTTCGGCATTGACATCAAGACACTTGAGCATGCTTTAGAGACATCATCCATCTTCTTGATATCTTGCATACCATTTTGGTTTTGTTTCTTCCTAAGGGGAGGAATGTTGTTCGACGCTTTTGGATCATCTTTAGCATTCAATGTCGAGCTTCTACCATCATTGTAGGAAACTCAACATTGAGGGGGGTTGCATCATCTCTCTTCTACTTCTCTCTTATGGGGGGATCTTTCTCCTCACATGGGGTTTTGGCCTTCTCATTCTTCATTGAGAGAATTCCATTTTTGTATTTCATCTCTTTTGGGGAGGAGTTTTGTCCCATCGGATTTTTTCCTTTTCTCTATTTGTGAGAGATTTATTTTGCATTTGTATATGGGTACGTAACATGGCCTAGTAGTTGGGACCCATATTTGTGTCATTTGCATAATAATCTGCTACTCCCTAAGTTGCACTTAAGGGGGGGTGTTGGTGTAAATAAAGTCTTGTACCTAGTTAATTCATTACTAGGGGACTTATTTACATGTTAAGTTTACTTAGGTCCTAGGAATCTTTCTAGAAGGTGTTAGTTCTTATCTTTTGATGTGTAACACATGTGACCTAGGTAGTAGTGATAAGTTGTCTCATGTCATATGATTAAGACACTTGTCATAATCTTATGGCATCTTGCATCTCACCTTGGCTATATAACCAAGGGGTCTCTCATACATTACAACACAACATTGAATCATAATTGATAGGAATAAAGTTTATTCTTGTCATATTCAGATCTTCTCTCTTTGTGCTTTCCATTTGGCCTCTAAATCTTGGTAGGCTATCTCCATAGCTAATTCTAATATGGACAAAGCAAGATTTGGCAATACTATGATCAATTGGATCAAAAAAGAATTTTAAGAGATTTAATGATGTTTTTTTGCACATTATAATTACTTAGTTATCAAGAGATGTGTTGATGGGTTTTTTGCACTTCTCAACATAGACAAAACATGAGTGTAATGTCTCTCTTGAAAGGTAAAAATCTGCAAACAAGTTTCAGATAACTACCCCAAGGTCTCTCGGATGTTAGGTCATTACTGTGCATAAAACTACTCAGTTGATGATGTGTGATTTGCTGGTAATCACAAGGGGGCTTTATGGTTCAGAAAGTATGGAATTTTAAGGTCTGTAATGAAGTTTCAGAATTTTGGAAATGATGAACAGTAGCAGCAATTTTATGGCAACAACCTGAAATTCATCTTGTACATCAGATTTAACATTACTATGATGTTGGACACTTAAATTTAATTTAAATTTTAAAAGAAAAGTCAAAAGATTTAATGTTTAGAGAGAGTTATTCTAATTCTAAAACTATGAATAGCAACAATAGTGGCCAATATTAGAGTAGACAGACTCCCAAAACTAGATTTTGTTTAACCAAGAATATTCTACAGTGTCACAAAACCAATGCAATCTTCTAAGGTTCTTTGTATATTTTTAGACTGTAACATTCACCCATTAAGCATAAACATATAGTTCAACTTGAGTGCAACAACTAAATAATCTCATACTAGCTTTACACAGTGAACTATCATCAATAAATCACTAAAAGCATAAACTAGAAGTGCATCAAATATGGTAACATGCAGTCACCATTAAATCAATTCAATAACTAACAAGCTAAAGTTGAAACTTAAACAATAAATAAGTTGAAATGGAATATAGAGGCTGAATCATGCACACATAAAGAGCAATACACCAAGAAACCATCAAATTTCAATACTTTTCTTATATATTGATGCAGAATGTCTTTTACAATAACTCATCTCCCCTTTTTTGAAAATGAGAGGATCCCCCTATTTATAGTTTTCAAAAGAAAAATGAATGGCCTAGATTCATTTTATCTTAGGGTTTTCACATCACCCAATACAAGTAAAAAAATTTATAATATAAAATTGGATACTATTTTGTCTTTTCCCTATTTTTTCCTCTAGCTAATTTCATCTTATAGCTAGAAACTATAAGTATTTCTCTTCTATTATAATCTTCCCAGCATCTTGTTGCAAAATAGCATATTGAACAAACTTCTTTAGAACTGCCAAAAGCTTGTCTTGGTCTGGAAAGTTGGATTTGGAGATCCTGAAGGTGATCCTTTTGAATTCCTCCCTCATTTCATCATGATACTTTACACATGTATCTCCTGCCTTAACCATTTTTTTTATTCAAAGAAAGCTCACATGGCGAAATCCATAAATTCCACTAACAAAGTGTCAGCAGTTCCCTATTTTATTTTCTTATGGAATTTGTACTTTATAGATTCACGATCTAATTCTTGGGTCGAGATCTTGGCACCCGTTAGCAATTCTAAGAGGTCATCACTCTCAACCAAGTGAGCAACAACACAAGCATGAATAGTGTCCAATTCAATCACATATTTCTCTAGAATTCCCTTTCGAAATTCAAAATTAAACAACCACACCCAGGGAACCAATGATCTTCCTTCAAAAGAGCCAACGCTTTCTCCCAAAATTTTGCAAATAATTTTATAATGCTCTTCAGCTTGGGGCATGTCCTGTCATAAAGATCCAAAAAATATTTACAAGCCTCTGCCTCCACAATTTCCTTTTGCAGAACCAAAAAATGGTTGTGCATTTTGCCTACATAATGAATACCCTTGTTGCCCATGTCTATTACCATTTTGAACCACTCCTATGTAGACTTGGTCCAACTTCTCATTCTTTCCATTTTATTATTTTTTTCTTTAATAGCAAGGCGGGTGTTGCCGATTTTATCAAGGCTTCTTTTCCAGTCGTAGTCCATTGTTGTATAAAGGTGGTCAATTCTGCCACTTGTGTTTTCAACTCTTCCTTAGTAGCTTGATCTTTGTCTAGCTTCTACAAAATTGTAGAAATAGACCCTTAAAGTCATCAATTTTTTGGGCTCTAGAGGCAGGACCCAGTTTGATGGTTGTCACCTGGTAATCCTTTCCCTAAAGGGTATTAGCATCTTTATCCATGGTTGGGGTTGCCACCTACAATATTTGAGAGCTCGACGTGTCTATTGTAATATATGATCTGACCTTCAGTTTCTTCTTTTCTCGCATATTTACTTGGGCTCAAGTTATCTCCAAGCATGCCTTTGGATTTGGAAGCACAGGAGCTTTGCTCTTCAGCGATTGCTTTAACCATGAGGGGATTTCTTTTTGTTGGTTAGGGGATGTAGTGTTGAATTCATTATCCCCTTCCCCTTGATCTTTTTAAATCTCCTCCTCCCCATGCCTCAGAGTGTCTTCAACATCCTTATTTGCTTCATCCTGCTGCTCTTCCTACATTATCAATTTTCCTTTATCTAGCTCAATGGATTCTACATTTCTCTCATCTTTATTTTCTTCCTCTTGGGCTAGCTCATCTTTCTTTTCATTTTCACTTTTCTTCTCCTTATCTTGTTCCTTCTCCTGACGATTTTCTTTATCCTGTAGGCCCTCATCTTGGCTAGCCTCTGGGAGTTCATCACCCTTTCTTATATCAATCTCGATGTCATTTCCCCTTCCTCAGAGTGGTGTTCCTCGAGATTCACTTCTTTTTCATCATGCCCCTCATTTTGCTCATCCTCAAGCTCTTGATCTGAGGTCTCCACATCATAATAAGTGTCAAATTTACCGATATCTTCATCCTTGGGAATTTTCTTCCCTTCTTCGTCCAAACCATTTCATCTAAATCAATCCTCAAGCCACCTTCAACATGTTTGTAGTAATCTTCATGATATAAATCCTTAGGCTCTTCAATAATTTTAGTTGTTTCCTTAATTTGTTCCTCACTCCTCCTCTCCATTTCTTCACATATCTTAATTGTTGCCTCCATTTTGGGTGGCCCAGTAGGAGGTGGAGTGACGGGCAATGATGTAGCAAGCTGAGCCATAAATATTTTAGCTTCAGGGGTCAAAATAACTTCCAAAATTTGAGGTGTTATGTTTTGCAAATAAGATACAAAAGTCTCATGCAAGGCAATAGGTGCCATAGAGGTGGTGGGCATAGAGGGTGGCAGGGTAGAGAAAGTTGGCAATGGAGGCGAGAGGGAGGAATATGATAGAGGATAAGTAGTTGAAGAAGAGGAATCAACCATGACCATAGGTGTAGAGGGAGAGGTGGAGGTGAGGTGGACAAAAATTTCTATAGTGGGCAGAGATTTCATAAGCAATGATGGTAGGGGAGTGGAAGGAGATAGTGCAACGGTTGCGGTTGGGAGCGACGAAGTGGTGCATGGAGGTGATTTTGGCCGCTCTTCTTCCTCTAGGGGTGAGGCTTCTTCTTGAATGGGAGGCATGTCAACCACAAAGGTTCTTGTTCTCTTATAATTTTTAGGTGTCCTCTACCCCTCGACCGGTTTTCTAGTGTATACATTTTATTTGGGTTGTCGATCCAGCATCGCCTTTCTCTTCTTTGATCTAGTGACGGGTGGAGACTTAGGAGCCTCGCCTAAAGAACCCGCATCGGTGCCACTATCAGTCTCACTTTCAATATCATCTTCTAACTCATCATATAGTCAACTCTACGCCTTGTTGTTGTAATTGAGTCATTTGATCATCCAACCATTTCTTGGTTCTCTGCTCTATTAGTTGTGTGACTATGTTTAATTCTATGAAATTAGGCTCTATCTAGGAAATCACCAGTAAAGGCACCTTGGCAAGAGCATTATATCTCTCATCCAAAGTGTTCTCATCATCGACCACTTGGTCAGGGACTAGAAACAAATCGATATATTTTACAAATTTTGATGTCATTCTCATATAATGTCTTCTCCTGACCTCGTGATCGTCATCACAATTGGCCCAAAATTCTTCAATATGGGGCATGTGAGCATATTACCTTCTAACTTTTTTCTTCAATTTTCACAGAGGATCCAAGCCTCCTCGTTTTGTATGTAACTCTAGGTGGTATTTTGCAAGATCCTTTTTAGAATGGTCTATGTAGGGGGCAGTAGGGCATGAATATACTCCTTGACCAAAAAAAATGGGGTATGGAACCTCGACATGGTGCTTGTCTTGTAGCAACAAATGGGCAGTCTACAACTATCTGGTGAGCTCTAGCAGGATTATCCTATCGTTGGGGTATATTGGCAAATGATATGGAAACCTCAAGAATCCCTCTACCCTTATGTAGGTAAACTTGGGGAACTAAATAAACCAATACCCAAAAAATTTAACCAATGCCTTCATGTTGTGAGACATCTTTTTATGGTAATCTCTCGATAGGGTTCAAAAAATGTGCATTATGAAGAAATCATTGACCTGCCTATAATCTCTCTTATAATTTTTGTATTGCATCTACGAGTAACAATCATAGATGGGGTTTTTCCCCTTCTTCATTCCCAATTCGCCAACATAATTCAATCCTTTGTAAGGAAAAGTAACTACCAAAAGATACACAATGTAGGAGGTCATATAGAAATGCCTAGTCTTTTTCACAACGATGAACTGATTGTACAAATTTTCACTGATTACTTTCGCCCAATGGAATTTATTTTCACCTCAAAGGATTTCTTCCATGAAGTACCATATCCATTCCTCAAAAATGGAGGAAGTGGGGATCCCCATTACTCTGCTCAAGAGTGTCATAAGATCATTGAATTCCTCTGCAAAGTCACTTTGATAAAGCTTTTGAAGCGCTTTATTTGCACTACCCCTCTTGTTGATCAGCCATGTCTGATTTATGGTCCTTTTGTAGCTGGTGGGGTCATCTTTCCACACATTTAGAGCATATTCCTTCTCAGTCTCTTCCATCTTTTCAAATAAAGGGATTCCAAATGTTCTCCCTATTGATGATTGAACGTCTGGATGAATCACTTCTAGCCACGTTGTATGAAAGAAAAATTTAAATATAGCCTTTGGCTATATTTCAATTTGTCTTAAGTTGATTCATTTAATATTGAGGAGGTGCCTCAATCATGATGCTTCATTTATATGCTTAATAATAATTAATTATTAATGGGGCCGACCTTGAGAAAATCGCCATTTAATGAAGAGACATTATTTAATTAAAGGTCGACTATATTATGAAGAAATGTTTCTTTCTTATTCAGGTTGACTTCATTTGTGAAGAGGTGCGAACCCTATTGTAATCGTGTATATATATACAAGATCACATTCATTCATTTAAAAAAAAACAAGTTCATCATAATTCGCACTTAGAGCATAAGTTCGGGTCTGAGCAGCAGACCATTATTTTGTAATAGCAGATCATTATTTGTAGCCACCGATCATCTTCCTATAGTAGTAGATCATCTTTTTGTAGTAGAAGATCATCTTCCTATAGCAGTAGATCATCCTCTATAGTAGAAAATCATCCTCTGTAGCAGCAGATCGATTACAAGGAGAAACATATTCATTTGTATTTGCATCTAGGAGAAGTGCAAATATTCATTGTATTAAAATCGGCATTGAGTTATCATTGAGTTGTAAACAGATTTCTACTCTTAACATATCAATATATAAGAGATATATTGGTTGGATTTTTCTCCCTCAAGTTGGAGGGTTTTCCAAGGGTATCTTGTTGTGTTAATTGTCTTATGTGCTGCATTTTCTAATTACTTTTAGTTTGAATTATCCGATCATGAAAAACTAACATGGTATCAAAGAGGGTCTAGAAAAAGATCTGATCTGATTTTTACTAAGCATATAATTAGGTTTTATCTAGGCAATATTCAAGGAATCGTTGAGCATTATCAAAGGCATCAGGAATACAAATAAAATCAAAATTATTGATTTGTTGTTGATATATAAGGGTGATCAATATATTAAGATTCTTCAAGTTTTGTCTATGGCCAATGTGTCTCACAATGGAGCTTCTCGTGGGACTCTTTTCTATACCTATGTCTTACCAACAGAGTTTAGAAGAGTGGCTTCTTGATTTGGAATCCTGTGGAGATAAAGAACTTTTCTGAGGCAGATATGAATGGTCTATTTGACATGTATCGGTATTAAGCTTGCTTCGGGAACTAACAGTCATTGTATCATGGAATATATGGGTTGAGACTTGTAGTTGTTACATCATTTGAACATTGAGCTTGGCATGGGATTGAGCACTACTACTCAAAGCACCTTCTGTGTGTGGAAGAGGTGTTAGCTTGCTTGAAGGATTGTTATTTATGTGGCATAGGACTTCTATACAAGAGATATGTGAGAAGTAATCGTTGCTTATGTACTAAGATAAATAAATATAGATCTCTGGAAAAGTGCAAACCTAAAAAGGAGAGTCTGATTTCTTCAAGATAAGTATTCTTTTTGTTTATTCTTCTAAAATCTAGGGTAAATTTTAGTTTGCTAAGTTGTGCAGGTCTGAAATTGCTTACTTGAATCATGTGTGATTGGTAAAGTTTGTGATAGTGATCACTGGCATAAGATCCCTTGGAGATGCCAATAACTCATTGCAAGTTGGTTCATGATAATTATGAAGATCTATAAGTGTGACTCTAAGATGAAAAGAGAACTGCAATTTTGTTGCGATTGGATAATCACATCGATAACATTCTCTTTGTGCATGGACTATGATGGTGCATTGAGAGGCTTGATTCTATGTTGTATATGTTGACTGCATAATATGTCTGAGAAATATGAGTTGAGTAGATTGTCTCTTATTGTGCTAAGATGAGCTCTCTTAAGAGGAGTAAAAGATGGAAGAAAGAGTTATATTGAAACTTAATAAAGATAAGTTTCCTTATCCCTTCATTCTGATCTTTTGATATATTTCTCTTGTAGGTTGATTTATTCATGTTTTAATATTGTTCATAAATTCTTATGCATTTATGCTATAACCTGAGATATTAAACCTTGTATGATTCTAGCCTTAATATTTCTTTGGATAGTTATCAACTACTTGTAATCTCTCTCTATACCGCTTTCAGGATGGATCGAGAAGTAAGAAGGTGATGAGAGATTGTTTAGTGATGAAAAGCTTGAGGCATCTTGTGAGGAAGCCATGTTGACCAAAGAAATGATCAAGCATGAAGTCACAACTTACAATCATGGGACTGAGTTGGTGGCTAGAGAGAGTTCACCTCCAGAAGTCTTCTTTGCAATCATTGAAGTAGGGATCTAGAGGGAGTTTCGTAACTCACTGAGAAGAAGTGAAGATTACTGTATTGCAAGGCTAGGTGATAAATCCTTAGAGGATCCCTACAGCTGCTGAGATCAAAATTTCTCAAGACTATCTTCTAGACTTAACATTGGTAGCTCTGCAAACCTATTCAGAATAGAGTGATCTGGGATGAGGTCGAAGAGGACAGCCTTGAATCTCTACAGAGGTGTGCGCTGAAAAAATATTCTCTAATGCAAGCATTGCAAGAAATCTTGGACGAAGAGGTCAGAAGGTTATTGCAAGTACTTGAAGATTTAGAGGGAGCCTACTGAACCTAAAAAATATGGTTGGGGTCTGCAATGATATCCCGGTGTAGCAGGAAGTAGTCTTTTGTGGCATTGAGTACAACAAAGGTAGTGTGTCTTTGAAAGCTCCTTGCAGGATTGATTGGACAATCAATGAAGCCTACTATCATTCATTGTGATAACCATAGTTGTGTGAATCTTTCTGTCAATCCTATGTTTCATGATAGAACTAAGCATGTGGAAATCAAATACCACTTATTTGAGATATGGTATTGAGGAAAGCAATTCAGTTGAGGTATATCAACACTGATGAGCAAACGAAAGACATTCTCACCAAGCCTCTCTCCAAGATAAAGTTTTTGTATTTTCAAGATAAGCTTCGTATGATGGAGAATGAAGCCCTAGTTGAGAAGGAATCTTAGTATCAGTGATCCTCTTTAATGCATTTCTCTTTGAGAAATATTTGAGGTGCAAGCATTGTTAATGCATTTCTCTTTGAGAGATATTTGAGGTGCAAGAACTTTTTAATGAATTTCTCTTTGAGATTTAAGGTGAAATCCCTTGTTTCCACCCTCTAAGAGAGCCATGGTGGAACGTCACGATGAGGTGACAACATCACATTAAGTGATGAGCACTTGTACATACCATACATGGGTGTAGCCATGATGGTTGATATCACGATGAGGTGATATGCTTCTTTTCACACATGGATGTATCCATTATGTTTGTCATCACGATGGGGTGATATGACTTATACAGTTGGAAGTATTCCTCCCTAGCTGAGAGAGAGTGTTGATGATTCAGCATCTAGATGAATCACTTCCAGCCACGATGTATGAAAGACAAATTTAAATATAGCCTTTGGCTATTTCAATTTGTCTTAAGTTGATTCATTTAATATTGAGGTGCCTCAATCATGATGCTTCATTTATATGATTAATAATAATTAATTATTAATGGGGTTGACCTTGAGAAAATCGCCATTTAATGAAGAGACGTGATTTAATTAAAGGTCGACTATATTATGAAGAAATGTGTCTTTCTTATTGAGGCCAACTTCATTTGTGAAGAGGTGTGAACCCTATTGTAATCGTGTATATATATACAAGTTCACATTCATTCATTTTTAAAAAAAACAAGTAAGTTCATCATAATTCGCACTTAGAGAAGAAGTTTGGGTCTGAGCAGTAGACCATTATTTTGTAACAGCAAAATATCATATGTAGCAACCAATCATCTTCCTATAGTAGTAGATCATCTTTATCTAGTAGAAGATCATCTTCTTGCAACAGCAGATCATCCTCTATAGCAACAGATCGATTACGAGGAGAAACATATTCATTTGTATCTGCATCTCGGAGAAGTGCAAATATTCATTGTATTAAAATCGGCATTGAGTTATGCCTAAGTTGTAAGCAGATTTTTGCTCTTAACATATCAATATATAAGAGATATATTGGCTGGGTTTTTCTCCCTCAGGTTGGAGGGTTTTCCCAGGGTATCTTGTTGTGTTAATTGTCTTATGTGATGCATTTTCTGATTACTTTTAGTTTGAATTATCTGATCATGAAAAACTAACACTCCTGATGGACATGGGAGTCAGATCAGCCACCATCCACTCGTCCATAGTAACTACTCTCCAATTTTGTGGGTGGTAACATTCTCTGCATGCGAAGAACAACTCTAGGTTGATTAGAGATGGAGGGAATCATGTTGCCTTTGCAATCCCTCTTTTCTTTATTTTCCAAGCCTCTTTAGTCTTCGAGTTGACCAAGACCCGTTGTCTAAATTCATCTATGCTTATTTGACCCAAATCTATATCTATCACCTTGTCCCAATTTGAGGTGCACTCAACGCCATGAAATTCATACTTTATTTTGGCTTTGTCCTTTTCAATATTTGCATCTCTTGCACTCTTCTTGGTCTTGTCATTCTTCTCAGCTGGTTCCATAAATCCTACACAAAAATGCGTAGTAAATGCCTCAAAAAATTAGAAAAGGAAAATGCTAGTTAAATCATGCTAAAGTTTCATTAAATGCATCCATATACTTTGAAAAGATCCTTACATTCATCAAATTTCATCATTTCATGCTCGTTTGCAAGATTTGTGATTTTTCGGATTTCACAATGCGGGCTTCTGCCTTGTGGAAGCGGCTAGTGTTAATGTTGTTAGAAACGGATCACGGAGCATGACAACCCACAAACAGAGTTTCGAGGGGGAATTTCCACAACTTGGTTTAAGCATTAAGTCATGTGGTAAATGCAAATTGGAGCACCTAGGATCACTTTCCCCTGCAAAATTTGCTTCTTAGGCTCATGCGAAAAACTATGGTGCAGAAGCCACCTCCCAAAAAGTTGTTTAGGTTCTACCATTCATAATGGCCTTGAGGCTACGACATTCCACAAATGGAGCTCCTCCCCTCAACTTTCATAGTGATTTTATACTTGGAAATTTTTGAGTTAAGGTAATTTAGCATATGGAGAATAGGATGAAGAGACATTTTTTATCACGTCACTTGAAATTTAGTCACTCTGTGAGATGTGTAAACTTAGTGTGCAGGTGCAACTCATGCAGATGCCTTCAATTATTTGGCAATAAAGAGACATCATCGAGCTTATGAAAATCCTTAAATGGTCGCCCGCATGATAAAACCAGTAAAGGCACCTCTTAGAGTTTTTATTTTCATGAAAATTGATAATGTTCACATCATGTGTCATTGAGACTAGGCTTTGAATGCATGCAAAAAGTGTGAGGGCAGAAGCCGCTAGGTGGAGCACCATTAGGTTTTTACTGTAGACAATGACTTATGTGGATTAATGGTCCACCAACAACAACCTGCAAGGATGAAACCATAAAGACTTGAGGACTTAGTAATTATAGTGTTTCAATTTATTTGATGTCTACAGAGGCAGATGGCATCGAAGCCACTAGTGGGAAAACCACTATGGTTTTTCCATTTAACAACATCTTAGGTTACGCGGCTCCCTGCCAACAACATCCTGTAGAAGAAACCTGCACGAAACAAAGACTTAACCAATTTTTATTGTTAGATTGACACGCTTGCAGAAAATGCATAGGCGGGATACGTCAGTCGAAAGGCCAATGGGGTTTTTCCATTAGAAATGGCCTAAGCTAAATGGTCCTCCTCCTACGGAATTCCACATGAAGGAAGCCACAAGCATTTCATTTTGAATTATTTGTTATTCCAAGGCTTCAGAAGTTTTGGCAACCCAAAATATGGTCATGGGAATGAGGGATACGAGAGTCGTTAATACTTATGCTACTCTAAATGACACTTTAAAAATAGACACCCACAAGGGGAAACCATGATACTTTCACATAGCAACCTCAAAACCTCAGGGTTTATAAGCTACTTGACAAGCTAGGGTTTGGGATTTTATATGTAGCAGTGGTCATTCTACCATGAACCCGATCTGACGCATCCATGGAGTCACTAAGATTTAATGTGGTAAGGCCTATTATAAAACCCTACCCCCCACAACCCTCAATTTAAATCACCTAAGAAACCTTAATAAGTAATTTCAAACCAATTTGAACAATGCAGAGGTTTCAAAAGGCTTAGAACCATACCTGATGCCATAGCAAGGGAGAGAGAAAATAATGCTCTAATCATCAAATCAGCTCTTGAGTGGTAGCAACTCAAAAGGGTCCTTCGAATTTCAAATTTTCCACAATGAAAATGACAAGTCGCACCCATGTTTATAAGCCAACCTACCAATAATGAAAGTCATAAATGTAAGTTATTTCAAAAGATGCACGCAAAGTACAATGCAAAAACCTGAGGAGAAAAATTTGATAGGTCATATTCCGTACGGAGAAATGAGGTGTGGAAGCAGTAGGAAAGAAGTCTGTTGCAGAAAAGCGAAGGGTGAGTGTCATAAGCAACAATTTTGTGGAGACAAAATCCCCTTCGCGGTGACTCGCGAACAAAAACCCACAGCTAGAAATCCACAGATGGAAAAAGGATGAGCGGATACCACACCATGGAGACCTACAAGAAAATTTCTTGAAACTCCCCAGGGCTTCATGAAACTTTACCAAATGGCAGAGCATGGTAGGTTCTTGCAATTTTCAAGGCACTTGATCAACTAGGTTCCAAAAATAGGGGCACAAAAATGAGGCAAATGCAAATCGACCCAAAGAGAGGAAAAACAAGGAGGGGGTTCCTGATCTCAAATGAGACGTGTGTGCAGAAGGCACAACAAGATGTAGTCTATAGATTTATAGAATCCATAGAATTGGTGAAACAATGGGGAAACTGGTTTATCCAGTATCCTAAGTCAACCTACATTCGCTTATGGGGATATGATGGAGCACCATTTTTTCTACCTAGGTGTTGCAACAATAAATGGATTTTGATTGAGTTCTGCTAAAAAATGAGGGAGGTTAACCTCAAGTTCAGTAGCAATCATAAAGTTGGAGAGGTCAAGTATCCAATTCACCTTGGTTTCTATCAATTCCCATCTATTAGAGTTTCCAAGTTAGCAACCGAAGAGCTACAAGTTGTTAACTTCAATTTATATCAGGGAAGGAAATAATTTGACCCAAAAGAAAAAATGAATAAGCTATATGTGCCTTGTTTCCACATCATCAGCCCCACATAGAGGATTTATGGATAGATTTACAAGATGAATTTGAAGCAAGAAAGAGGAAATATGAGAGGTTAACCATCCCTCAAATGAAGGAATTTAAGGTGAAAGAAGATATACCCAAAAATATGTCAGATAATGGTTTAACCATTGATCCTCAATATGATATGAAGCAAGTCGATACTCAACCTTTGGCACCCATCAATTAGATGGAGAAGGAATAATGCAACATTGATGAAATCTCTGCAAAGGTGGTGGAAAGAAGTTTGGGATGGATTACTGAGCAATTGGAAGATAGGATAAGCAAGGGTAAAAGGAAAGAGACACAAGGACAAACATATTCCTCTCCTCCACCTAGGAAATACAAGAGGATCAAAAAGAAAACTCCACAAGCAAGAGAGGGAGAGGTTACAATGGAGAAGGTCACAAAATCCTTCCAAAAGGCTACAGTCACTTACCAAGCTGCTACTATTGAGTAGTCTCAATTTTGGGTGCCCAACCCATTTCCACAGTGTATCTAAAAGCATAGACTATTCAAGAAGGTCCTTTTGCTACTCCTTCACAAGTTGAGGAAATAGAAACTGAAGAAGCTTCCTCTACTACTCCTTCAACAACAGAGGTAGTAGCTAAAGAAGGGGAAGAGACCCCTATAATAACAATCACAAAGTCTCCTCTCCCCTCAAATTCTAAAGAGACTCCTCTTCAGGAGGAATAAAAGGAAGAAGATGAAAAAGACTTTGAGGAGGAGGATGTAGAGTTTCAAGAAGGAAACCTCTGGAGAGAGACAAAAATGAACATGTCCTAACAGAGGATGAATAATGGGAAATAATGGAAAGTGATAAAAAGAAAGCTATTGAGGATGAGGCTGTAGAAGAGGAAGCTCAGATAAAATAGTTGGAATAGAAAAAGAGAGATGAGGAAGAAGCTCAGAAAAAGGAGCTAGAAATAAAGAAAATGGAAGAGATAAAAGCTTACAATGAGAAGCTTGAACAAGAAAATATTAAAAATGAGAAGCTCAAACAAGAGCAAGTTGAGAGAGATAATTTGGCATAGGAAAAGGCCAAACAAGTTCAAATAGAGGTGAGTGGAGGAGAAGAGTAGCCCTAGCAAGAACAACAAATGACAACCACTAATGTAGCTCCCACATGGCTCAAGATTAATCTAGAAAAGAGGTAGTAGGTGGTGACTCAACCTCTTAGTTGGGATGAGATGATGAAGGAAATAAAAGTGGACAAACCCAAGAAGAAGTCTAGGGTTATACATTCCACTAAGTTGAGTAGTGAGGGATATTTGATTGCAGAAATTGTTACTCCTGTGGCTAATAAGGATGACTGAGAATTGCAAGTTGCAAATTATCAAATAAGCACTGTTAATTTGGGAAATAAAATTTTGAATCAACAGATGACTCTTTAGATTTGGTAAATACTTCCACAAAATCAATAATGGAGAAGGTCAATCAAGCCAAAGATGAACTAAAGGCTCAACTGGATCACATGAAAAGGTTTGTTAAGGATCTCGCCTCTCCACTGTTGGAAAAACCATCTTATTCTGAGGTACTTGTATTGGTTAGTAGAAAGAAAGTTGATGACCTCACGGAGATGAAAATAAAAGCACATATATTTGATATTTTTACTAACCAAGTGAAGGCTAAAGTACAAGTGTTACTTGAAACTAGATACAAACTATACAGTGAAGCATGTGCCTTAAAGAAGTAGATCAAAGGGTTGATTAAAACCATGTGTGATGAAGAGGAAAAGTACCATGAGTACTTGGAAAAAGTAAAAGAATTAAATAAGTTGAGTACAGATGAGCTTAATGAAGCATGGATTCTAGAGGATGAAAGTCCAGATTACTTGACTAAGTGCAACAAGATCATGGTGTTCAAGATGGAGGTGATGATTGAGCAAAGAATAGTATTGATGAGACTACAACAAGGAATATTGAAACAAACTGAGATGAATGAAGAGATTGTTTGTTTAGTTAGCACTCAGGATCTACTGTCAAGTCGCAAATTAGAAGATCTACAAACTATCAAGGAGTCTTGGAACGGCGAGTGAAAGACAATGGTGGACACTAACGGTGAAGGTATCCTCCTCAATAGATTTGCAGGTACTAAATTTGATACCCATCATGCTATGGGTGATATTAGCAATCTGGAGGATATCTTAGAGGTAGCCACAAGTGGATATGAAAAGGAAAATTTCAGAATGGAGTGGTTAGATGGGCCCAATGAGGAAGTATTGATCTATAAAATCTATAATGAGTTAATTGAATGT